>CM023449.1:257467250-257709750 GCA_013339765.2 Haemaphysalis longicornis
TCTGCGGCTGTGCGCGACTGGCGTCGTTCCGAACGCGAATGAAAGATAATGCGCGTCGCAGCATTTCAGCTGCAGAAGTGTGTCCAAAGATGCCTTGTTGTTGCGTCTTCGGTAATGTTGTTTACAAATGACCTCGTTAAAGATAACGGTGAGGCCGCAGAAGCGGCAATCTGGCAACACTGATGAGCAACAAAATAGCCGCCGTTGCTCACTTGCGTGCCTCAGTGAAGTTACACTGTATCTTAGAGACACTAGCCCACACTATAAAACGCATCCTAAAAATGGGAGTTTCGGAACCGGAATTTTGGGCTGTGCTTTTCGCTTGGCGTATTTTATGCTCAGTGCCTCACTTATCGCTTTCGAGTCACCAGCACAAAGTTCGCGCAGAGCTCTTCAATCCCGAAAACGACCACAAAGAACCATTTTCGTCTCTGAAAACACCAATTTCAGTTACTGCACAGCATAAGTTGAATACAAATAAACGTGACTGCCGCAATGTGTGTTGCGAGCTTAGCTCCATGTTCTAAGCCTCCACATTTGCATTTTTTGCGCCTCGTATGGTGGGTGTAAAGTTAAGCATTGAACTGGCGGACAGGTGTTCCAGGCATTATCCGCAAGCGGCCTTGCTGCACTTCATACATTGAACGTGAATGAAAAAATAGCAGCTATGGTTCGCATGTTTATGCACACCCATCTGTAACCTCCAGAAATATGGCCTGCGCTTAAGCACCGGTTTCAGAAACTAGGCCAGCAAACGCTCGTGAGCACCGTGTGGCCCCGTTGAAATTAGGTAATCGTACTAGAGGGAATTATATTTTCAGGGATCACGCTGAGAGATAAGCGCTATTCAATGTTGCCTACCCTTTCACATTTTTTCTCATTATCTTCACCGTCACATACAGCCGTCCAATAAACGCATTTATTACCTTGCCCTGGTAAAGTAGGCTAGACAAACAAAATAATGCCGCACTCACACAGATAAACCCGTGGTTCTGTCTCACAATAACGCACTAAACAGACCGATCGATGCACCCAACAATAAACATTCAGCAAATGAGGACGTTACGCCTATACTATTGGACTTAGAAGTTCGGTCTGCTTTCTGGCATCGCGCAAGGCAAGACATTTTGCATTGCGCTATGCTGCAGTGAAGGTACATTTTTGACCGACATGGTAAAGAAGTGGCTGTCAATTGCAGCATAGCCTTTGTTGACGGCATGAAAATAGTCACTTGAGCGCATTGAGAGTAATTCGAACAACGTAATTGTGTTAGAGTGCAGGTTATAGTCGAAAGTTTTTGGAAAGCGAAAAGCTTGTCTAGATAAATGCAGTCATACAGCCACAAATTAAAGCTAGAATTTACAGACACCTCGCTTCTTAAATAAACTTGTCCTGGACCACAGATAAGGACGTTTTTCTTTCAATTCGGAGTTTGCCTTAAAGTTTTAAAACCTAGTTCGTCGCCGTATGGCTGCATGTCCTCGTATGATGTCAGTTCCGCGGTGCTATTTCATATAGAATGTCGTACCAGTAATGTCCCGAGGAAATATTTGCCGCATTTTTTAAATGCGCAGTTCACAAGTGTTTTAGGTGGAAAATAAATGCCTTGCAGTCACGGGTCCCCTCTGAGAGTGAGCCCACGAGACCTCCAAGAAGAGTCCAAATGATCCCTGACGTCTAAATCAAAGCGGGCTTAAGGGCGGGGTTGTGGTCACAGTGTAATGTTGAAGCCGCACAATCACTGCCACGATGTGATTGAAGAGAACATCTGCAAGAGTCTCAGCAAGGTGAACGCTCACTCAACAGCTGATTCCGAATTTTTTTTGCGACGACCACATTCCCCAGAATCTACACAAAATAAACCAACGGGAAACTAACCGCGTATCGGGCTAAAATTAAATTTTTAACCAATGAACACTAACTGCGTGTGACAGATATAAAGAACAAGGACACTGGGAGGAAGGCTAAAAATTTGACAAACCCACAATCAGGCACTCTGTCAGCCACCAAAATCCGGGCGAAGCCGGGAGAAACGACGGCTCAGTGGAGGCAGGCAACTGTTGATTCGGGCAGAAAGCTGTCAGTGTGTAATTTTGAGGTTGCCTAGTGACAGCGTATGCTATTCCTCATTTTTGAAGCAGCCAGAGTGAGGAACACAGAAACAAAAAGAACAGTATTTCTGGCACCGACTGGACCGATTCCTAACAAAGTCAGAGGTCATAGTTTATAGCGCCTTTCCAGACTCAGCAAATTTTCTTCCGCTACACGTTTTGCAGCTCTTTTCAAAGAAACGCGACTCTAGTGTGCTTGCCCAAAAGGGCTTAGCTTGTCAAAGGTTGCTTGGGTAGTGGCAAGTTGAGGATTGAGCAAATTATCAGCCATTTTCTTTCATCTGTCGTTATTTTATAATAGAATATGATGAAAAACTTGTTGCCAGCAAAAACCTGTTTGTACATAAGTAATGAGGCGTCCTGATCGTTCACATCCTTTAATTCTCGCAACTACGCTGGGTTCATATTCTCCTTGGAGTGGAACGAGGAGTAGAGCCATCGGGTATTTTAGTCAAGCTTTCAGCACTAAAATTCTACCATTTTCATGTTCTCTGCTGCACAACAGTGGTTTTTCTTTTTTTCCTCGACTGCTTTTTTTTGTGATGTTGAATTGAAGCGCAGTATTTTGTACTAGCCCGCGCAATTCTTTCATTATGGTGCGTGTATTTTGCGGAAAACATCACCACTACCACCGCCATCTTCTTCAATAAATTCATAATCATAATCAACTTGTTGTGGCCATCTCTTATGCAGACTTCATTGGTATTGCCCACTCTTGGCTTTGCGCACAGCTAATTTGTAACTTCAGCAACCACGCTCCGTTTCCTCCATTTTTACCATAATAATTAATCGCACTGGGCTCTGGAAGAGATGCCACAAGGCGAAACAGGTCAAAAATAGGGAGTTAGATTGTAGTCAGACTAAGAATGATCGCATGGATCTTTCTTTTCCAAGCATGTAGGGCCTGATGAAAGATGATACTAACATTACCAAAAGGAGCAAACCATATCCCATTTTGACCATAGCCTGCAGGACCCTGTTGCTTTTACCGCAGATGCAACAAACAAGTGTACCCCGATATCGACTCTGATTCCAACAAGAAGAAGGGATAATAAGCAGGAAGGGTCATGGTTGGTGAATGTGGCGGTATCGGCAGCACCCAATGTCCAACTAGTTTCCTCTCAGGGATCCCGTTACCATCCGCAAAACCGGCTGTTTGTCTCTTTTGTTAGCTTTGGATTTCTGGGGGGATGAAAAGACCAAGCTGGTTGAAAATGGCCTAGGGAGATTTTTTCACGCAGGCGGCAATGCCTGACAAACCGTTTTCTACTTGATTAAGCTTTTTGCGTGTTGCAGTTTTTACAATACGTCGCTGTATAAACTGTTTGGGTACTACTACCAAAGAATTGAAAGTATTCAAAAGGAAAATTGCCTACTTTTTATGAACAACACAGATTCAGAACTTGGAGAATGCGATTAAACTACAGGCTGATGTCATAGATAATGCTGCTCTCTTAAATTTTCCGGAGATGCTATTTTTTATAAAGCTCGGTTATTTCCGAATTCGATAATAAAGGATTATAAAAGGACATTTGTTTGATGGCGCTGGTTTTTTACGACTCAAATCGCGGCGAGGTGATGGAGTCATATTGGTTCTCTGATTTTCACAACGTCGGTAACTCGTTTACTGCGTTGTCGATCGTGACCGCGATACCAAAAAGCATGCTGGTGGGAAGAGGGGGTGCTTAATTTGGCAGCGGGATTGACGCTGTGGACGTTGTAGCGTCCAGACACTGTAATTGTGAAGCCTATCGTCAAGGATGAAGAAAGGGATTGTAATATTCTTTTGGCTTCTTCACGATTAAACGCCATGCACAATCTTTGAGTGGAAGCGTAATCTCTATATCGCAACTCATTTAGTTGCAAAGGCCGGTGGTGGTGGTGTTCGTCACGAGCACTGGGTTCACTCTTTTCAAGTCAAGAGCCACCCTCCCGCTCGGCTTAACCTACTAGGTCAATTATTCCTGGGGTTTTGCACTGATGAGGGGGCTATCTAAACCACGTGCCAGCTGCTTCCTTTGCCTTACTCTTTCTGTAACCACGCTTGTATAAGCACACAGATTGGGAGAATCCGTGGTGCTGCATTGTCGATACCCAAAAATAACTTGCTGGTTGCACTCGAGAGCATCCTATACTTTCTGTATTATTACATTACCAAACATTCTGCTCCTCCTTGGGAATAAATTGTCGTTGTCCTTCCACAACAGCCAAGTTCCGTGAAAATAAAATCATTAAAATTATTTGATGCTCAGTTAAAGGAATTCACAGCCACGTGCATGATTCTAGAAGATCTCGCCGATTAATACATACCTGGTGATGTGCAGCTGAAGCATCGGCAAAAACGTTCGCCAAAACGTGTAAGTATTTTCGATGAATTCGTACCGCAGCTGCTATCACAAACTCAGCAAGGAAAACAGGTGGTCTAGTTATCGCTCCTACCGGAGCCATTTTAAATCAAAGGTTTCTACCTAACCAGCCAGCATTTCCTTCGTGGCGTGCGCGACAATAAATTCCCAATGCGGGTGGGGATGGTGAGGGTGGTTTTCCCTCATGGAGCACAGTGTAGATGGCGCGGCGAATGGTTACCCAGCGTTCCACACGTGCAGGTACCTGCGCACACCGGCGGGCGCTTCGGCGGGACGGTTTTTTCATCTACTTTAGCGATGGTTGTTTCGGGCCTGTTTTGGCACAGCTTCGCGTCGATTGCGCGCTTCGTTCACACGGCTTTATTAACTTGTTCGACAGCACCTCCTGGGTAACCCGGACCGACGAAATTAAGTGGTCGTACGCAAAGATACGTTAAGGATCGGTTTGCAGGGCGGGAAAACATATAGAGACAACATACAGAGAATTGCCAGCTTTTGCGCACTACTTGCCACGAATGGGACTCCGTTTTCTAAATTGGTGAATACCAATTGGTGGTTGTGTTTTAAGAGGTATTAAAAAAGGCGAAAGTACCAACTGGTTCTGATAAATAGCGATTATAAAAGTTCCCTCAGCTTTATCGGAATTCTCAAACTTACTAAACTAAGTAGTTTAAATCGGTATAAATGGGAATCACTAAGCCCGCATACCGAATTGTTTCGGTGTTTGCGCTTGTGTCGCGCGGGGGTGTAGCCCCAAGCTAGCCCATCAGGATGACTATGTTCCGTTCACTCAGACTTCAAAAGATGCTCGTCTCCATTTTCTTTCTGCCGACCCACGGCTGGGCTACAGCGACGGCGTCCACCACTCTAGCCCGGCCGTGGGCGACGCTGTTGCGTTCGGTATTCCACCCCCGCGTATTCTAGGTAACGGCTGGCCGAATATCTGGTTGCGCTCTTTGTAGAGCCACGTGTGTGAATTTCAAGTGACGCCGCATGGGCGATTGTTGTGGGCGTCGTTTAAAGCTTTGCTTTCCAACCACCTTCGCAGCGTGGATTGGAGCCAATTTTTTTCTTTGTTTCAGTTTGTGCAAAGAGTACTACTATGCCTTTTTAGGTGTACTCATCGAGGTTCATTCTAGCTTAATCTTTTCTATCTCTGTTTTTAAAGCGAAGCTATTTATACGTAACTGAGAGCAACGCTTCCCCAATACGCACTGCAGGAAAGCCAACCTTCTCTGGCGATGATGAGGATCGTGGTGAACCTATCCCCAACTTTCGGGGACACGCGCCTCCGAAGACGCCTAGCGCCCTCCTCGGCGGCAGCCGTCGACGGCGAGCGTAACTGAATGGGAGGGAGAAAAAAAAATCGTAGCTCTCGAACAGAAGCAGGTTTTTCAAAAGACCTTCTTGAAATACCTAAAATTACTTAAAGCGCAAATTAGAGCAGTGTAAAGCATTAATTACCGGTTCCTCGCGCACCTATAGTTTTCCAACCGGGGCCCGTGATTTATGATTTGTTTCGCAATACTACTAGCGGGTGTACTAGTGCTGCACAGAAAGATTTTTAAAAAGGCCTTCGCGAAATACCTCAAACTACTTAAAGCGCACTCACAGGTAAAATTTCACCCCTGCAGAGCATAAATTGTTGGTTCCTCGCCCCCCTAAAGTTTTCGAATTCCCAGAGCGAGCTTCTTGATTTCTTCCTTGTGTCGCGATACTGGCGCTGCAAATTGAGATTTTTCAAATTGCCTTCGGGAAATATTGAAAACTACTTGACGCGCACTCACGGGAAAGATAACCCTAAAAAATGAAAACGGGAGAGGGCAGGTAGGCGGATTGTGAAATTGTCCCCGCTGCCCCAAGGGCGACCGAACACGGGAGTAGCACGCGCCGTAGTCAAGTAAAGACCACCCGCTGAGAAGACGTAGGGGCCCGCGTCGCGGCGGCATTTACTGGTGGTGTCGCTCTGCAGGCGACTACAATAAAGTTGTTTCTATCTATCTATCTATCTATCTATCTATCTATCCCGGCAATTTATCTAACGCCATTTTATCGAACTCCCAGCGACCGTTTCATCGAACATTTAAACGTTCGGACGAAGTCTTTTCGGTACAAAACCTTGTGTACAGGCCGTTTCTGCAAGTTATATTCTGTACACGTACATTTAAAAAACGCGGAGTCGAAGGTTAGACCCACACATGATTAGCAAACTACCTCTACCTCCCAATGGCCATCTCCACTGACGTGAAACCTGCGGAGGGGTGAAGGGTGTATAAGTGTATTCTCGGAGGCTTGGCGTTTTTGCCCACGTAGATGAAACCATTGGGAGGTAGAGGTATACAGCTTTGCTGTAAGCCTCGTGTCTTTGAAGCACGAAGCGTCCTAGCGCGAGGCGTTGGAAAACGAGTGTCACGGTGCGTTTTTTTAGTACGAGATTTTGACGACGGAGATGAAACGTTCTATCGCGAAGCGTTGGATAACGAGTGTCCCGGTGCTTTCGTTTAGTATGCGTTACGTTCTAGCGCGAGGAATTGGAAAACGAGTGTCCCGGTGTTTTAGTGCCGTGACTACATGATACAAGATACGACGACAACGATGACACGGGACACCGACAGCCCGAGCCCCCAAGGGGCTTCGACCCCGACGGCATTTTATTAATCGAGGGGAATTTTCTCCATACCCGAATAACAACGCTCTGATTCGTGAATGAATAACTCAATCAATCAATAAACCAATCAATCAGTCAATCAATCAATCATTTTAATTGGTCAAATAATATAAATGGTTGCTTGATGAGTCGATCAACGAAGGCAATTATTATGTATTATGTGAGAATTTGGTGGCAGTGATCTTTACTTTGCGGGATGCTGTATATGGCTCGGTCGGCTTCATTTTCTCTTGTCGCGGCCCGTAAGCGAGATCGTGCAGCAGAATATGCTTTGCGACAAAGCCAACATTTCTACGAAGTTTCTGTAGTTCTGTATCTCGGGAAAAAACCACGGTGCGACAGGATTGCTATGTCACTACGCACCGTCCAGTTTCTTTACTTATCGTAATTACCCTCAAACGAACGAATGACGCTTGACGGATCAAGCGGCTATATAATCGCAGGACGTTTTATCCCAATCGATATTATGAGTAATTGCCAGTCGCAGTTTTAATACAAGGAACACAAGGCCGCTCCTCCTGAAACAATCCATTAGCATCACAGTGGTAAAGGTTGTTCTACTCCTTACCCACACGCTTAGAGTGAGCCCCGTCAATACATTCAATAATAAGGTATTACGAAATCATAGTTCCAAGCACAGTTCTAGTTCATTTCATAATACCATATTTATGGGTAATTCGCAGGCTTTCTCCTATTCATCTACCAGCTCCCTTGGTAGAGAGAGGGTGGTGTGACTTGTTTTTCTCATGTAGATGACAGTCTCAGCTCTTGTCAAACCAGCCTATTCAATTTTTTTTTATAATAGAAGAAAGCGCAGTTTATCTGGGGTGTCCATGATATGCGCGACTTGAAGAGATAATTGCCGATGGGGCGACCGAAGGCGAGGAAAGGCTAGAAGGCTTTGGGAAAGGGCGATTCCTGGAGATGATGCGCAGTCGGTAGGACAACACGCGCGAGCAGGTGTAGCCAGCAAGCTTGTTCCTCGATGGCGGGGACAGGCGCCAACAATACATGGCCGTTGTGTCCTCAGCGGCTTCAAGTTCGGGTGGCTTTTTGTTGCGTAATTGAGGCTGTGTGAGCTCATGGTGAACGCATAGCTTTTTCTTGCATCAACGCAGTGGCGCTTCGGAGGCCTGTCAGGTTTTCAAGGGAAACCGAAAATAACAGAGAGTTTTAACAGTCTGTCCGTTCCGCCGTGTGCCTTGTTACCGGGTTAACCGGGACGACCCGTCTGGGCACTTGGGCATTCGTCGCGGTAGGGGGATTAGTTCCGCGGGGCTGCCTTCGCCATGTCCGCCCCTCCACGCCCTTCCGCGCGCGCAGGCGCAGACGGGTCCCGGCAACACCACCATTGGTCCCGGTCAACCCGGTAACAACGTGACCAACGCAACAGACGGGCTGTTAAAACTCTAAAATGAGCGGAAAAGGAATCCGGGGGAGATTGAAACCTAAAGACAAGGGTGGGGAGAGAATGGGTGAAGGCTGTGGCGAAGAATTAAAATGAGATGGAAACACGCGTGCAAACAGAAAGCCCTAATACGGGAATGAGTGGTATTTGTGAGCACAACACGTACGAGCTTTATCAGCTGTTTCCAAAAAGGACCGTTTTTCCTCCATGACAATATCCTATAGGCTTGTCTGTGAAAAACCTAGCGACAACAGTAATTCACTTTAGCGGGACAGCCCAGCCTACATAACTCTTTTCATAGGATTTTCTGCATTTTTTTCAGGCAACCGAATGTTTGTAAAGCTCATTTAAGAACACTACATAAAAATGCATTACCGCACCTTAAACACTGGCTAATGGATCTTTTTCCAGTAGCGACCTGCGCATGCGCGGACTGCCGGTCCGCCACTCTTGGCAGTAGCCTCAGGCGAAATAAACAAAAGGGCGCCACCTCAGCTTTCTGCTTAGGGAGCGGTTATGCGTCCTAGGGCTGCACGTTTTTAAATGCGGAGCATTTCTTAGGCTCGCGATGTCACTCGTCGATGTTGTCGGCGCTGTCCACACGCTCACTGCGCATGCGCGTCGCGCCGAGGCTCAGGTGCGCGTCTCTCCCCCGTACCCTCCTCGCTCTCAACAACAGCTGCGGAGGTGCGGGAGGAGCGCGTGTACCCCGTGGGCTCCGTCGCCCTCAACAACAGCTGCGGCGGTGCGGGGGGAGCGCGTCTGTGCGCGCATGCGTCGTAGCTACCCGTGCGCTGCGTCGCGCTCAACAGTAACGGCGGCAGGGCGTGTACACGTGATAACGGCGTGGTGGGTGCGTGGAAAGTTCGCGCGCTTGTGTACGGAAGTGTGCGCATGCGCGTCTCTCCCCCGTACTCCTCTCCCTCGAACGTGGGCGGTGTGTATATAAGCGGCGGAGCGCGCGTTCGGAATTCAGTCAAGGGCGTCTTTGCTTGGCTTTCGCTTGACTTGACGCTTTGCTTGACGGCACCAAGCAATAAAGACAGACTTTAACTTTACACTCCTTGCCTTCGCTTCTCCTTCATTCAATAAATAAGAATAATAAAGACGAAATAACAATTAAGCATTCCCAAACCATACCCAATTACGCAACATTCACGCGATACCCCCACCACTCTGCGACGCATTTACTCGAGTTCCCCCTGTGGGAAGAAGCGGGCGGGTTTTTTTATTGGGTGGACCACGAAACAACCCGAACGCGTTTTGCCTGTCTCAAAATCCCACTCTCAGAATAAACTGGCTATTTCCCCTCGTGTTCATAATCCCTCCTCTCATATGCACATGTTAGTTATTGCCCCCTCTCGTGTCCCCTCGACCTCCTCCCTCTCCTCAGCGAAAACGAAGGTTGGGTCGGCTTTTGTTGCCGCCGAGACGAACAGAGGGCAGTGGCTGCCGTGGAGCGCAGCGCGTACAATGCCTGTGCGGGGACGTACAAGGAGTGCTCCTTTGCTGTAACTGGTTGGGGGGATCGCTTTCACTGATAAGGCGTCTTGCCTTTCCCTCCATCTTAAGCCGCGGAAACACAGGCGTCAAAGGGTGCCGTACAGATGAAGTACAGAAGCGACGAAATAATTGCCAATAGTGTCGAAATAAAGGCGGAGTAATAACAAACAGATCATACCACGTCATTCCAAAATCAAGGATGGAATTTGGTAATATGGGGCAGACACAGGAATAACTTGAACGAAAAAGGACTCGCTATAAAAGTGTCACCTACGCAATGAACGTTATTAATTGATTGAATTTTCTATTGGAGCAAGGTATTGGAAAATATTTTAAAAAAAGTTATCTAAGCAAGCATAAGAGAAACATGAAATGCATGAGGAAATAGAAATTGCCACCAAAAATTTTGTTAAATAAACTCGCTGTGCAGATAAACTTTGCTCTTACAGAAACAGGCTAGAACAGGGTGAAAATAAAGAACATTACTGCAAATTTTATTAACCCAAAGGGTAGAAGAAGCGACTTCGATAAAACAGCGTTCAATGAACTGGCAGGGCTCCTTAGGGGTTCTAAGGTAATGTGTACCTCGGCCAGGAAGTGTTTCAGGGGTCTAGGACAATTCGGTGCACGGACATTTCGGTGCATGGACATTTCGGTGCACGGACATTTCGGTGCAGGGACATATCGATGCACAGACATTTTGGGTTCGTAAACTTCCGCGAAGCCCCCGCAATAGCTTATCGTGATCAACTCTGCTCCTTCGCGAAAGCGCTCGCAAAAATAAGTGTGCCCGGCTGCGACTGCGATTTGGCACTGTAGGGTAGTGCTTGCCGTACTTTGGTTTTACGTTTTACGTTAACAACCTAAGCCGATATTGATCCCTTATTACCAAAGTATACCCTCCGTAACTCTTTTTCTGCACGAAACTGATGTTATATTTTCTACAGGTGAGCCGATCGCACACGCATTTGCAGTTTGCAGCTCCGTGGTTGCGGGCTGCGTCGCCGAAGAGCACGGCCGAAGCGTCGAATGCCAAAATACGGATCGCATTAGCGCTAGTGTTTAGTTGTATGGGCTTCGTGGACCTTAGTGAGGTTATTACACTTCAGAAACTAACAAAACAGAGCCGCATTGATTGCGGCACGAATGTTGTCGGGGCGCAGTTTTCGCTTTTCGGTCGATTCCCGACGACGCGTCGGGCGATCAGTCGGGCGACCGGTTTTGTTGGCGTCTTCGGTCGGCGAGTCAGTCACACTACGGCGACTTTCCATCGGTCGACGTGTTTGTGTCACCGTCGGCGTACTGTGACAATGCGGTCTGGCGATTCGGCAGTTGGCCGATGGTTTGGCGACTCGTCGGCGTCGCCGCCGTGTCGGCCAGCCAACCATATTCTTTCCTCCATGAAGCCAACTAAGCGACCAAACAAACTGTGGTAACTGGAGTTCACGTTGACGTCGCTCGAGTCGCTAACGTGGTATGACGTCAAAAACTTTGTTATGCTGGCAATTCACTGACGTCATGGTTAGTGGCGCTAGCGATGGGTCCCGACCTCCAGAAGAGCATTTAGGTACTTTTCAGAAGCTTATTAAAATATATATTACGCGCTTGCTGTACCCAGCACTTCGTGTCGAGGGTCCTTGCAAAGAGAGAAAGCTTACGGCAGGCTTTTTACAGACTTAAAATTTGGTGGCACAAGCCCTTTAAGTTGTAATCGAGTATAGCCGTTCCCAGCCCGCCGGGCTCCTGATCTATTCCTCTGAAGCAGAGGTCTCAAAGACGCGGCCCGCGAGCCGCACGCGACCAGCGGACCTTTTGATTACAACTTAGTATTCGAACCTATTTATTACAGATGTTCTTGTTCGCAATCCTGCGTTATTTTAGGCAGCGGTTGGTTATGCGGCGTTGCCAAAAACGTGTTTATTTGTTGAATATTTGCTGGAATATTTGAACCTTTCGGAAGCTTCGCTTTAAAAAGCCAAAGCCAAATCCAAAAACCAAAACGCAGAAAGCCAAAACGAACAACTTCGCAGCAAAGTTGGTACCAAAATACAGAATCTTCGTATAAAAACTGACCATTATTTCTGCTCAGCTGATTATACAGCGAAGCTGTTAGACATTAATGAAAACGATGTTACCAAATGAATTACAAAAGCGCTTCGAATTGCAATTTCGCAATACAGTTGACTCCTACTAATACGAACTCCACGTAGACCGTAAAAAGCTTCGAACTAACACAACTTTCAAATAAACAGAATCCCGCCGTGGTGGCTCAGTGCCTATGGCGTTGTGCTGCTGAGCCCACGGACGCGGGGTCGATTACCAGCCGCGGTGGCCGCTTTTCCGATGGAAGCGAGAATTGAAAACGCCCATGCGTTCGCGATTTCGGGGCATGTAAAAGCTTTCCAGGTGGTCTAAATTAATCCGTAGTCCTCCACTGCAGCGCGCCTCATCGCCTGTGTAGCGTCAGCGCGTTAACGTCATAATCAATCAATCAATGAAACAGAAAGCACAATGAGGACAACTACGCTACACGTCTAATTCCTTCTTGATTTTGGTCACAACCTCGACTTTCCGTGCCAATCCAAGCGCACGACGTGGTTTGTCCTGAGTTGTAAGATTTATCGCTAAAGTTGAAGCCTGAAACGTCCAGCCCCCAAATGCTTACACGGAGTTGTGTGCAGCCAAGAAAGTACAAAGAACGTAGACATGCGTACGCTGGCACGAGTTTCAACTGAACTGGCTGCGCGCGGACTCAGTTGCGAGGGCGCCGACATAACACATGCACGGTGGTGTTTTGACGACGAAAAATTTGAATTTCCTCGAGAAATGACTGCTACCTGTATGCTTTTATTCAAAATACCTTCCGATTAACCAACATAATTGGTCTTGGCTTCGAATTATCAGGCAATTTTTAATCGAACTGCACGTATAATTTCCGGGACCGGAACATCAGTTCAAGTTAACCAAAAATTCCAACTAAGTGACTTTTAATTGTCGGGAGTCGATTGAATCTTGTTTTCGAGCGCATTGACCGCACGTGGTCCAAACGAGCGCAAGGAACACGACGCGATTGTTGTTTGCGGTTGAAGCTATTTTTCAGTTCAATATGGTGATCAAATTTGAAAAGCCTGCAGTTTTATTCTAGGAGATAAACATGAGGCTGCCTGTTTCACGGTGTTTTCGACACGCTATGGACTTAGGAGCATCGGCTTCATGTTCCTTGTATTATAACTGTGATTGGTAATTACCCGCGCGTTATATCGCCTAAGATAAAACTCTCCACGGACATGTAGCCTCCTGAGCAGTCAGACTTCATTATTATGCTTCGGGGTCTCTTCAGAAAAACAAGAGTTACAGCCATTTTCTGTAACCATTCTCATCCCTTAGATGTTCACATGTTTACAACAATTCCTCAACGTTTACAATTTCACTGTGGCCCACCTAATTACGACAAGTGAATGAACTCGCCGTGATGAAAGATCTCTCAGGCCACACCATTTTCGGCACCTAAAACTGCCCGCGAAGTAACAAACCGTCAGCAACGCCTCACCTAAAATGTTCAGTAGCGATGTCTAAACACAATCCTAATGCCCAAACACAATCCTAAACACTAGCCTTTGAACAATAATTTTACTGTAGACCACTCCCTGAATGTTTACTACGCTAAAAAACTCATGGAGAAGTGCGGTTAATTGCCGTTAACGCCTGCTTCCAACACATATGTACAGTTGCAGCACCTCGCACGCGCACTGCTGAAATATTTTACAGCGCAAGGATCATAGCCCGCAGGCTCCTATTTCAGTGGCTACATTTGGAGTGCACCTTCAGAGGTAAGAAGACGCATTCATGGGACCGAAGACACCCACTCGTGCGCGGCCCGCGAGCGCCCATCCGTGCTTTTGTATGTTTAGGAAGGGTGGAGACCCGAAGTGCACAAAAGTGCACGGCCTTTTGTGCGCATCCCGACACTCCTATTTGCTTCTTTTGATAATTCGGCATGCTTCGGCATAATTCGGCGCGTTGGTAAGAGCGACTTCGGGCCTCCCGAGTAGAGGGAGAAGGAAGAAGAAGAAAAAAAATGAAAAAGTCTCCACCTCGGTACGCCACGTGGTGTCAGATTTTCGAAGCTTTCGGGATGTCCCCGAAAGTTGGCCTTAGAAACGCGAAGCTTTCTCAGCTCGAAAGTCAATGTCTCAAAAGCCCAAAGTCAAAGTCTAAAATTTATATTGTTATTCTTAGAACGCCCTGCAGACAAGCCAACTTACACAATGAGTTTCCACAAAGGTACGTAAAGCACCTCAAGAAAACAAAAGCGCTTTCAGCGGTCGCAATCGAACCAGGGCCCCTCGAGTTATGAAGCCGACGCCAATGCTACTGCGCCATTCGGACATGGCCGAAGCAGTTTGGATTTTGGGCTATGACTTTGACTAAGGTTGCATGATAGGGAGCTTCACATTTTAGCAATGCCTCCATCAAGAAAGGGACTTCAATTTTTTCCCAGACAAAGCAACAAAGAGCTTCAGTGGAAACAAACAACGACATCATTTTTCGCGTGTTACCAGTAAATCTTAACAAGCGGAAACCGATCAACTCTTAAAACCCTACCCTAGTAGTGAACATGTCCCCTGGTAACCGTCACATTCAATGCCCGGGGCCTCACTAAGTCCGGCTTTCTTCTAACACCATCTCCCGACGTTGACCTCAGTGAGACTAGCTAGCTCCCCCGCCGCGCCTACACTAGAAGACACTTGGTGGCGAGCCAAGGAGACGCAAATGTTTTGCCATGTTTTGCCACCTAGCCATAATTAGTAGCTACGTCGCAATTAGGTACGCCTATAATTAGCTAGGTGTACTAATGGACGCGTAGGTGAACGCCCTGATTGGCCATATTGCACATACGTGGGTGGCTTACTATACTCCATTTACATCAGCAAGCAAAACATTTGCTTGAGTAGAGGCCTTCTGTGCCTTCAAAATGCAGTTAAACAGACATTTGGCCGTATTTTCAGTCGGACCAAAACTTTCTGTGTTCCCCTCGGCTGTGTGGAGGGTATCGCAATGATTTTACATGCCAAAATGGCTTTCAAGGATCTCTTCTGCTGGAGGCTCGAGAAGAGGAGAGATTCGGAAAACTAAGAATATTCGTAAAATAGCTATAGTAACTAAGTTGCCTAGACATGTATGTAAAGAAATTTGCGTAAGCCCGGAATTGCTGTTTAAAGTTCGCACCGAGCACGCAACCGTATGCAGATAAAACCTAGCGACGTTGTTATTTATGTTTAGACCAATACTTAGGCCATGTCAGAATTGCCAATGCGCCTTCCAAAGTAACTGCCTCCTTGTCATTTTCTCCCCGTGCTGTTCACTTTTAAAGCGTTTTGAAAGACCTCCTTTACGCCAAAGTAAGCAGCAACGAGCAACGATCAGTGACAAGCGCGTGAAGGTGGTGCCTCCAAGCCAAGCAGAAACTAGTCATGGCGCAAAGCACGCGTCGTATTCAAAGAAGGCGTGGAGGCAATATCCATTTTGCCAGGCGAGTGACAAATTCCGGACCCGAAACAGCATCTTTTGCTCCGATATTCTTCCCAGCCTGCGCTAGTGCAAAAGGCGTTTCCAATATCGATACGAAACGGGTTCATTCCCCTGCCTGCCTTTTCTCAACGCGTTCCCATGCCATTTCATTTTCGGAAAAATTTCCAAGCGGGCGAATCGTGCCCCCGAAATTTTCTGCCTGCGTGATGCATGGTCTGAGCACCGAGATGCGCCAGGCGATGAAATCGCGTACGCCAGTGATTCGCGGCATTTACGAGTTGAGCCATTAATCATCGCTGGCCGACTTGGCGAACACGCGCATCCACAGCTGGGTCTTCTGAACAAAGCCGGCAGGTGCCTCACATACACGACGAGGAAACCATTTCTCCCGCGTATCGTGCAATTCTTTTTCTGTGCTCATATTCTCGTTGCTAATACGAATGTTGCGTTTTCGTAACCCGTTTTTATAATGGCGCAGATATTTCCGTGCAGCACGACTGGGACTCGGTATAAATGGGAATCACTAAGCTCATATGCCGAATTGTTTCGGTGTCTGCGCTTGTGTCGCGCGGTGGTGTAGCCCCGAGCTAGCACATTGGGACGGGTATGTTACTCTGTCTCACCCTGCCTGTATCGTGCAGCTAGGAGAATGGAAGACTTCGCCGGTAGCGATATTCGCCTTGAATTGTAGAGGAAAAAAACAAGACAATTAGAGGGTTCTGCCTTGATGTCAGTTTGTTTTTAAATGCGAATGCATTTATTAGCCGGGGTTGTCTTGCTCCGTTGGCTGGCGTGTGCCTGCATTCCTCCAGCGCGAGCGCACGTGAGCGCGTGCCTCGTAGTTCTGCCTTCGTCGTCGTCATCGTCGTAAATGCGAATGCATTTCTTAGTCGGGGGTTCACACAATGCAATGTGAGCATTACGCCTCTCCCTGGCGGTGACGTCACTGCAGTTGCTTCCACGTCATCATCATCGGTTGGAGAAGAAGAAGAAGACAAGTCTGCGAAGCGAAGAGCGCGTAATGCCGAACGCGTTACGCGCTCGGGAACATCAAGAAGGAGTCTAGTCGTTTGAACGCGCTTCGGGTTCTTTGGAACTGATGAGAACGGTGACGCCATCATCGCGGTCTGTGACGACAACCCTCGTCTGGCGCCGTTCAGGTCGTACCTGGTGTGTGCCTCGTGCCGCGAGTCTCTGGTCAACGGGTGAGAAAATACGTGCCCCACTACCATTCACGGGAGTTGCATTGATCTGGTCTTTACGCGAAACTGTGACGCGCGTATGCTTCTCAAAGACCCTTTGACCGTGCACTTTAGTGATCACAAGGCAGTGATTGTGGCCGTCAGGTACAACGATAACACAAACAGGTGCTGATGAATAAATGATTACGTTCACACTCTCCTCATTAATCACGCCATTACTCGCAACACACTCATCGGTGCACCCAATGCATTCGCATTTCTGCACGATTCCCTTCGGGGAGGTGCGGGGGAATTTTTGGCAGAATCAATTGCAAGACACGCGGGTCTTTTTGCATCAGCGTAGTTTTGCTTTTTCTGCCATCATTTTTTATCTAGATACATTTTCATCTTTGTTGAATTGTTATCTTATTGTCTGTGTTAATATTTCTTCGATTCGTTTTCTCAATACAAGATAGCCGTGCCTTTTTCTCTGGTTGCGGCTGTCCAGATGGACTCTTCAGTACCATCCTTTCGAACGCCTTCACAATAAGTGCAATCCTATTTGGGTGGGGGTGAGTGCATCCCCAGTGCTGCTGGCCTTGCTTGAAAAGTGGCAGAGAACTTGCAATTAGCACCACGAGTAGAATAGAGAAATGCAGAAGCACGGAATTTATAACTTAACTTCTAACGATCGAAAAGCAGCATGATGGGATTACTTTCTTTACATTTATGAATACGAAGGGTTGGAGAGGAAACATGCGCGTAATTTTAAGCTTCAATAATTCAGTCACCTTCGTTTCTTGTAAGCGTGCTGTGAAAATCTGTTTTACCTTAACAGACGCAGGAGGGACAAGCAAGCACCAAACGCGATGAAGGAGTGTCAGGAAAAATGGCATTACTTTTTAGAGTTATCCCATGGTTCGTGATTTGGTGTGTGATTTGGTTCTCTTCTTTGCGATCGCGACGATACACAGAAATACATGAAAAAAAAGCAGCTGCTACTACGTTGTCGGAGATGCTTTGCTTAATTACTGAATTTTTCGTAACAGGTGTCTCAGCTGGGGCTAGAGTCTAGTAAAATATTAAGGTTTATGTCACGCGCGACAAAAGAGGAACAACATGAGAGGTGAGCGTGAAAGCGAAGGGAGGCATTTACTTGGCAAAAGTCCATAAAGCCTATTGTCTTTATGGACTTATGGCGTGACCACAGTTTATGGCGTGATCACAGAAAAAGACTGCCCTGACCATGCGTTGTATGACGTGACGTGATAAAGGCAGCGAAAGGCTACGCCTTATAAAGGCAGCGAAAGGGATAACGGCGGAGCGTACCGATGCCGCCGATTCACTTTTTCGTAAAGCTCGCCCTCAATCACCGCAGTAATGAAGAGTTTTCTTCATTTTTCTTTGTTATTTTTCTCTTGATTTCGATCATGTGACCCACCAGCCTACTGGAGCACAGAGTCTATACAACTAGGAGGAGTGTGGAGAAATGCCATGCATTGGGTTCTTTGTAATTAGGAGACTTGTACGCCCTCTCATGTTACTGTTACGCCAGACAAGTATCTGCTATTTGATTACCACACATAAAAACAACATATAGGACGTTATTTTTATGCGCCGTTATCGCTTACTTTAAAAGAGTCAAAACTATCATTTCTTTCGCTAGAAAACAGTTTTAAATTCGCGCGTCGTGATAAACTACGCCTCCTTCAAATTCACGAGATTTCACGGGGCCGAAGGTCGGTGATATTTTTTGCCCTAATTGACGGCGACAGCAGCCGCCGTTTGCAAGCTGTTGCGTAACATCACGTCACTTTTACGCAGGCTGAACTATACTACGCCACGCCTTCTCAGCCGATCACAGGGAGGTCGTCACATACAAGCCATATTGTTGTTGATTAGAAAAGGAAGGCCTACGTCGTCATGTACGCTGCATTTTGCCTAGTTTTTCATTGCCGACCAAGAATTTTATGCGTGTTCAGTATACAGAAATAAGGCAAACATTAGAGCTGGTGCCAGTAAACGTAATGAAATGTAAAAATCACAAAAGCACACACAACCGCATTGTCAACCGGAGCACGTGACCAAAATTGAAAGCCAATCTGAAAAGAATTCCGGCAAATTCACTGTGCACGGTGAATTTTGTGCGTCGAGAATAGGGCCCTTCGCACATCATTCTCTTATCGCACCGTGAGTGGCTGCAACAGAAATGCGTCTCTTGTGAACAGGATTGCATGGGAAACAAACAAAATCAAAAATCAGTGCGGGAATTCGGAAAAAGGTTACAAGACGAGAGACGTCGCCAGAACAAAAACATAGTCAGAACAAAAGCCTAATAGGTACCGTCGACTTTAAGCGTAGCTATTTAATGACAGTACGTGTACCGCGTTGTTAACGTAGATATGCATTTAGTTATTTTTGTTATAGGGTCAAACAATAATGCCTTGGCAGCATATAGAAGTCATTTCTGGAATCTAATACTACAAAACGTCCGCAGCAATTTTACTTTTTTGTGTGTTTTTATCTGACCTCGTTATGGGAGATGTGACCTTAAGACCGTTTCACCAAAATGGCGTTTAATCCTCGCATATCTTCTATGAAGCGAGTTGGTGCAAGGATTGTCGAAAGAAAAATCTTAATGGTTCAAAAACGGCCCAGAATCAGTGTTATGAAAGCAATGTTGGGAGAACCCGATGAATTTTCCGAGGATTCGAATCTGCTTTTCCAATGTCGGCTGCTTCTGTACGATACCAAGATCAATAAGGCGGCTGGTATATACTGATCGAAAGAGAGGCAGTATTGCATTATTCAAACTTCTATGTCCACCGATGCCCAGATTACGGATAAGAGAAACCCACAGATAAACATTAGGCCTACCCTCTTTTCCATTGTTTGCGACATGCCTAAAGAAAACAAAAGATACAGATGAAGGCAAAACTAAAACGACATTGTTACAAAAGGAGAATCTGGTGCCGGAATCACCGATATAAACTTTAGTAAGCTTGCTGTCAACCTGGGATAGCGGTATGGATCGTAGTAAACAGCACAAGACTACTCGGTGTACTCGCAGGCAAGCTGAAATCCGCGTTGGCTTGCTCGCGCGGTGCCCAAGCGACTAGGGGCCGCTTTATTTGCGAGAAACGTAAAACACCCCGAAAAGCGGATATTGAAAGAGCACCGGCCGGGCATTGTGTCGAGCTGTTTGTCTTTGTGGACGACAGCCCCGCCGTCGGCCCGGCCCGGGCGTGAGCAGCACGCCAGCACGCTCGATGACTTGCAGGCGGGACAACAAGCTACAGAAAATATATAAAAAAAAATCCTCGTGCTCCCAGCAGCGGGACGAAAAGCCCGTCAGCCAGTTTTCGCTCACGACTCTTCGACTGGTATTTCAATGAAAACAAGGTTACAGAGTGAGTTCATTTTGTCACCTTCCCTACTTCTCTCCTAGTTTTCTCCATTTGCGCAAAGTCGGTGTCATTCTAGCCTTTTTGTTGGAAGCTTTCGCCGCCATTCGCATTGCTGTATTTCTGTAGCGCCTATCCGGTTCATTTTATGGGGTGTGCTTTGGGAAGCCTAGGGGGAAAAAATGCGAAGAAGACGAGAAACAGTTTTTTCAATGGGCTCGCAGCGGACCTTTTATAAGCGAAGACGACTTGAGATTTTGTCATGCACACTGAAAGGAGCCGTGGGTATCAATAAAATAAATTTTCAGATCTTTTGTATACGTCTCCTGTAGGTCTTGATTTTTGCCTTGTATTTCTTTGTATTGCGTGGCAGCAGTGCTGAACGCGAGAAACAGGAACGGAACCCCTAAATCTCCCTTCGCTATACGCAAGTGTTGTTGAAAGAGCGGTCAAAAACGAATTCGACAGCACAGTACTAAGCGCAGGATTGCCTCCAAAGAGACATACCTAATTCAGCTTCACTACGTTGGCAGTGTATAAAGTCTGCAAAATGAGATAAACTTTTCTTTTCCTGTTGATTTAACTGTATTTACGTTCATACGCTTTGCGGAAGAGCACGTTTCGCTTTTTCTTCTCATCGTTCTTTGGCCCCTAGTACGTGGGCCGTGCATTATCCTGCCCGTTTCTAGGGCCTGTATCAGCCTCAGGGTGCCCTGCTCCAGGTCCGTGCTGTCTGCTTTCAACCTTCTTCACCAGCTGGGTGACTTGAGCCATCGTTTCTTGCAGCTTCTGGACCGTCGCTTACCCCGCCCAGTCCGTACGTAGTGCGATTCCCGGGATCCTCATGGCGTCAACTGCTGATATCCCCCTGCCTTGCAAGTTCAGTTCGTGATCCGGCGTCATAGTACGGTGTCGACCCCTCGTCCTTCTTCGCAGTATCAACATCTCCGACTTCTCTGGGCGTACGAGAGACCAAAGTTCCTCAGATACTAAGACACTCCACCCCCTCATTCAGGTCGTCCTGCTGCTCTCCGGAAGGTCCGTTTGTAATCCATGAGACCAGTTCTTCATCGTACAGTAACATCTCATTACTACAAATTGTACACTAACGAATATCTCTAATTTACGAATATTTTAAGAATCCCCGCCAGATTGCCTATATTTTCAATGTAAAAATATTTCAGTACTACGAATTTCAATGTAGCACATATTTCAGAATAATGCATTTTCCCTATTATATTCGAGGAACATTAGTATTACGAATTCGGCTAAAAGAAACAGCTTCGCAGCTGTCGCGTGAAACAGAAACCGCCGTTTCTCTGTGTATTCTCTGAGTGCAGTAGCTATCATCATCACCATGTCAAGTGCCAACAGCTAGAGCCACCAGAAAGCTGCGGTTGAATGTGCAGTAGCCTAGCAGGCCTAGCCGCGTTTGCACCTTGTGTTGGGTGATGGTGGCCGATCGGTCGTTCTTCATGCTAATCACGTGCGCCCGCAGGTATTCCTTGTAGTGGGTGATTTTGCTGCGAAGTTTGTGCGAGATCTGAAGATGAATGCAGCTAGCTACAAAGCAAAGGAGCGAGAGCAGTCATCATTAGTGACGATTGGATGACGCCAAGGAAGACAACTGTGGTTCACCGAAGACAGAAGAAGATGAGATCGTATCGAACATTGACGTTTTAGTGCACGTGAGCAAATTCCACACTTTCATTGCTCTGTGCCATGAGAGAGAGAGAGAAGGCCCTTTATTAGAAAGAAGGCCGAAATGTTTGCCGGAATTGCGACACCGACATGCTACTCGGCGGGGGAAAGGGGAGGCCCCATAGATTACAGCAGAAGAAAGAGGAAGAAAGAGAAGAAATAAAGAAGACAGAAACATGACGTACCCGATGAGGCGTTGTGCAAGATAGAATTAGTAGAGGCATGGCCGTGGCACGTGGCCTACCGGACTAGGATGGCCGCCCTTGCCCGTCTTCTTTTAACACCCTTTTTACCCTCACCCAATTTTCAGAAATAAATGTTTCTTAATCGGTCGTGCGTGCTGCACGCGTGAGAAGAAAACTGATTTCTTCAAATAAAGTAGCTTTGCAGCGAGCGCAACATTTTTGAGAATTTGCCCAGTCTGCACACGCGTCTACTGCTAATGTACGTCATTTTCATTCCTAGGTTTGAGCACTGGCTTATAACCGCAAGTTTTTCATTTATATCGCGTGTCTGAGCCCCGCGGTTCCCCGTAGCTTTTCGGATGGTGTATTTGGCGCCAAATTGAAAAGTATAGGGGTGATCACAGAGCCCAGGGAGGGGGAGGGGCGGCTAAGGGGGTTCTCTTCAGGAGCACTCGAAGGATGCCTTTCCTCGATTTCAATAAAGTTTATTCTGCCTCTTTGCCCTCGGTCTGCAGGTGGCCCAGCCCGACAGTCGCCATCTATGTCTGATAGAAAAGCTCCGAAGTAATTGTATGTGATCTGGCCGCAGTGACTGTTTTGGAGGTTCCGTTACACCGCCTCAAGAGACAGTTGGTCAAAGGCTAGGGCCAGGATGGCAGTGTTCTGCGTTATATTAAGTATGCCTGTTACTTTTTCTGTGCTTTGATCAAGATATCTTCCTTCCACAGGTTCGGATGAAAGCCGTACATGGTGATTGGTATTATACCGTTGTCTTCGAAGTACAAGAAGCATCTGGTTGGCGCCATAATTTCGAACAGCTTGCTGGCGCAAGATGTGAGCGACGTTGGGCGTAGGTTCTGCGGGCTTAGGGGATTATTCGCCTTGTGAATTATACTGACTTCGGCATGTTTTCAGATCACTGTCATTCTCCCGTTTTCCCACCTTTCGTTGATGCTCTTACCCAGGTAGTCGGCCGCGCCGTTTTCTAGGTTTCGGATGGTCTTTTTGTTAGTTATGTCCTAGACACAGGGCACGAAAACCAAATGGAGGAGAATCGGTGCTGGCCGTTGTCTATTCTCGTTTTTTTCTCTTGCGTTGGTTGCTTTGTTTAACAACATCAATGTGAACTGCAAAACCAAGACTTCGGAACTTATAAATCTATGATTCAGGTTTGGTTTGACGTAAGAATGCACATTTGTCACCGTCACACTTGGTACCTAAAATTTCGGCAAAAAAGCGCATTGATGTTCAATTAAAATCATGTGGCGACAAATTTTTCCTGTCTTATTTTTAATTTTTAAGGTGGCCCCTGATGTTTTCAACATTCATGCGTCGAGAATCTTTTAACCGTGAAAGTGTTAGGAGGGAATCTTGCGTATTAGTGCCTAAAAGTGCGTGTCAACATGCCAAGAAGATAATCGAAGAGCATGCACGCTGTTGGCGTGAATGCGCTCCGTTGTTCATACCCCACTTAATACTTCGCTGATCCCCTAAAACGAAAAAAAAATTGACGCTGCTTAGCAACGAATAGGACGTTGCCTGAGTGTGGTTGCCTAAGTGATACGCCATGAACTTACTATAGGCGCAGTTTTCTGCAGACGACGATCGTTACGTGCTCTGTTTTGTGTCCCCAAATGGTGTAACTTCTCTCTTCTGGTTCGCTGTGGAGGATTTACCAGAAATAAAACAAAAACAGCCTACAGAGGACACATTAAACGTTTTCCTATTTTTTGATATGTCAATATTTGATGATTCTGTATGCGTTACTGCTACCAGAGTTTCACCATTGCGGTAGAAATTACGCACAACCAGACAAAAACCTTTTTTTATCCAGTGTTTTGTATTCTGGGTATTTGATAGTTCCGCATAACTAAGTATTCCCATCCTTTCTGCCCCCACAAAATATCGCGAACGGGCTGGTTAGAGGTAGAGAACTTTGTCGTGTCGCGGCACGCTTAGCACGATAAAGTGAGGCCGTATTGTGAGGAGGCGATGGTTGTTTTGGTGCGTAAGAGACAACCCGAAGAAAAATCCCGGGCCATCTCCACTAACGTGAAACCTGGGACATGGAGTGTATAAGTGTATTCTTGGCGCCTTGGTGTTGTTGCCCATGGATATAAAACCGTTTGGGGTAGAGGTATACAGCTTTGCTGTAAAAGTCTCGTGTCTTTGAAGCTCGAAGCTTTCTAGTGCGAGGCGTTAAAAAACAAGTGTCCTGGTGGCGTGTTTCCACACACTTCGCTGCACAGAGCACCCACGGGACATATGTGATGTCAATACGCGCGCTATTCTTTAAAGCGCCTGCTAATACGAGCCCACCATACGGGCTCTGTGGCCTTGATGTGGAGTACTAAGTACTGGCGCTGACAGCTTGGGTTTGAACCCCAGCAGGTATAGTTCTTAGTTTATTTTTCATTGCTTAATTTTTTTTCACAATTTATTTTTTACCTCACATCTACGCGTTGTTTTTGTTGATAACAGTGATTCGGTATATTTTCGATCGCTTTAGGTTTGGGGCGCAGCCAACGACCCCATTAAATAAACGTCCTCCTTCGTGCGAACAGGCATGTCGCGTGGTTGCTCTGTGCAGCGAAGCGTTTGAAAATACGCGTCCCGGTGTGTTCTTGAAACGTTCTAGCGCTAGGCGTTAGAAAACGAGTGTTTAGGTGTGTTCTTTTAGTGCACGTTAAGTTCTAGCGCGAGGCATTGCGAAACAAGTGTCGGCTGTTTTAGTACCGTGACTGCATGAGACGACTACAGGAGACGCCGACAGCCCGAGTCCCTAAAAATTTTCTCCCCTAATATATGTTGACTACCAAGCATTCTTCAGCTACCTCGCCGACCTAGCCGTATCTGGGTGTCTAGCTGTCTGAAAAAAACTCCCCCCACTCCCCGAAGGGGATCGTGCGGAAATGCGAATGCATTGGGTGCACCGATGAGTGCGCTGCGGCAAGCATTCACGGAGAGACGCTCCAGCATTTATATATATTTTTCCGAGCTCAGCGAGCGGAGAGAGGGTACGCAGACCCATGCAACACGCCCGCCCCGCGCGCGAGCTCTCTCCGCCGAGCTCCGCGATGCGAGCGCCCTCACACGCCCGAGCGCGCTCCTCCCCTCCACTCCTCTCCGCTACTCCGCCCGAGCTGATGCGAGCGCCCTCACACGCCGAGCGCGCTCCTCCTCTCCCCTTGCCCTCCGCTACTCCGCCCTAGCTACCACCTGCTCCGGTTGCTAGGCGCACCACAGCTGTTGCTAGGCGCACGCCGGCCAACGCACGACAACCCCCGACTAAGAAATGCATTCGCATTTAAAAGTACCCAAACCACTTATCACTGACTTGCCTGTAAAGGGTGCACCACAGCCCTACGACTAGTATGGCAGTGAAGCAAAATTAGGCAATTATGCGAAGCGTAGTGGCACCACTTTCACTGCTCACACTCGGAGTACTCTCACACTAGAAAATTTCTATGATATGAAGAACCAGGGACCCTTACTTAGGGTTGCGTGTTAGATAATAGGGAGGCATTGTCGCAAGGTAAAGTACCCTTCGCGTTTAAAGACGATCATCACAAAGTCGGGTTGTAATTTTTGTTCCAGTTGGTGGAAACAAAACTGGCTTTTACTTGGCCCCAGTGGCCCCTCATGATAATAAAAAAATATATCAGCAGGCTGCTCGGGTAAAGCATCATCAGCTTGTTTCCTAAACACATTGGTAGCTGTGACGCGTAAATTTATATGGTTGAAATAGCGTTATAGAGTGTTATACAGTGTTTTAAGCGGCGACACGGGCAATTCATGCTGAGAAAACTAAAAGTCCAAAATTCAGCTTCAATATTCACGAAATTTATGTTTTGGGGCTATAATAGCTTTTAAATTTATCTTTATGACGGGAAATGCGTGAGGCCTTATTTTTAACGTTCCCTCATTTCAACATTCGTGGCAGGGTAAACTTCGCGCGTTAGTAGGGAAGTGACGCACGCTGATGTCATCTAGACACCCTCAACATTTTTGGGCTCAGTATACTGAAATGAAATCGACAAAGGACACCTTATGTTGACAGGTGTAGTTAGTGCTCGTCACGTGTATAACCCTACACATATTATGCACTAACTATACCTCTTGGTACTACTTTCTTCCCTATCAATGAGACGAATGAAAAGATGCATTACAGCATTACAGATTTTTGGGGCCACAATTCAGTGACCTAAGTTCACGTCAGTGAAAACGTCAAGGTTGAAGCATAGCAGCCTCTATTGGAGTTTTATTACTTTCTGTTCAATAACCCGTCGCGGTGGCTCAGTGGCTAAGGCATTGCGCTGCTGAGCACGAGGTTGTGGGTTCAATTCCCGGCTGCGGCAGCCGCTTTTACGATGGAGGCGAAAAGCGAAAACGCCCGTGTGTACGAGATTTCGGCGCATGTTAAAGATCCCCAGGTGGTCAAAAATTAAACAGGAGCCCCCCACTAGGGCGCGCCTCATCGCCTGCGTTGCGTCGGCGCGTTAAACCCTACAATCAATCAATCAACTTTCTCTTCAATATTTTGCGATAAAGGAATTTCAAAGGCAAGAAAGTGCGTTTTCTTACTATGGTGTTCTGGGTTTCGAAATGTGACACAATTTCTTGCGAGCGTGACGTTCATGTTTATTCATGACGGGAACGTCGACTGAGTTTCCTTCAGTCTTCTTTCTGATTGTGTTTGCAGGAATTTTGTTACTTGAATACCATATTGGTCGAGTTAAAAACATTCTGTAACAGGCAATGATGACAGCCACTCAGGTGACCGTGGCTTCAGTTGTCCGATAGTAAAGGTGCAACTCATTTGCGACATTACTTCGGGTCAGGCGAAACTCCATGTAGGAAGGAATAAATGTGCCCGCTTTTCCACTGTCACTGGTTGCTCATGCCGTCTCTTATTTGCAGGGAGCCAGGGCGTGAGGATCCGATGGCCGAGCGTTCACCGCAGGGTGCGTGATGGGACGGATAGCACCGTGGTGCTAGACTGCGACTACGTGTAGAACGAGAACGACCTCAAGCTGGTGGTCAAGTGGTTCTTCAACGGCGGACTCGAGCCGGGGTACCAGTGGATACCAGAGATGAAGGTGCGCGAAGCCTTTGGAGTGCTCCAGAGACGCCTAGACGACACAATCTTGGTGAACTTCAGGGAAGACTATTCGCAGTACCAGGCCATCCGCATACTCAAGTCCACTAAGGAACTTAACAGAGAGTACACCTGCATTGTGCCACCGCCGGCCGGCCAGGACACCCGTAACCACGACATGACTGCCTTGCGTGAGCTGCTTTCCCCATCTGTCGGATTACGGACTCAAACGTACTCAACAAAATACGAATGTCTTGAGAGAACGACGAGTCCAATACGGTAGCAACCATGCAATATAAAGATGGAGTTTAATCCTGCTTTGGGACGTCCACGTCCACATACACGGGGGATTAAAAGAAATACAAACAACGGAGAACACATCCTCCGACGCATGCCGCACCATCTGGCTGCACTCTCAGTAAACTGCGCGCATTCGTAGTTCTTTCAGAGCGTTTGAGATAGTGTCCTACCGTTAGGAAAAATGCTTGATAAAGAGGCGACGCTGGTCATTTATTTTGAGGCGTCTTTTGGGGCTCTTGCCACTGAGAATCCTGTTATCCACTACATTCGGCAACCAACGAGCATTAGGGGATCGCAGCTAGCACGATGCCCTTCAACGATCATCCTGCTCAGTGGCGACGTAGCGTGAAAAGGCGCCTCAAAATAAACGACCGGCGCCGCTTCTCGATCGAGCATTTCCCATAAATGTAGGTCCCGCTCTCAAACGCTCTCGAAGAAGAGCGCATGCGCGCGGTTTACTGACGTTGCAGCCAGATGGTTCAGCATGCCTCGGAGGCTGTTTGTTCCGTTGTTCGCATTTCTTTTAAGCCCCCCTTTACGCCGCACGTTACCGAACATATGCCGTAAAGACATTCGAACAACTCAAGCCATTCAAACTGAAGCCCTTCTGGATTGCCTCATACTACGCTGGCGCAAAGTTAACGAAGGGAAAGAACGTAAACACAAGGCAGTTGAAGGTCACTTTTGTTTAACTTCGTGCGCGTTTGCATGGCACGAGCAATGTATGCGGTTAAATACGAACGAGCCAACTTCCAAGCTCAGGCTTGCTTCGCTTTGTCATTACGTGCACCAACAGCAGCCATTGTGAGCACTCGTTAGCATCCGGCTGCACTGTATGTGTTTTAAAACACTGCACGCGTGCCTAATACGCATATCTGGCGCCTAGCCGGGCTGAATTGCCGCTGCCTGTCATGTTCGTACATGAAGGATCTTGTTTAATTACAATAACTTGCAATTGTCTTTGAGTGGAGTTATAGCATGCCATCTTGCTGTCCAGTTGTACAACCACAGCGAGCCCTTCATTATCACTGTGTAAAATTCGTTTTACCACTCCGGGCACTCAGAAATAGGAGACCTGTTAGTGCTCAGGCTACAGAAGCTTAACCCGTTTTGTAATTTCTGTACTAGGATTGCATTTGTTTTTGCACCGATTTCATATATAACAAAGTTTCTGCCCCCTTGTGACCAACAAAAACGTTAATAACTACGTGTCTTTGTCAAATACCGCTACAGACACCGGTAGAGATGCAATGAAATTGTACAGTTATAGCCAAATCAAACGCGGACACGAACATATGAACCAGAACACACAAAAACGCGTTTTCTTTTCATTCAAGTCAAAATGACATTTGGCTTAGTTACAAAAAAAAATTTGGAAATGTGGCTTTCCAATTTGCCAATAGCACGCCATTGTTGAACCACAACGAACAGTATTTTTCAATTTTGCGTATTCTGCTTCATGTTTTCGTGTTCGCATTTGATTTGCCCATTACTGTACCTGTAAGTGATCATACACGAATCAATACGCTTGAACACTTATTCATGTGTTCCGAGGGCGAGATGTGTCTTCGCGGCCTGTATCGATACATTTTTACAGTTGCCTCTCCAAACCACAACCCCCGCTCTGTGGCAAAGTTGCTTTTGAGTCCGTCCTTTAATTGAAGTCTTTTATAACATCAGAGAAACTACACTAGAGCGAAAGCAGTGAGAAATGGCGTGACCCATACTGCAGACACGTCTTCGAAATATGCTTAAATCTACTGACGTTCATAAAACGGTCCACCATGATCGTTGTTTCTTGTTCCGGAGCATACACCCGGCGGCCTTGTGTTTCCTCCAGCTCCTTGCCCAAAGCGGCCACGGCCCTGTGTAGCGCGTATTGAGGCGGCTTCTAGAAATCACAGCCAACCGAGTACAGTAGCTGACTCAGCGGCTCTAGGCAAGGAAGAAAATGTGCGCAATGCAGATTGCAAACCAGCTTCACATACAGAGCAGAGGGAAAAGCCACGTCGGCGTCAGACACACGCAACAGCCTCCTTGGAGACACACCCAACCCAGAGCGCCGAGCTGGCGCGTGCGGCTCAGCTTACCCTCTAGGTGGCTATTATCGCGACGATGTATTGTCCCTTCTCCTGCAATCCAGACCTTTTTAGAGTGGAGAAAGATGGAGAAGACATTACTGCAGCTTTCAGAAAGCCGCGCTTCTATGTTGTACATCTCATTGACACCTTTTAACGCTTTCGTGGCGTTGTGCTATAGCGTCCCAGGTGCTTACCCTGTGCGTGATTGAATATATGGTCAGCTTTAATTCTGTCGGACTAGCAACAAACGCCCGCTTATAATCAGCAAGCCGGGCTGGGCGTGTTTTATGCAACGACGGCTCGGTTTCTGTCTCTTCCCGCTACTTATAATCGTTTTTTCTGCGGTTTTATTCCGTTATTTTTTTGCTCTTCCATTTTGCCATGGTTAAGGCCCCACCTCCGGTGCGGTCAGTCTGTCATGGTTCGGTATAATTCGGTAGGAACTGAATAGTTACCCCTAATTTCTGGTTGTCTTGGCATGCACTGTGCCTCATCGAAAGTTGACTGGCCTCCATTTCCCCCAAAACCACTTGTACCAGCATAAGGAGAGTAAAAATGAAGTTATTAAAGCGAACCTTGGATGGATTTGCAAAAAGGTTCGTGCTTTCCCTGAATTTTCCCTGCCCTCTCCTGGTAAATCACTACTGTTGCCGCGACATTACATTCAAGCCAACACCCGAAGTTGTATTAGGGGCGAAGCACTTTAGGGGCTCGGGCTGTCGGCGTCTCTGCCGTCGTCGTCTCATGTTGCCACGGTCAATTAAGTTGTTAAACGATGGTCAAAACAAATGTGTAATTAATAAAAGCGGTTCAAAATAAACTAACACGACTTAACTAATTTAAAATGCAGCAATAATCAAGATTTAATGGCATTAATAAGAAAAATGTGTTAAATTTCGTCTCAAAATTGGTTTGAAATGTCAGGTTTTCTCCTGTAAACTGCACGTCTTAGCATGCTGCGCCGTGTGACACAAAGGCAACTTACGGCCAGTCTCTCATTTAATTGTTTAAACCCGGTTCAACGAAAGAGAAGGCGCCATCGCCTCAACAAGCGCCAGATTGCTCCTCCCACCGGCGCGTCTCCGGCGCGCAATGAGGGCGCGCCGTGTGGCAAGTGAAAAAATTACGATCTTTGAATACACTTATACACTGCATGCTACACCCCTCTCCAGATTTCACGGTAGTGAAGATAGGTTTGGATTTTTTGCACGTAGAACATTGATATCAACCAGTGCCGGCCCCAAATGTGGAACACCTGTGAGGAAACAACGTATAAAAATACGTTGGGGCACTAAAGCCTACTTACATGCTGTGAAGGCGAGAACCTGGCGATACTGGTGAACAACCTATTTATTACAAGATAGTATTCTCCTCTCTTTCTTGGCTTTAGTGTCGTTTTCTCTTGAGTCGAAATGCTTCCACCGGCCTCTCTTTTGCTATACTTTGTTTCAATCTCTGTCTTAGCTTTTGTTTCTTCGTCTTATGCAACGAATTACATCAGCAAGCAGACACGCACGCGCCACAGCCTCCCTAGAATCAGGGTTCCGCGTAGTTGGTGTGCACCTGCGCTAATCACGTGTCATCACGTTCAGATCGCGCGGCAAGCACTATTCAACAACATTTACGTTCTTAATATATAGTTTAGCAAATTATCCTCCCGAAACTCCCGATTCATGGCCAATCTACCAAGTCGGTGTGTGCGACAAAAAAGAAACATCGACAACAAGTTCTGTTTCACCTTGCGACATGCGAAGACAGCGAGGGGGGACCTGGTTTTGTGCTACTATGGAGACACGGGTTCTAATCTCATCGGGTCACACATTGCTTCCTTATTTACTCTTACAGCGGCGGCTCTTCTTTGACCAGAAAACAACAAATAGAATGGAGGATTACCGCAGAATGGAGAACTTCAATCATTTGCTTACAAACCAGGGTCATAGTTTCGTGAAGTCTGGGGTCTGTAGAGAGATATACTGAAGCGGCCTTCGTGAATTTACCCTGAGCGCCATTGCACAGTTTTTAAAATTTTATATTTAGATTTAACTTAAAATGTGGAATTTTGCATTAATTTTCAGCATAGAACGCATAAAATATTCACCCTCTTCTCTTCATAAAATGTGCGCCATAAAAACCACATGGATTGCGCTCAAGCATCCACGCACACAGGATAAAAGTACTCATTTACACTAGTAAGCAACGATCGTTCCATGACAGCTAGATGGTCCGCCGGCCCTGTGTAATACTTTTCTTTTAAGAGGAGGTGATTTATTGATTGATTTATTTGATTGATTGATCGTAGGGTTTAACGCGCCGACGCAACGCAGGCAACGAGGCGCGCCGAAGTGGAGGGCTCCGCATTAATTTTGACCACCTGGGGATCCTTAACGTGCGCCAAAATCTCGTACACACGGGCGTTGTTGCTTTTCACCTCCATCCGAAAAGAGGGGGTGATATTGTGGTGCATTACCTTAGTTGTAAATTTATTTATTTATTTATTTATTGCCAGCAACCATTAATATCCCCGCGAAGAATGTAAACAAGGGAGCGAAACGACCCGCCCAGTGAAGTGAAACAGCTATCCAGAGAACATCCATTACATAGCCTCCGATTGCACGCCCCTTATAGCCGAAGGAGTACCGTCCTGCTAAACACCGTTAAGTGGCGCCGTGCGCAGCGATCGGTAAATCTGTGTCTGGGGCTAGGGCGGAGATCCTTGGGCAAGGTGGCTGCTTTGGTATTAGAAACGGGCGCTTTCAAGCATTCCGAAGATCTCATTACATAATTGCGCCTTGGCTTAGCTTCCCACTCGTTACATTTCCCTGCTTAGAAAATCCATGGGCCGCCGTTCCTCAACGCAGGTAAGCGAACGCACCAAAAACCTATAGAAAAAATAAATATATGTAAATGACCCGCGAAGTCTTGTGGCGAAACATCTCAATAGGCTTAAAGTGCCGCTCATTAATAATGTACAGTGCGGGACCTTTAAGGGGAATGGTCAAGAAGCGTGGGCGCTTGAGATGCGCAATCACGGCTAGCATTGGCGATTACACGAACCTGCCAGCTCCCATTATAGCTGCTTTTTAGAAGCACCCTCCTTTAGTGCTCTCATATCCTTGATGCGGGCTACCACAAGAGCCGCTAGGCCGGCATTGCAGTCTATCAGAGCGAAGCAGAATTAAAACTCCAATGAAAATCAGCATTACGACCTATAAGGATTAGAAAGATTAGCGTGTCGTATGCCATATTCTGTCCATGAACTGAAACTGCTAAATGCCCAAACGCATTTCAAGAAAGTAATCCTTTGTAATGCGTATTGCCCTGACATTCCGGTCACGCACAGCTCTGGATCACTGAAATTTTCTCTGCTTCTTCAGAAAGCATGTGTCGCGAAGGTACGTTCCACTCACTCACAAAGAAAACAATGTTGTGCGAAGAATTGACTGCATTATCTGATAGAAATAAAAGGCCGCGAGTGAACTAGCGGGAAAGAGGTAGAAAAAAAAGATATATATATATATATATATATATATATATATATATATATATATATATATATATATAGAGAGAGAGAGAGAGAGAGAGAGAGAGCAGGTTCGTCCTTTACCATTGTATTTCTTTTTCTGCCGAACATCTAAATTGAGGCGAAATATCACCCCTTTCAGATTCGTGTGCTAGGCTAAATTACTGCTTGGCTAGAATGTAAGCAGTGTAGTTAGCTTGGCTAAAGTACTGCTGGGATAGAATGCAAGTAGTGTAGTTATTTATTCACGGGTTTTTGTCACAAATAAAAGCCTGGTAAAGCTTTAGTGTGGATTGTCTTCGCACTTGCCGGCGATGCGGTTGTGCTTTTGGCGTTGTTCTGTCGCTTGTCTGACCAAACCAGAGACGTTCCTGGGGAACAACTCCTCCACCAGTGACCGACCCGGGGGATCTCCAGCACAGTATTGCTCGGCCCAGACCTGCAGTAGAGCGTCTATCGAGCATATCTCCAAAATACCATCCCCCCCGTGGCTGACTTTCGTTCATCGCGACCTCGGACCACCCAGGGGAGAAGCTGTTATGATTCAGCGTGCCGCTACTTTGTTCGCGCTTGCTGCAAGTTTTGTGTAGTGCTCCTATGCTTTGCGGCACAGCCTGCCTTTTTTTGGACAAGCTGGTATTTCAACCCGGCTTGCAGGCAACAGAGCCAAGTGACTTATCCAAGTAACCCATGCAGATAGGAACAGGGATTACCTTGATGCAAACGCCGTGCCAGATGAACATGACTTCACGTTAGTACCAATTTGCCCACGCGGAAAGAACTTTGACTGTGGTGAAGCTAGTCCGCGAAGTGCGACAAGTTAGCCTGTCGGAGGAGTTCACGTTTAAAGCGGAAGAAAAAAATATAAAAGAAAGAGATGCAAACACGACGTAGCAGGAAAGAAGTCTTCGATAATCGCAGGCCGTCACCCTCGAATGACGTGAACAGACATAAGTGTCCGATAGGAATTGTTTTTTTTTTTTAATTGAAACTGCCGCCACGCATGAGGGGGTGCTGCTTTTGACGTCTCTTGCTACAACCTACTCCTTAGTCATTCCCTACTTCACCTAGTTTGGTGGAAGATGTTTAATTCTACTCCATTTTGTAACTCCTGCTTTCATTTCGTTCGATTTCTTTGCGACGGAGATGGAACAAGCCTCAGTGTACCGAGCCTTTATGTCGCCCAATCGCGCACCACCAGAAATTCTGTAGACAAACTTTGCATGCGAGTGTTGAAAAAAGCATAAATTCAAATAAGCAGAGCTTCCGAATTTCCATGAAATCCACTCTTAGTTCAATATCGGCGCTCGACATCCTCATTCACGTGCATTTATTGCTTTGTTTCGCACAATCGACGGACCCTTACCCTTACGGTAGCAGTAGCATTCTCATTCTTGCACCTCCCACACTGCCCCCCGGCGCCGTACAAGCTGGATCTTCTGTTGCCGCAGACGATCTAGCGTTGCATTGCCCTACACCATGCTTGTTTACCGCGCGGGACTGCGATCACGATGACCTCAACCTTCTGCTCTTTTAGTTTTATTCTTGGTTCGGGAGGGCCACCTTTACATTTCTTGTGGTTTACTTTACTTTACATTCTTACTTTTACAGTTGTTTTTTTCTTACACTCCGACTATCCCTTTTTTTTTCACATTTCCTTGCTACAGACCCTGAGTCCGCTTCGACCTGAAAGTTCCCTTGTGGAACGTGTGGTTCTTTTTTTTAGCAAGCGCCCACAATGACAATTTTGTTCGTCGGGTGGATAAAGAAAACGGGAAGCCACGTGATATATGACTCGCACACCGGCGTCGAGTTCGCAGCTTGCTTTTTAGGAGCCGGCTTGTTTGTCGACCATCGTACGGCCGCAGCTGCAGCATGAAAAGAGGACTCCGAAAATTATGCATGCCGCCAAATTATTCAGGATAGCGGCGACCGAATGTGGAGCGCAACGCTTTCGAAAGCGGGATCCACACGTAGTCGTGTAACCCGTCCGTTGTCCCAATCTCCCACGCAGACGTGCCCGGTGCCGCACACAGGCCAACGGTGGATCCTCAAGCGCTGTCCGAAGCTTTAAGAAAAGCTATAAATTCAGCGAAAAGCTGGTGACTGAAAAGCGAACACCGCACGGAGTGTAAAAATTGAAAGGGTATATAGATGTTGGGGACCAGAAGGTATGAGGAGTTGAGAGCGAGCGAGGGTAGACAGGAAACAGTGAGGCTTAGGAATGAGCCAGTTTAAATCCACCAGCACCACGCTAATTCGCATCCTCTTGCGGAACTCGTGGCGAATTGAACAGAGTTCTTTCTTGCGCATACGTAAAAGCTGTCCGCCCTCGAAGTGCAGCGGCTAGAGCATACGAAACTGTCAATCGCGGGAGAAGGCAGGATTGAAATTGATGAGAGCGTGAAATTGATGAGAGCGCGAGGTGCTCCCTCGTTACATTGACGCTTGCCCTACTCGTGTGCCTATGACTCTGGCTTAATTATTTCTTGTTTTTAACAATGAAGGGTTAAAAAAAGAAAGATGCAAAACTACTTACGACATGCCTAACCTTACACACAAAAAAACAATTCGCTCAGCAATGATTCTCAATTCGCGTGTTGCATTAATTGTGCAGTGCGCAGCTAAATCCCATGAGCAACAAAATAGAATTACGGGGGCAGGCCTACCGTGCTCGCGAGCATAATATAAGTAATTAATTAAAGAAATAAATAATAATACGTCTTTCCGGTAATTTTGCATTCGCTGGGATAGCGTTGCCTGGAACAAGTGAATAGCCAACCCCGGGAGGCGATAAGGGGTGTGGGTGCCGCCCTCCGTGAACTATGCTGAATGCATAATTGCGGCCACTGCGGGTACGCTAACGACCCTGCTCGTGCTGTATCTTGTGTGTCTGATGTCGGGATGGGCCGTTATGAAATTTATGGGCAAGGATAACAGAGGATATCAAGGTTGCAAGGCTACGGGAGTATTGTACTTTCAAGCAGTTTGTCGTGACTATATTTGAATAGCTGTAACTAAAGTGGGGCACCTTAGGTTAGCGAACCATTCAACTTCGGCACGATTGCCGAAGGGATGGTTGGTTGGTGTGCAGCTTTCTGCTCCGGGGGGAGTAGTAGGAGTTGGGCGTACACTCCCCCATGCCCGACACACCGCCCCCATGTGGTTGGCCCACTGGCAACGTCGGCGCTCACGAGCCCGACGGCTAAAGGGGTGCGTGGCAACCGGCCTAAGCGGCCGTGTGGTGGAAACAAGGGTTTCAATGTGTCAGGAGCACCGGGCCAACTCAGCCCGGCGTCCAACCACCACACACCCGGGGTGCGGGTAATCCCGGACTTGACAACCACTTCGGCCTAGCCGGGGTGGCCACGGACTCGACCTACCCACCTAGCGGCTCATGCACAAACTGTGTCAGGGCTGACCTCTACCCCATCCGGGACCCCGGTGAGCAATCGGCCGGAGGTCTCCGTTCGGGGAATGTCCCCCTAGACCAGTTGCTCGTCTGATATGACAGAGTTCGCGAGTGGTTTTACTCGGCCCTGAACACTACGTGGGTGTATGAATAGGCACCATGCGTGGACGCGTCAGGTGTCTGGGTACTACCGCGTGCGCACTGGGAACTCTGCTGGAGGCTAGTCCTCAACTGCTAGTCGCCCTTTGCGCAGCCGTACAGGGAGCGCGTTCCATCTTGCGTGTCCCGAGTAGGAGACGATGGGTTCGCCCTGTCCCTGCGATTCGGCAGGTGGGACTGCGGTGGGCAGTGCTGGCGCTTCGGGCAGCCCCCACCTCCACGATTTTGACCCCAGCACCCCAAACAACCAACAACGATGTTGGCAGTGAGGTTTCCACCCATTTCCATTCAGGTGAGCGCCACCACCAACCAACCAACCAGCCCTTCGGCAATCGTGCGAAGTGGAACGCTTCGCTAGTACCTTGCATCAAGGTACTAGCGAACCGTTCCACTTCGCACGATTGCCGAAGGGCTGGTTGGTTGGTGTGCAGCTGTCGTGCGGAGAAGCGTAGAGACTGAGACAGAAGCCCGATTACAACATGCATAAATAGCCATTTTAAAACCGTTCAGTGAATAACAGTGAACTCGTTCGTACATCGAATCATGCACGTTCGGCTGCAGTAGGGCGTGCAAACATGAATGGGAGAAAATAAATAGACAACGTTTTTAACTGTAACCAGAAGATGAAATGCACAAACTCTGACGATATTAACCAGGTGGTGAAGATAGCTAGTTTTTTCAAAGACAAACTAAGGGTCATTAAGGAAAACAATCTCCCGGGGAAGGCCGCCTCATTTCAGGACGTCGCGGCGTTCAGCAGCAGTGTGGCGTTCGGGAAACGCTTCCTTCCTGCCTTCGCTGACCCATTGGCTCTGGCTTGCGCAAGAGTTAAAAAGGGTGAACGATGTACGTATTCATTGTCCATGCTTTACGACCTGACATATCCCTCATTTTTAGATAATTTAGGGCCTACCCAGGATAACAAATACTTCCTAAAAGCGAACATGAGAAATATTCTATTATTAAATTTTTTAAATCGTATTTTTTAAAATGAATCTCCGCTTCAAAAAATGAACTCCTCGAAATATACACACTAAGCACTATTTACTAATGACAAACTAAAATGCCAAACCTGACAAGGTTGAACGACGCAAATTATGCGTACTGAGTTCCCTTCAATTATGTATTGTAGACCATCTTTGCAAGTTTTTCTTAAGCTGCACGCGTGAAACACAGAAAGACGGATCCCATTCGCATTTCCTTCTGTCTAGCCTGCATCACTTCCAAGCCACGTGCCTTCCGGTCAGTGCCCGCGCCCGACGGTAATCCATGCGACGGAGCGGCAGAACTCATGACGGGCCCAGCTGGAAAGGTGGAACAGCCCGTCGGGAACAACCAGGCAAGAGTGAACTTGAATGAATCGCGTTGACTCACGCACTTTTCTGCTTGCTTCTTTATCGACGCCTATTCTCCTACCCGTACAGCCCTGGAGCATGAAGCGTGACGAGCGACTTCAACTAGCGACTTCAACAGTGACGGCTACGAAGGAGACGCTACCTTTTCAGCCCGAAGTCCATAAATATGAGACGGCGATGGAGGAAAAGTGAAACAGAAAAAGTGCGCTATGCGGCAATGTAATACAGACGACCAGTGAGCGCTCTGTTTCCCGCATTGGAAAAGAAGCGATTGATTGCCTGAGCTTACGTGTAGCTCTAAGGAAAAATTAAAGCCGTTCCACTCAATGTGAAGACTGTCGGAAGTGCAGAGAAGTGATCCGCTCACTGCTGCCACCCAATGGATTTCAACTTTGCCGCCTTCGCAGTGCTCGCGCGCCCCCTGCCTGAAATTGCGCCAGCGGGAGTTATGTTCTTTTTGTGCTTGCTTTAATTTCGTATGCTGGAGCTGTTTTGCGCCATTTGGAACGCGTAATTTTTTTCTCGCGCCGCTGGAGCCTTTCTGCTCCTTTCGAACGCGCCATTTTTTGTAGCGTAAGCTACACTGGCCGAGGTTGAGCAGTTTCGCGTGGCTCCTGGGGAGCCGTGCTGCGCATGCGCGAGGAGCAGTGACGTCACACGGTGCACAGAACGTTGCTCGCTGCCCGGCGTCTCTCACACACCCCACGCGCCCAGCGTCTTCGCCGACCTTCGTTCCGCACGTGGCGCCCCGTCCACTTGATGATCATGCGAGGGGTGGCCGGGTGTGGAACCGATGGCTCGTGCGTCGCAGCAACACTGGCGAGCGCCCGCGGAACCAGCTTAGCTCTGGGGCGATTGCTGACGCTGCACCGGAGCCGCTTGATAAATATACATGTGACACATAATGTATATACCGTGAGTGTGTCATTGAAGCAGCAGTAAGCATGATAATCAAGCGAATCTTAGACAACCAGGAAAGCTAAGAACAACCAGCTGAACCTTAGCTCACGCTACGTATATCCTGGCATAGCCGAGCTAAGCCACTGCTAATATTTTTTCTTGCGCGGATGGAGCCTTTCTGCGGCATTTCGAACGCGCATTTTCTTTGGCGCGGCCGCTTATTTCGCTTACTATCGTGAAAACCAACCCAACGAGCCTTTCTAACTAAATGAACGCGGGGCTGCAGTTATAAACACAGATTTTTCCTGAAATGTACCTGCACGTTTCTCTTTGCGAGAAACAGCGGGAAGATGTATTACAAGCGCCAGTGGTTCAAGGTTCGAATGGTCATGACTACTAAACGGCGTGGTTTTCGAAGCCTCAGCGTTACTCCGTGACGCCGGTTACAGAAGGCTAAACTTCGGTACGTACCTCGCTGCACCGCCTAATTCCGGCAGTGGCATCGATCGTTAGCGAGCTAAGACGACAAGGCGAGCCCATAAAGTGCTCTGCACTTAAAAAGAGGAAAACTGTTATCTGTTCGCGTCTTCAAGGAGGCCTGAATGCGATAGCCGGCAGCTCAAGACTTACAAGTTCTGGCACGCGAAAGCTCTTGCGACCGAACGGGCGCGTGTACACATATACACAGCACACTCCGTGTGCACTGCTGCCCTTGTGTACACTTCTATCGTCGTGTTATTATTTTTTTTTGCGCTTTCTCCTGCTCAGGCATATGCCAACTGGCCCGCCTACAATCCGTATTGCGATCGAGTCTATTTTTTCGGTCTTATAAGAGTGCCTAAGCAAAGCGGTGTCGCAGGACAATGAGTAAATATCTGACCCAAAACTACCTTAGGGTGGAGATTGGAACTTCCCAGTCATGGTTTTGGAAAATACATTGTCACGTACCATTGGTAAATAGTGATCCGTCCTTTAGTTCCTTTAGCCAACCAGCTCTAGTCATCTTCTGCAGTTCTCATTTGAAGCACCCACCCTATTCTTCCGTATTCCCACTCCGTCGTTTGGTTTGGTATTTGTCGTGCCCTGCCTATGCTGAAAGCAAAACACGTCCCTGAACAGAAAATAAAGGATCATTCCGAAATCCGGGTGACCCTTTTGTTGGGGGCAGGGGGCTTTGCGAAAGATCCGATGAAAGGAACAAGAGATGGAGCACTGGCGGAAGGTATCTGCAAACTGACCCTCTAAAAAGAAGACGAACACAAGGCTGAGGTCCGCGTTTATCTCTTTTAAGGATATCGGTAATTGGATTGGTCCTTGGCGCACCTTCGAGACAGAACGCTAAAAGACACGGGCGACTCAGCGGCAGCACACGGCGGCCCCATTGTGTTTCCCTTTTTTTCTCCTCCGCCGCTCTCAGCTGTAGCCAGGACGCGGAAGCAAAACCTACGAGTTTCACGGTTGATTTTGTTGATTTTTGGTGCGCGGCTATCGGTGCAACTGCGTGGGTCTCCACGATCTCTCTGTGTCCCCTGGCAACTATCTTTCTACACTGGCTTGTAGTTTTTAAATGCCGCTCCATTCACCGACGTCCCTATTTTTATTTTCTATCGGCGCCTTAGTCTTTTTTTGTTTGCATACTGCCTTCCTTCCCATTTTTTATTCTTCTTGTTTCTTTGTGACTCTCTCTCTCTGTCTCTCTCTCTCTCTCTCTCCTTCCTTCCATCTCTCTCGCTCGCTCTCTCTCTTTTACTTCTATCTCCGCGACAAAATTCGCAAGGGGGAGCCGGTGCGTCCCGAGAAAATTGCCCACGCCACCAGCGTCTCCATTAGCGCTGTTTGACTGCCAGTTGTATTGCGGCCTTCTTGTTACCTTTATGGCCAGTCGCCTTTTCTTAACTCGCCTTACTAAGATGACCCAGCACATGGATACGCGCCTGGCTCGAGGTGTTTATGAAGGGCCCCCACGATTCGCCGCTGCTCTCTTGTATCATGGTACCTGTCATTTTTAACAGCACCGAAAAAAAGACGAGACGTGACGGAAAAGACACAGGACCAGCGCTGCCTTCTCCGTCTCGTCTCGTCCTTTCACGCTGTTAAAAATGGTGCCTAATCAAACTGGCCCAGATTTGAATTTTGTTGCAGGGCATCTATACATAGCGGGCCCTAGGTCTATATTCCATGCAACCTTGAAGTCCAAGCTTCAAAGCAAAATACATCCGTGCGTATGACAGTAGAAATCGTTATCAGCATGATCATGAAGGGCTACAGACTATTCGGAGGAGAGCTCGCTGGCCTGGGTGAAGCCTCCGTTTAGCAGAGGTGTTGAACTGGCTAACAGTACAATGCCCGCTGGTGAGATTTGCGATGTGTGCGACGAGTGTTTGCGATGAGTGCAATCAGGACTAGGATCACTTTCCTGCAGTTGTTCGTGCTTTCCTTTGTTCTTTCTTTCTGTCTTTGTTTGTTTAGTTCTTTCTTTCTCGCTTTGTTTTTTCTCTGTTTCTTCGTTCTCTTTTCCTTTTTCCTTCCTTTCTTCTTTCTTTTCGATTAAACGTTTATTCCTCCTCGTCCTTTTTGCCTTTCATCGTAAAACCTATTCTTTATGTGCCTGTCTGTTCCTTTTATTTGATGCGTTATTTCTAGTAGTGTCATTCCGTTTCCACCCTATATTCTTAGCTTAATTTTCGTTTAGCTTATTTTTTGGCATTTCCTTCGTAATTTATGTTTATCTTACTTTCCTTTCTGTCTTTGTTCCTGTATTCGAAAGTGTTCTTTTTAACATGAAGGTGTTTTATGCCGGGGTCCACCAAGATCTGACTGAAGTCATATCCGTCACGGAAATGACATCGCCAGAAAAAATTCGATTGACACGGCTCCGCCGGGATTTGAACCCCAAACTCTTTCGCCGCAACGGGAGGTACGAAACGCGCTTCCGTCTGCGCTACGAACAGACGCGTAAATCGGACGACAAACGAGCCTTATATCCTTTCAGATGGTGCTGCCGTGTAGGAGAGGCGAAGCGAAGTAGCGCATCATGAGCGTCGACAGTTGGCGCCTCGATGCCAGCGCCTACGTTTACGGCGGACGCGCAGCATAACCTGCGGAGAAGCCTGTAAGGCAACCACCGCGGTGTAAGATCGACGGCGACTTGCCAATATCACGCTCCTAGCATGGTCCGCTTTTCCGGTCCGCTGCTCCTTTCGCTGCAGCGCGGACTGTGTGCTCACCAAACGATTAGCTGACAACCCGTTTGGGTACGTTAGCACAGGACGGTTTGCGAGCGCCTGTGGTTTTAGTCGGATTTACGCAATGCTCCGGTGCGTGAAATCCAGTGTCTAACATTGATGCGTATAATGGTGCCATATCGACGAAATATAAATAGCGATGTGCAAGTTCATACCGATGCACAATAAACGTTCAACTGCTCCTGTGAAGGCACATTTCACTTTCGTGATTTATCGGTTCCTATGGAAGAGGGGTCAACCACATTTTTTTTTAAATGCAGAGCATTTCAGTAACTCACGATGTCACCCGCGTTGGCGTCCGTAGTCCGCGTCCGCATCGCTCCCCCTACACTATATAAATACTTGCCGGCGCCAGGTTTCGATCCTACGACTCTGCGGGTGGAACGCAAGGTGCACGGTACTCTACCAACTGAGCCACAAAGCCGACACAGAACGGAAGGTTACGAACGTGCCTTATATCCTTGACTCATTCAACCGTCGGCCAGAGGTGCGCCCTCTCCCCCGCGTCCTCCTCGCCTTCTCTCCGCTCGCAGCGCCCTCTCTCGCCACGTTCGGTTCGGGCGCACAACAGGTGGGGACGTGCGCAACATTCGCGCGCAAGAACAGGTGGGGCGCTCGCATCGCGCTCTCTCGCCGCGGTCGGTTCGCGCTTAAACCACATATGTCGTTCGCTCGCGCTGCGGTCGCTAACATCTGTGGCGTGATCGTGACGTCAGCATCACGCGTTCGCGTGGTGGCGATTTCGGCGCTATAACACTCTCTCGCGAGGGGCATTGGATTGGATTCGATTGGATTGGCTTGGATTGGCTTGGATTTGGATTGGATTGGATTGTGAATTGTGTTGCGTCATAGCCGCGCCACGTTGCGTCATAGCCGCTCCACGTTGCGTCATAGCCGCGGCAGGGGTTCACGGCACGTTCCACCATCGACTTCATCGACAATGTCTACGCTGGAAGTACAACAACAACAACCACCAAATACGTAATCCATACGACTTGCAGGCGCGCCCCCCCCGCAGAAATGCTCTGCATTTGATCGTGCCCCTCGCGAGGGGGATGTTTCTTTTTTGTGTCCTCTGTCCTGAAGTAAGAAAATTACAATTGTTTAGTGCAGAAAAATTGTAAACATCTATCTCTTTTGTTTGCTCTATCTAGTTTCGTTACCTCCATGCCACAGGTTTGTTCCTCTCTTCATTTCTTTCGTCATTTATTGCTTTATTTGTTCTATGTCGTTTCATCCCGTCTCTTTGCCTCCCCTCTCGATCAGCACCCTGGTACCTGTGCTGCGGTTACATCAGCCTACTCTCCCCTCCTATGCGGCGATCTCTTTCCCCACCCGCCTGGCCGCGGAAAAAAAAACGCCCCTCGGTAGAAGGGCACTTTTCCAGCAGACCTTCAGCAGACACGTCCACTCCACAGGGCGCCGGGCGGCCCACTTCTGGGTGCGAATGACGCGCGCATCCTTGAAGGGGCTGTTAGCTTTATTAGCCCAACCGCCCTGCGCAGCACGCCTTCCTCCCTCGGTCACCACCCCTCCCCCGAGTGAGTTTCTCTCTCTCTTCTCTCTCTTCTCTCTCTCTCTCTCTCCCTTCTCTCTCTCTCTCTCTCTCTCTCTCTCGTCTCTCTACTACTCTCCTCTTCTCTCTCTCTCTCTCAATCTCTCCTCTCTCTCTCTCTCTCTCTCTCTCTCTCTCTCTCTCTCCCTGCTTGGAGGACCTCGCATGATGGAGTGGACGTGTGGCTGCGGAAATGTCTTTTCCAAGGCGTCGCTGTCGCCGGGGTTCCACACGCAGGTCGAGAAGCGCAGAGAGTTGCGTGCACTGTTCCGTGCACTTAGGCGAACAACGTTCACGCCGCGGGACTTCGACACCAAGGGCCCATTACTGCCATTACGCGACCACACGAGCCACAGAAAGAAGTGCCGGGAAAACGAGCAGGATGTGGGGCGAGCAGAGTGGATGCTCCACGAGGGGCGGCGTACGAGCTAAACGGAAGAAAAGGCGGGAGAGCGAGGAAAGCCCAGTTGGGCTTCTTAACCTACCATAGCTGATTTGAGAAGGTTTCTCTGCGGTGTGGCACTGACGGGGGTCTACAAGTGCTTCTCGAGCGAGAACCCAGAAATGTACGTGAAGTTTCTTCTATCTGTTTCAACCCCATCCTCGTGGCCGACAACCGTACTGTGGAGACCACATTTTCCGCAGCTGGGGAAATGCTTACGTCCAGTCAGTCATGTTCCCCACTATAATTAAATCAGGTAGTCATCCTTGGTTAACATGAAGTTCGACCTTCGATGCATCCGCTCCGTAAAAAAAAAAAATTATTCTGCGCACGAACGAATAACTTTTCTTAGTTTACCAACCAACACTCTTTGGCTGAGACCCCTACACAGGACTGGACCCCTAAGCAGAGTTTAGAAGCGATTTATGGCGTCTTCGAAGTCAGCTACCGTGTCGAGAGAACCTAGAGAAAGACGCGAGGTTGGCGAATATTGCCGCTACTTAGGCGTCCTCAAGGGACGGACCGCTCTAAAAAGTAGCGGCTATCCTTCCAGCAGCCGGGTAATTCGCAGCCGCGAACGAGGCTCTCTTCCGCACAGCCGCGCTAGCGTCACACGCTTTTGGCAGGATTAGAAATCTCTCTCGGGCTGCTTATGAGATTCAGGCCGGTTCGCGTACCTACTATTGACACGCCACGCCTTGCTCGCTCACGTTCATCCCGTAGGAACCGTCCAGGATGCGGCAGTCGTTAACAAAAGCAATTTGGGGGGAAGCTCCACCGCAACACAATGTCCCGTGCCATATTAATGTTTGTGTGCCACTTGCTGCGTGGACGGGGTGAAAATACAGTAGAGTCTGAGAGGCTCGGCTAGGATGAACCCGGGTCGGCCAGTCTCAGAGATATTAAGGCGAAAGCCAGAAGTGCCTTATTCTGTGAAAAACGGTGTTTGTTGTTGTTGTTGTTGTTGTTTTTGTTGCTTTGTTGTTGCTGCTGTTGCTGTTGTCGTCGTCGTCGTAATCGTTGTGGTTGTGTCGGTGTTGTAGTTGTAATTGAGTCGGTGTTGTCGTCATTGTGGTTGTTTTCGCTGTTCTTGTTGTTGTTGCAGCCATCCAAAGCGAAATGTTTTAGCAAACTAACGTGCAGCCACCACCAGTTTAGCTCCTATTCTTAAGTGCCCAATCGATAACGCTTCTCCGATCCTCAGCTGCTACTGCACTGGCGTACTGGTGAGAACGTACACTGCTACTTCTGCATTTCCCCATGGACTACCCCGCAGAGGTTACGTAAAGGAATCTCTATATACGTTCCATTTTGGTCCCCCAGCTCATGCCTGGTGTAATAAAACTTCATAGCTCAAACACCGCAAAGTGCTCAACACAGAAAGGAAAGCAATCTAATCTGGCTAAAGTCACCCAAGCTCAGTTGGTCGCGCGATCCGCCGAGTAGCGAGCGGTAATTTGGAATCGCAATTTTGGAGGCAGCCGAGTCTTCCGGATGCCAAAGGAATGCTGCATACATGTTTGGTAATACCGTCGCGGTGACTCAGGAATAGCAGCGTCGTGCTGATGACCCCAAGTTAGGGGATATTTCATTTATCGTTATGGTCATTTTCTTTAAATTCTTCAGAAACACGAACGTGTCCCCCGCTGGTTAAAATAATCCGCGCTTCGCACATGAGGCGCTATTTATAGCCAAGGCACCGATACGGAGTGTAAACGCACAATCTGAACTTTTAAAACCGTGGTTAGCAAACAAAACTTGCGTAAGAACTTAAAGAAAGGTGTCACTATTTGTATTATTTTTAAGTGGTCGATAGCGAGGCGAGAGCAGCAGGGATCAGACACCTTTAAGAAAGCGCGAACGGAAGTTTCATAGGACCTGGGCACACTGTGAGTGGATCTAAGGTGGTGAATTACACATGCTGGACGTTGAGGGGATCACTGTAGCTGTCTCAAGGTTATTGGGCAACAGAGCGAGACAGATGCAGGGAGAACTCAACCGATGGTTGTAATGCGGCTCATTTGCCTGATTCCAGGCGAGTCATGTCAAAGTGAATTGCAAGTTTAGGGGTAAGAAAGTGTATTATGCGGATTGTGGCGGGAACTTGCACGCGCTGCTCCGCCACTGTCAGGCCGTAGCGGAGCAAGGTTTTAATACAACGTACTTGAGGGAACTGTTCTCCTCGCAAAAAGTTTTTTTAAAAATTGGGTACTTCTCTCGCTATCGTTCACTGATGTTGAAATGTTTTCTCATCATTGCTATTGCTGACTCCCACCCATTACTGCCGGAACGTCTGGGATGATGACCATAAGAAAAAAAAGGGAAGCAGGAAAGGACGGCCGCCGAATGTGCAGCGATTCACTGACGTATGATATAAAACTGGCGATTATCAAAAGCGCCAAACAATTTACATTATACCTCTGGGAATTCGGAAATGTAGAGGCATTTTCTTCTGTTCGTAGTAAGTGTTGTGAAGGAAGCATCTTCCTCACCACCACCACCCCCCTTTACCCTATTTCTGTACGGTTACCAACCTCTTTCGGTGAAATACATGATGCTTCATAGTAGCTACATATGCCAACTCAAATTCATTTTTTTTCTTTTCACGCAAATAAGTCCAGTTTCTTGGAAGGCTCCTATCTAGAAAGGCTAGATTAACAATACAGAAACTAAACAAGCTTAACTCCCAAATTTGTGCGTCATCACCTAATGCTGTCATGTTCATCGGCAGGCATGCAGCCAGAAGCCGTCGTTCTAGCGAACCATGAAGGCAGGGTGCGAGAGGCTGTCGTTAAGCCTAAACGACCTTTCCCTCACTCAACTCAGTGGGACGTCAAAATACCTCGTATCTAACGTTTTTACAACTGCCGGAAAGGAGATGTGACCGCGCAGGCACGTAAGAGCCGTGGCGAACATGAGGATAGAGGATGAGTGTTGATGGGGCTGGTGACAACATGCCGAAAATGGGCCCACATAGACCGCAAGCAACCAAGGACCGACGTACTGCACCACTTAGTACTGTTCCTCGCCACAGGCGATGAAAAAATGCGCGAAATGTTCATTTCTCCTGTTATTTCCCGCTCCGCTCATCACGGCATCTAAGATTGGCTTTTCCGGCGCGAGCACCGCCGTCAATGGATGCGGTCTCGAGCGGATTGGCAAATGTGTACATGGGGTGCATCTTGGCTTGGGCATCTTCGGAAATGAGCAACATTTCCTCCTTGTCTGCCACTCATCTTTCCGGGGGCCCGTGAAAGGCTGTTTCCTTCGTAACGCCGTAACAATTTTCGTAACAATTTTCCGGCCACCGCGTTCTCGCAATGCCACCTCATCATGAGACCTCGGAGAGCTTTGCTGTAGCATGCGCGTGCGTGTGCACGTACCTGCGGGCCAAATGAGATGACGTCCTTAAGTGCTCTGCTGCGCAGTCTGAAAGAAGTCATAAAGAGAAGGGTTAGGGAAGACTGGGCGCAGTTCGCTAACGCGCCAGGCCGGACTGAGTTGTTGCGTCACATTTACGTTTCTTTCGGTTCTTTCCCCAGACACGTGTACACAAAAGGACCTCGTTGCGTGCTAGCCGGGGTGATTCGCCGCGAAGAGGTAGGCTTGATTTGGCTGCTTGAAGCCAATCGTCGCCTCGCATGTTTCCACCGCTTGCCACCTTTTCCGCGTTTTGTAACATTGTTAGGGTTTCTAAAACTGCGCTCGTTATTGCTCAGTGGTCTGCTCGCTGCCAATAAAGTAGAATAAGCACGTTTGGTGCTTTGTGTAGATGACTTCTAGTACAAAAACACTTACTAGCATACAAATAAACCACGAATTCGCACGAAAAACGACCACATCGCGTGGTTTAGTGCGGAAGTACTATTACCTTACCACAGCCGCTTTCACACGACCTCATTCACTCAGTGAAGCCTCATTCGTAAAGGAGCATTTGTAAAGCCTCTAGTACTTTCCTATTCATAGCTCGCTTGCGCAAAGTAGATGCGCACCAGAGGGAGGGGGCTATGCGGGTATGCAGCCGCTGGAGGTTGGGCCTAACATCGCACTTACGGTCTTACGTGAACCGTAACTGGCACCCATAGCAAAAGTGCTTATTGTACTCATTGTACGTTAAGATGCGGGTACCAGCAGACGTCGTAAGATCTCAAAGTATAAATTGCGCTCCAATATCCGACGCATACCAGACGGGAGAGTTTTTTACCCCCACTAATGTGATTCAGCGGTAACGTTTCGGTTGGTTGGGTAAAAATTAAACCAGACTGCTCTCATTGTGCTGTAAGAGCAGGCTGCCTTGATTTTTGCCCAAATACAGTTGGGGCTCTTTTTCAAGCAAAGTGTCGATTACCCGTAGCTGTGACTCACTAGCGGTGCTATATTGTGTTACAGCGCGCATTTCTGGTATCCGCGGTGCACGCTGAGGAATCAATCAATCAATCAATCAATCAATCAATCAATCAATCAATCAATCAATCAATCAATCAATCAATCAATCGGAAGCAGTGTGAGGATGAAGCGCAAGAAACTGTGCCCTTAGTCTCAGCATAATAATCATTTACTTCATCGAAAAAGAATACGCTTAGATATCCACTGCAGAGCGGTGGTTGGGGTCTTCCTTTCAAGTGGTACAACTTCTGTGTGCGTACTCTCAAGGCTAAAATAGCGCTACATAGCCACAGAGTAGCACATATCCATGTGGGGTTCTGACAATGCTTTGCAAGCAGAAATGTATGCTGCTTTTCCAGTATGTTCCGTGATTGGTGCAGCAAAATCGTCTGTCATTTTTTTCTCGCACACACTACGATGAGCGACTGTGAAGTGTTTGAGAGAGTTATGATACCTACATCTTGTTTGTTTCTGATATTGTTTCGACGATTGTGCACGCTGTGTGCGTCTCTTCCGTGTTCTGACTAGCGGCGGGTTACTGGCATGAGCTGAGAAGCTGTTCGCCGGTAAGACGTCACGCAAAAAGCACGGATTTCTCGGTGTTGTTATTGACAGCGACGACTCATGAAGGGGCCTTGTGCATGAGCTTGTGAGATTCGCCATCAGTGCAGACGTTTTGAGGAACATCTGTCGGAGCTATGCCGCAATTTTGAAATAGCTTTTCCTAATATTTTATAGGCTACGTTTGCTGGATATTTTCAATGTTCGCTATACCAATATTTAGTAAAGCTCGAACATCCAACCACAGGCAGCCCGATTTCTTCTGCATCTTCTCACGTACTGTTTTTCACCACCAAAGTACTACAGTGAAATGTCGAAATAACGAATCACGCAGGGACCACCCAAAATCGTTTGTTATTTTCAAATGTCGTTGTAATGAAAAACTGGCGTTTTCATGCCGGTGCTCAATCCTAGGAATGAAAATGACGTACTTTGGCAGTAGACGCGTGTGCAGAGAAGCAAACTCTCAAATAAAAATGTTGCACTTACTTTAAAGCTGCTTTATTTGAAGAAATAAGTTATTTTCTTCTGGCTATGCACAACGGATTCCCCTCGCGTACATCATCGCAACCAGCGATGAAAGTGCGGACTTTGTTCGTGTGCGGCAAAACATCAATTTTTGACACTATCTCATCTTCTTCTGTGTTCTGTAACCCACAGACGTCTTAGTTCCCGTAGGGACGACGAGTGCTGTCGATTCTTCTTGGCTCCGTCGCTAGCTGCATTCCTCGTTGTAAATGTCATAAACTTCGAAGCAAGACGACTTACAACAAAGAAATACCTGTCTGCACAAGTGAACAGCGTGAAGAACGAACGACCCACCCAACGGCCACCGACTGGCACCCAAAGCAACAAGAGAGAAAAAGGGGAAAGGCGACTGGGCTGGCTAGGCAAGGCAACTGCACATTAAGCTACAGCTTGGTGGTGGCGCGCGCTAGCAATTGGCACTGAACATGGGTATGATGATAGCTACTGCACTTATGGGAACACACACACAAACGGCGGTTGTGTTTCGCACGATACTTGCGGCGCTACTACTTTGCCTGAATTTGTAATACTGATGTTCCCAGACTATAAATGAGAAAATAAATTGCGGGAATTATTCTGAAATATTCATGATATTGAACTTCGTAGTTCTGAAATATTTTTACATCAAAAATATAGGCAAATTGCGGGTAGTTTGTAAATGTTTTGAAAATGTTCGTAAATTTTAGAAATTCGTTATAGTGGGGTTTATAATAAGGAGATTGGACTATACTCACAAGAAATGAAGCTGCGACACATGATTTCAGTTTATTATTCCGCATTATAGAACAATATGTTGCTTCACCGCTTGTACTACGTCACCCATCGGTGCTGCCATGTCTATACTCGGGATGACGTAGTTTGGGATGACGTAGTTCCAGGGAAAAAAATGAGCCCTGCTTGCCCACAAAGTTGATGGTCTCTGGAGCTTTCGGGTTCACCAAAGCGAACCAAAGATACATGTCGCGTGACTTTAATTATTCAATCGAAATTGTAACAGCAATGGGTTTATGGTCACTGCGACACCCTCGATAGCTCGACCGCCACGGGCGCCGTACCTCTAGAAAACTACAAATCTGTACAGGTTCTCTGGGCTTTTGGGGGTACATTCGGCTCAATGTAACATTCGCGCCTGAGGCGTTCCCTTTCTGACGTGAGGCGTTATGCATTGCTTCGGTTAGAAACATCCAGAATGAATTTCCTCAGCAGTAATGTTGGGCGTCGACACTTCTCGTCGAATTCAGCAGACTTTTTTTAAACCGGTTTACAGACTTTTTTTAACGTAGATGGTTTTTGTTTTTAACACAAAAGTATTTTATTCCGGGATACACCCGGACCTCACCGACGCCATATCCTCCACGGAAATAACATCGACAGAAAACGTTCCACGTACATGGCGGCGCAAGGTTTCGAGCCCGCGATCACTCTGGCCGCAAAGGGAGGTGTGAGACCCTCTGCCAACTGGGCTATGACTCACGCCTGTTTAGCTCTACGAACGCGCCTTATATCCTTCAATATACGAATCTTTATTCAGATGGTGCTGTCGTCTAGGAGAGGGGAATCGAAGTAGTGTATTGTGACGCTAATGAGCGCCGATAGTTGGCGCCCCCCTTTCGCTCAACTCTTCCGGCGTTACCCTTCTGGTCCTTCGTCGACATGGGCCAGAAGTTTTGTAGACCGTCCTGCCACTAGTGTTAACGCAAACTAAGCACAGTCCAAGCGATAGCTGTGTGCCGTACTTCCCTTGCAATGCACTCCTGACTTGATGCAGTGTGGCCCTCGTGGTTCCCTTCTGCAGGCTCGCATATTCAAGGCGTGCTCGTTGTGGCTGTACGATTCGCCTTCTAAGGGAACATCTTTCACCTGACAAGTCGGGCTCGAGCTGCGGATAAACGGGACAGAAATCCGAGCAAGAAGGATCACGTCGGTCTTCGCGCGTGACACAAGATCAATGCAAGACGCCCGCCATAGGAGCGTTCATTTCTCCTTTTTCTTCCCAGCTCTCGCTGGTCTCGCTGAAGATGTTAGGGTTCTCCGCGTAGACCCAACGCGAAAACAGCCTCCCGCGCTCCATCACGGTCGTTCGTTTCAGAATACTTCTATGCTGTTCATATACTGAGCAGCGCGTGTCTTATCGCCTTTGAGAAAACGGGAGTTCCAAGGTACGGCCACCACGTTTGAGGGAATTTCTCGCCATCGTAAACCCAATGTTTCCACTTTTGTACGCACTTTTTTTTTGATAAGCTGCATAGTAAGCACTATATATATATTACTCTTGGGGACGTTTTTTTTTTTTTCTTGCACCAGTAAAAACGCTGCAGGTAAGTGGATGCGGTACTAAGTGTTGACGCTAGAACTAAACAAATTATGCAACACTGCACGCACGTGCGTCCATTTGCGCGCTGCGGAGCATTTTTTTTTTCTTAATGGGCGGGTCGTTGTTTTGAGAAGTGTGTGTAGACTTGCTGAGCAAGGCTGCGCAGTGGGGGTTTTCAGGCGATCTATCCGCATACCGGTAGCTAGCAGATTTGCAGCGCAGCTTCGAGTTTCGCCTGGCCTTCAGCTTATGAACTGCACCGTGGTGCACTGCAACAGTTTTTTTTTGAGACACTTATGACATGAGGTAGGCACCACTCGCGAAACATGTTTTTGGAGCTCTTTGTCCTAGTTTGGCCTTGCGCCATTATAATGCAACCATCATCATCATCGCTCGCGAAACAATTCTGCTGACTTTGGAATGGAAATTTATTAAGCGTTCTTATTTTCTTTCCTAAAAAATGAACCAAACCAAAAAAAAAAAAACAAAGTGCTCTATTATTAGCTTTATTAACAGCCTTAACACCATTACAAAATCTTAAAGTAATTTGCGGCACTGCGAGAGAGATAGAGAAAGGAAGAGATAATAAGAGGCGGGTGCAGGCTTGGGGGACACATGCTAATGGTAGGACATAAGACACAAGACACCGCTTACGCACTCAGCGGCCAGCAAAACACTGTTTTCACCCCACCGATTACATCTGTGAGGAGAACGATAAAGCCTCCGTTTAATGTGCACTAATTCATCGAACATCAGCCTAGCGAGATGTGGACGCGACCGCTATTGGCGGTGAGATGTTTGAGTGGCGCCCCCTGGCTCTGACGTCAGCTTAGGGACTCGCGCCGCTGTCGTCTGCTACACTCCGCTTGTGAGGGGCAGCAGTGTCTGTGCTATAAATCTCCCGCTTTGTTGCTGTAGTGCATTAAAAAGCGCATTTCTAGTGCTTCAGTTATTTTGCCAGCTTCTGACGCATCTGAATAATTTGAAACTGTATCCCCCACAAGTTTGCAACACACGAGGAGATAGAGAACAACTTTCTTCAGAGCATCGGTCAGAAGATCGCGTGTAACTCGTCCTTTCTAGCTTATTCGCGAGGATCAACGCTCAGAGCTCCTCGATAAGTATTCAAAATGTGAAGGCTTCCCTGCAGAATTTTTGAGGTGCTCTTATGAAGACCTAACAGTCTAATGCTGCGTACCAAGCAGCGCGGGCCCCTACACGCGCATCGCACGTACAACCGGAAATAAAACGGCTGTCTTATATTTCTTTTGTTGTTGTTTTCTTGTATCAGATGAATGTATCTTGTTCTTTTTTTGTGCCCGACGCATTAGTTTTTCTGCACCATCCCAAACGTCTTATTAGGAGGTCTGGGGGTGTTTGGGAGTCTCACAAAGATACTGTGGATATTTTGCTTAGGTTGTATGGCATACATTCCCTTTTTCACAAATTGGCTTTCACTACGGCTGCGTGCAAGAATGTGCATATCCGCAGCGTGCTTTGTTTATTCACGTGGAAATACAATGAGGAGGTTTGTGTCCCTGTGCCCTCTCGTCGTCCCTCGTTTACGTTGCGCGCTTTGAACGGTCTTGCAATGGAATACCAAGCTGCGCCAGCGTGATCGCGCCCCAAACAACGTTGTCCACATTACTCGTAGGCGGCTTTTGTGCCCCGAATTTCTATCGTAACCATTGTTATCATAACGAACTGACTCTCAACCCGAACAATGATGACATGATTACGGTGTTGAAGGCATTATACACTCGCTAACTAACGCAATAAATAGTATACCTGCAAATAACACAAGAATAGAAACCGATGAATATTTCTAGGCAGGTGTTTATTGTTTTCCAACCATTCCAGGCGCAAAGAACAAATCCTATTCGACTCGGGATGGCGTTCTAAGAATTAAATAAAATTGCTTTTACTCTCTTGTCCTTGACTGAGGACCCGGCCCACTAACCAGCTCAATTTCATTGTTAGATAAAGCTTTCTCCTCCTCCCCTTCCTCCTCCTCCTCTTGGGTGCAGTTTTCCTATAACGCATATCCGAATATCGAGAGGATATGGCTGTGGAAAATGTACCGAAATATCCCTCCAGGTCTGAACAAACAGAGTGTTATTATATCTTTAACATAGACGGGACTCGTTTTGCTCAATGAACGTCCTACTGGTTAGAAGCCTCATACAAAACCAGCGCGCGCCTATACACACAGTGGGTTATTTGGAACTCAACCTATAGTTTTTGCAGCCTATAGTGCAGGTCGGCAAACTTTCATGTCATGACAAAGTAAAGTGATGTGATACAATGTGATGTGATGCTTTCGAGCGTTCGGCAAGGTCGCAAAAACTGTTTTACCGTACATATGATTACCGGGAATCATAATGCTTTCTGCCAAAGCCGATAGCCCTGAAGGCCAAAATTTGTTTTGGTCTTTCATTTTCGCTGCTATCGGTTATTATTGCAGCTGACTGTTCCCTTTCCGAAAAATTGCTTAATACAGAAGCTGACGCCTAGCTCCGAGTCGTCGCGCTACGCACAGGACCGGCTTCGCAAGGAAGGGGGCGACGCCGGCAATGTTACTTCCGTAGCGGTATCTAAAACTATACTTTAGTTCACACTTTAAGCTTATTATTATGATAAAATGTTACCCACACGCCCCTTCTGGTGCGGTCAAGCATCGGACGTTGACCGAGCGCAAAGAAACAGCAGGGAGAGCGAGCCTGAGTGAAGCAGACGACAAATGCGAGAATCCCTAAGCTGACGTCATGGAGGCGTGCTCCGCAGCGCCGCCCGTGTTCGCGCTCACCGCCAATACGACTCCAACTGCCATAACAAGCGCTGTGCCTGGAACGCTGGACAGCACCGACCGCGGCAGGCGTAAAAAAATTGGCCGCGTATCTGCTCCTTTCGTTGCAAATGTCGTCAAAAGACGATAGTCTTTATTGGCTTTTGCGAAGTAAATGCCTTTCTTCGCTTTCCCGCTCACCTCTCATGTTGTTCCTCTTGCGTCGCGCTCCTCCCAAGGTAAAGACGCCAAAGGTTTGCTTAAATCATTTTAAATTTCCCGCGTTCCAACTGCTCCAAAACCGGGTGTCTCGATGCGAACGCTGCCCTACGGCGAAGACGCGCGGTAATCGAGGCGCCCTACTTCAGCGTTTATAGAACCGCGTTTCCCTACTCCACGTGCGTTACAAGCAGAACGTGGAATCTATCTAGTGGAACCTTGCGTAACTGTTGCCGGTTGATTTCTTAAAATGGCGCCAGAAGCTATAGTGGCGCGGGCGACAGCAGGCGACGGGGGAGTGAATTCTTTTTCTGCCAAAACACCACTACCTCCATATACAGGGCAGCCCAATGTTAAACTGGATGAGGACATTTACATCCACGAAGTCAAAGCAGCCTTCAGATCATCAGGCGCAACACGGCTCCAGGAGGGGACGGCATAACAAATAAGCTGCTGGCTAACTTAGATAACGAGTCTATTATTGAGCTCACGGGCCATCTCAACACGGTGTGGAGGTCAGGTCGACTCCCGGAAGAATGGAAGATGGCAGAAGTGCGCCTTATCCCAAAGCCTGGAAGACCACCGAGCACAGATAATCTACGCCCCATCTCCCTAACCCTCGTGTTTTGGGGAAGCTATTGGAACACAATCATCCACAAAAGGCTACAGAACTATCTCGAACAGCACAACATGTTCCCTCACACCATGTGTGGATTTCGCAGTCACCTCTGTACCCAGGACATACTTCTTCAACTCAAGGAAGAGGTCATGCTTAAAGCCTCCCGTGACCACCCAAAAGCCATACTACTAGCCCTAGATTTAAAAGGGGCATTCGATAATGTCAGCCACACAGCCATACTGAAACAGCTAAACGGGCCTAAACTACTGGCGGGCAACGTACCTACACCTACGTTCAAGACTTCCTCGAAGGCCGAAAAGCTATTCTCAAGGTGGGTGACCTGAAATCAGATCCGTTTTCCTCCTCGGCAACAAGGGCACACCCCAGGGTGGCCGTTCTGTCCCCCTTGCTATTTAACAAGCCCTGATTGGGTCTCCCTCCGCTCCTGGCTGCCGTACCAGGCATACGCCATGGATTATATGCGGACGATATTACCATATGGACCATTAATGGATCAGTAGGGGACATGGAGAACAATCTACAGCAGGCGGCTGACATAGTCATTTCAATATGCACGGCAGTGTGCCTACAATGCTCGCCGCAGAAATCGGAGCTGCTGATCGTCTCAGGAAAGAAGAAATTCTCTCCTGGGTCGCCAACCATCTCCCTGCACATGGACGGCCATGTAATTGTTCCGACTCCCACAGGTCAGAATTTTAGGCATGCTTTTCCAAGCGGATCGCTCGAACACCCAACTGCTCAATAGACTTAAGAACACCACAGAAGCAAGTAATCGCACATGATCCGCAGGATTAGTACCAAGACGAGGGGTATGCGAGAGGAGGATATACTCATGCTGGTTCAAGCCTTCGTCGTGTCTAGGGTCACTTACTCCCTCCCCTACGCCATACTCTCCAAGACCGAAAAGGACAAGGTGAAAGCCCTGATACGCAAGGCGTACAAACTAGCATTAGGACTGCCTGTTACCACCTCAACGCAGAACTTTTGCGGTTGGGAGTCCACAATACCTTAGATGAATTATTGGAAGCCCAGAATTTGAGCCAACTCTTACGCCTGAGCTCTACCCCCTACCGGTAGAGCCATTCTATCTCAACTACACCTGCGCTCTCCTCTGCAACACCCGCAGGCGGATTCGACTCAGCTTCCGGATGAGGTTCGCAAGTTCATTGATGTGGCCCCACTACCACGCAACATGCATCCGACACATCACGAGGCTCGTAGGGAAGCCAGAGCGAAAGCTATTCTTAATCAATACGGACGAAACTCTGCCACAGTCTATACAGACGCCGCTTCATATCCCGGGCGAAGAGCTATGACCGCTGTGGTTTCTACTACCGAAAACCTCGTTACATGCGTATCAATTCCCACCATCCACTCTCTGCAGGCGGAGGAACCGGCCATCTCCCTAGCGATTGCACAAACTTCGGCAGAAATAATCATCACAGACAGCCAACAAGCCTGTAGAACCTTCTCCAGCGGTTTCATATCCCGACCTGCCCGAAAAATTCTACTCGAGCATCCTCCTCGACATCCCGTACGGATTATTTGGGCTCCAGCCCACTCCGCCGTGTCTGGCAACGAAGTTGCCCATCAGCATGCCCGAGAGTTGACCCACCGGGCAAGCCAGGAGTTCGGCGAGCAGTGGCAGGTCTCCCCTCTCTTGTCGTTCCACGAAGTCACTCAGCATTACCGTCTGGAACGAATGCTATATCCTCCTGCGCACAAAAGCCTCATCAAAGAACAAGAGCGCCACCTCCGAGGCATTCAGACAAACACATTTCCCCACCCCACTAGAGCCCACATTCTGGCCCCCACCCTGTACTCCTCGCAATGCCGCTTCTGCGAGGCTCCGGGCACCCTCTACCATATCATTTGGGGCTGTGATAAGAACCCCCACCTACCCCCCCCTGCCTTTCCCCTCCCCTGAGCACTGGGAGAGAGCACTGTCCAGCTCGGACCCTGACGACCAGCTTTGGCTGGTGCAGCGAGCCCAAGAAGCCGGACGGACTCAAGGGGTCCTGGAATGAGGACTCTTCCCCAGGGCTGACAGCTTCAGATACACGTTTATTCCTCCTCCTCCTCTTTTTCTGCAGTTGATGAAGTATTTAATTTCGCAAAAGTCAAGCAAGTTTGATTTTTTTATAAAGGAACACTGCAAATATCACTTCTGTATTGATTTTTTTGTCTCATATTTGCGTAATCACTTGTTCTTCTTCAACAATGTTGACAAGTATGAACCTTACACCGGCCATAGACGGGTAGATTTAGCTGTGACTATATAAGACTATTGCGCAGGCATTGTTTTGCTTTGGCCGGGTGGCTGAAAAAAAAAAGAGTCAAAGACAGACAGACGGACAGACAGACAGACATACAGACATACAGACAGACCAAAATGTCTGGGTTTAAGTAGCCCAAGAAAGACTATCGTCTTTAAAAGTCCCCGGTAACTGCACTATTTGCGGCAAAGATGTATGAAGCTAACAGACAGCAAAGCACCTGGGCGAGGATTTAAATACTGCTACCATCTGTGCGCGTTCCTTTCTCAGCCTCCTCTCCCTGTCCCCGCCCGCCACCTTACAACAATTGACATCAGCTGTTTTAAGTGCAGGGCACTTTAGGCGCTCGTCTTGTCGTCGTAGCTCGCTCGCTAGACCCAAGTAGAGCAACAGGGCGTCCCGTGGCAACTCTTTCGTTCGCGGCGTACCCCACAGGCTTCGAAGGCCAAGCGGTTTATATAGTCATAAGCGTTCGAAAATCGTGAACCGCTGGCGCTTGTACTACATCTCCCCGTTATTTAGCGCAAATAAAACTATAGATACATTTGAGGCTAAAGGTACGTAATTAACCAGTAACGCCCGCTTTCATTTACGTAGGAACGCTTGTTGGATTAGTTTTTACAATAGTAAGCGAAAAACGTGCCGCGCAAAAACAGATATACAGCGGTGCGTTCGAAATGACGCAGACAGGCTCCAGCCGCGCAAGAAAAAAATGGCGCGTTCAGAATGACGCGGAACAGCTCCAGCATACGAAATTAAAGCAATCACAAACAGTACAGAGCTTCCGCTGGCGCAGTTTCAGGCACGGGGCGCGCGACCACTGCGAAGGCGGGAAATTTGAATTGCATAGGGTGGTAGCAGTGAGCGAATAACGGTGGTACAGACCATTATGGCGAACCACTGCCCTGCACTTCCGACAGCTTTCACATTGAGTGGACCGGCTTTAATTTTTTGGTTTGAATGCTGGACTGACTCTGTGCTTTGATGGGAAGTACCTAGTGAATGTATGTTACAGCTACTTTTCTTTGATGTCGTTTCGTGAACGCAAAGAAAAAAGTGGGGAAGAGGGGCTAAAATTACATAGGGACTGAAATACGCACTGCAATTCGGCAGAGAAAAAGAAGTACGGAAAAAATTGCCGAAGCGAAGACAAAGGCAATGGGTGAGTATGATGGCGCGTGTAGGTGCAGTTTGTTGTCGTGCGCAGCGCAGGAAACAGCTGGCCTCGAATCGCCGTGTCCTCCGCTACTTTCGGGGAGGTTCGAATGACAGCCGCTGCACGAAGGGCCGCACGTGCGTGTACCGATTTCTCGAGCGTTGTTGCGAAGCCTCATGAAGTGCAGAACAAGGCGGTAAGATTACGCAAATAATAATGGCCCGGGCCAACAACCCCTAAGCGAGATGAAAGTCGCGTGTGGCTGATTTACCGTTTTCAAGGGGTGGTTTCACAGAGCATGGGAGCGGTGAACGAGAGGGAGCTCCCGATGTTGACTTATTGGCGACCGGAACTACATACTATGGCCAAATCGCGGCGTAACTGAATCTGCACGGCTGTTTAACTGTGAACGAATTACCAGAGAAAAAAAAGAGGGGGAGGAGGAGTGGTGAGGGGAGGGGAGGGTGTCTGGCACTAGCTCACATGCGGCTTCGGTTGTGGCCGAGTCGAGTGACTTTCTCCGTTCAGCAGCATAGCGAAATTTTACTTCGAACGCTTTGGTATTTATTGTACGCATAGCGTCGACCTTAGCAACTCTTATTTCCAAGACTGTGCTCTCTAACAATACAAGGATGTGTAACAGGTTCCCTGAAGCCTTCGTGGGGTGAGTGCGAATGGGAAGAAGCGAACGTAGTATAGCGGAGAAGAAAGAGGACACGTGACGTCAGCATGCGCCCTGTCTGCGCAGTGGGGGACCGTGGAAGAACTCTCGCGTTCCTCGGCGTGTGGCCGTTAAAGACGATAGTCTTTGTTGGGCTACACAAACGCAGAAATGTGGGTCTGTCTGTATGTCTATTTGTCTGTTTGTCTGTCTGTAAGTGACTGTGACTCGATTCGGCCACCCGGCGAAAGTGAAATAACATCTGCGCAATTTATACTCACCGCCAAATCTGAAGGTTTAAGTCCGGTGTCACTATTTATACTTGTCAACATTGCCAAATATAAGGCTGAAAATCAATGCGTAAGTGATATTTGCAGTGTTCTCTTATTAAAAATTCAAGGATGCTTGGTTTTCGCGATAGCAAATGAAATACTACATCAACGGAAGAAAACCGTCGCCTGGTGTTCCCAGCAGGGTGTCGAACCGGAACCGGAACCGAACCGGAAACCGGAACTGAACCCGAATTTTTGCCCGGAACCGGAACTGAACCGGAACCGTATTTTTTCCGCCATTTTGGAACGGAACCCGAACCGGAACGAATTAAAGGAACCGTTCCGAACCGGTTCCGGGGCCTCAAAACTGTGATTTCTAGTTTTCCATCCCGGTACCCTACCTTGCATCCGAAGATATTTTTACCATTCGCCAGACGCCACCACGCAATATTTTGCATAGTCTGCAGTTCCCAAGGCCCATAAAGTTCTCATCTTATTATTACCCTAAATTTAATGTATAGTCCGTATACACTATTAGTTTGCTTTAGGTATTGCCCATCCCCCCAAATTATCTTTTTGCATTTACAATAACTTAAGTTAGAACGCATATTCCGTGGCAACATAGCATGGGGTATTCTTTATGGTTTCTATCTGCAATGTGTTTAAAATCGTGTGAAGTTTTCACGTTGTTAATTCGAATGCATCCGTGTCCGCTTGTGAAGGCCTTCAGGGACACCATCAACAATAAATCGGTATCTTATACTTATTTTAGTTTGAGTGGGCACTTATATAAAAACAGCACTGAGACACAAACACTCAGAGTTCTCTACGTCACCATCACTTTTTCTTGTACAGTGCCGTTGTGGCCTTTGGTTACTGCCCTAGGAGAACATGAGAATTGAAAAAAAAATAGGGGCGTTCTCATTTTCACTTTTAAAGTAAATGCGATAGCATTTCGATGCATGGATTTAAGTCGATTAACGCGGATTAGTGGGTAGACTAGGGTGGTTTAGTGAGATGAGTGAATGAACTAATGTGAATTAGTGGGACTGCGGTGTTGATTAATATGGATTAGAGGAATTAGCGGGTCAGTTAAGGCGGATTAGAGGGTTGGACCAAACATGATATATTTGGGGTGATTTGCATTTTTAAATTTAGCACCGTTCTCTTTTTCGACCAATCAGGAAATTTAGTTGCGCACAAAATAGCCGGAAAGTTATGTGTCGATCACCTGAATGCTATAAAAGGCCTTTTTTATGTAGGTATTACGCTGTTATGTTATTTCTCGCGTAAGATTTACATCTCGCAATGAAGTTAAAAACTAATTGCCTAATGCATGTCTTATATTCACCAAAAGGTTCTCAAAATGTGTATATATATGAGGTAAGACTAGGAAGCAACTAAACTGCAAGAGAAAAAAAAGGAACGATCAACTGGTTTGATGCGAAAGACACCCTCTAGCATTCTCCGATACCTTCTCTTTCTTCGTGCTACCGTTCTGCAGCCTAGCACAGATGTAGCATCTCAACCAACGAACACAGCCCCTTCCAAGCTGAGGAAGAGGCGATAGCACGTGCGCTTAGCCAAAGGGCCGCCAAAAGTCTAATAACAAACTCTTACCAGGCGTGGCGCAACTTTCCCAATAGTCTATTGCATGTTACAACACTTGGAATGAACAAGCAGAGACCACCAACGAGACCAGCCAGGATTGTATGGGCACCAGCTCATAATTGCATCGCCGGCAGACAAGATCACCAACCTCGTGGCTCGACATTTGACCCGCTTAGCCAGCGCTGATGAAGCCGAGCCCGAGCGCATGCATCCTGTATACATACCAGGAAATTAATTAGCACTATACGCTCTCCCGTGGAATGTATTCTTCCCGCACAAATCGCTTGCGAATAACCAGGAAAGATTATTCCCTGCACTGCGGATTAACGCCTTCCCACACATCACCAGTCTTCCCCTCTTTGACCGGACACAATTCTCTCCATTTCGTCGCTTCTGTGGGGAGCCTGGGAACCTCATACACACAGTAGGCGGCTGCGACAAGTCCACCCTAGATCCACCCAACATACACGTTTCCATAGAGATTTGGGAAAAAGCCTTGGCCAGCTCCGGCCTGGAAGATCAGTTTCTCTTGATGGAAACGACTGTCGACTCCACCCCTTGAATGAGGACGCCTCTCTGAAACTTTTCCTCGATTTATTTAAAGTTAATTTTCCCTCTCTCTGCGAGGGATAATTACTGCTGCTTGTGACTTCACTCAGCTATTATCTTTCGTAGAGCCCAACCGCTCTCACCTGTCGCTGAAGTGCCAGTAATGATTTCGTGTTAAAGCTAAAGCGCCGTTGAAACCAAGGGTACATGAAAAGCGTAGAAGACCAATCAATTTATTTAAATGCAAAATTATTTGGCTCATTGTGCGAAAACGGGGGCGCATGCGCGCGTGCGTGCCTAGACATTTGGTGGAATCAAAAAAGATGTTGGGCGCTCAGGCTCTCCTGCGCGCCAAAAAGACTTCCCGCTCGCCAGTAAACTACCTGCCTGCCTGGCTGCCTGCCAGGCAGGCGATTCCTGCGAGGATGCGTGATTTCGGGACGAGGGGCGCCCGCCACGAGAAGCCCGGGCGGAGGGGGGAGGCGGCGGAGACGCAAAATACTGCGCCATGGCGACACTCCAGTGTACTAAAAAATTTCTGCAGAAATTCAAACAATTATCTACTAATGCGTAGCATTCCTATACCGCTCTTCCTCAGTGTGAGTTTCTACAGCCAATTTTTTTGGTCTTTATAAATCCTGTCCGACCAATTATCTCAATTGACGCTGTTATAATTACAAATGAAATATTCGCGAAATCTCCAATATTGTGGAAATGCAGGCAGTTTTACGGTTTCCCATTTTCCTTAATTGCTTAATATTTTTCTTATTTTATAGTTTTTCAAAATTTCGTTCAACCAATTATTTCCATTTGCGCTATTATAACGATTACATTTGTAACTCGCGAAATCTGCCTTATTGTGGAAATGCAGGGTGTTATACGGTTCGCCAGTTTCCGCAATTATTTTACATTTTTTTATTCTTTACATGTATAAATTTTGTTGGACCAATTATCTCCATTTACCCTATATAACGATTACAGGTGGAAATTTCCCGAAATCCTCATTATTGTGGAAATGCAGGGTGTCACACAGTTTGCCAGTTTCGGTGATTACTTTTTTTATTTTTTAGTTTTTCATAAATTTTGTGCGACCAATTATCTCCATTTACCGTATTTACCCGATTCTAACGCGCACTTTTTTTCCGAAAAACTAGGCCGAAAAATTGCATGCGCGTTAGAATCGGATACAAAACCGAAACTGCCGAAACAGCGGAAATTTCGTCCCACCCATCGCCATCGCCATCTCGAGATGGCGCCAAAGCTTCTAGCAACGATTTTTCGGACGCAGCAAGTATTCCATAGCAGTAAGCCTAGGCGCCTAGGTTTTTCTATCGGCGTTCACACAAATCGTCAAATCGTTTCACTTGCGCGCTTGATAACAGCAATGGCAGCAGCGGCTCCCACGCGTTCAAAACGAGCGGTCGTCTGAAGCGTGTACCTCTGGAGAAGCTCTCGGGATGGGCGTGCGAGTCAGGGGCCATGATCCCATCGACCATGGTTGAACATTCGTTCAGAAGTGTGGCATCGCGAACGCGCTTGAAGGCACCGAGGCCTAGATGTTGTGGTCAGCGGAGAGCGACGAGGAGTGAGATGAGTGAGATTACTTCGGGAAATAAATCGCCCGTTTCTCTCGCATTCATTTGTCTGGGTCACAAAGCCCCGTGCGCGTTACAATTGGAGGTGCAAGTTTTTTTCGTTTTTTTTTTTGCCAGGAAAATCGGGGCGCGTTAGAATCGGGGGCGCGTTCGAATCGGGAAAATACGGTACGCTATTATAGCGATTACAGGTGGAACTCCCGCGAAATCGGTATTTTTGTGGAAATGAAGGGGGTTACACGGTCCTTGCTGTGGGCAAAGAATGGTACGCATTAAAACGATTGTGGACGGACGGGTCGTCTGCTTAATAGGACGGGGCAATAGGCAGTCTGCAGGGAGGCTCCCCATTACCAGATGATTCTAGCGAAGATGCACCGAGGGGGAGGCAGTCGGAGGCACCCGTGTGCTGCCCACAGGTCAGGAGGCTAACTGTTTGCCTTCCAGAAGACTGTGGCGAGAACGCATTATTTGGAGACGATGTGCGGCCCGCCACTTGTCGGCAAAGGGAGTGGATCACATGGCTGCACAGTGGCTACGTAGAGCCATGCGTTAGAGCGCAGCCCTTAAGCACCCGCTCCTGTGGTTTCGCGTAGTCCCTCAGTGTTGGACTCGTTGTAAACGAGAGAACGTAGACGCCACCGAAGATAGAGCTGGCAGGAAAACGGAGGTTGCAAGTATGACGAAAGTGTAAGGGGGAGGGCGTAATTCCGTGACCGTGCGAGACGTGCTTCACAGTGGCGACCCCTTACGAGATAACGACAGAGTATGCCGCGCGCCGTCGTGCATTAGCTGATGACGCGATCACTTCCTGAGGCACAGCATCTATGCGCCGTCGCCGAGAAGACTACAGTTCGCTCTGCACTCAAATTTCGCATTTGTGAGTGTCGTAATCATCCGTCATTGTCTTCCTCAAGAAAACACCTGCGGGGTATAAAACTGCAGTGTTATGATCCAAGAACAAATTAAATTAAATTATAAAAATGAAAGAAACTAAATCAATAAAAATAAACTTGCTGCCATAAAAAGCAGGGATTCCAAATTCATACAAATACGCAGTCTTATGTGTCCGAGCGAATTTTCATTTCGCTTCAGTTAATGTTGTAATCCTGGACCTACTATAGAAAACATTTTGCAGTACATTTTACAGTTAAAGGAACTCTTCAACACTTTAAATCAACGCTCTCACTCTTATTTTCGCATCTGGAAGCACGCACAAAAGTTATAGCTATTGCCAGCACAGAGGAGCAGTGCTCATCCCAGCAGATAGCCTTCCGTTTCTGCTTCGCTGTTGTGGTTTCATTTAATGTCGCAACTTAAGGAAGCCGGCATATAGCCGCTACATGGCTGTAATGACGTCATTCCAGCGGTAGAGAACGCCAAGACTGGGGAAGAGAGAAAAATATTTCGAGCAAGTTTGTAAGTTATCTGATGGGGACAGAGCAGTACTTTTTGTCTGAGGGGCTTTCTGACTCCCTGATCTAAGTACTGGATGTGTTGGTTGACTACTTTCTGCAAGCATTCAAGATTTCGAACAAAGTTGAAAAAAGTGTGCAGGGTTGCTTATTTTGGCCAAAACGAAACATTTGCACAAAAAAACCTACATTATGGCTTCGTTTTTGACAAGGAAACCTGACAAGGAAACGAAAACCCAGCACAAAAAAAAATTAACAGAAAAAAACACGCTTGCTTTTTTTTTCTCCGAACCCGTTCGAGCCTGTTTGAACCGGTTCGAACCGGTTCGAACCGGAACGGAATGGTGCGCCGGAACTGAACCCGAACCGAACCCGAAAGGCTTGAACCCAAACCCGAACCGAACCCGAAAAAATTCCGGTTCGACACCCTGGTTCCCAGCGCTATCTCCTGGCGGCATATAAGAAATCAAACGGCAATAGCAACGAAAGCTTCCACTACTTGGGATCCACGTTCCGTTTGCAACGCTCGTGCAGTAGGTCATCCTGGTTCTATAAATGTTGTAGTAGGGTGCCTCAATTCACGCGCGTCTCCGCTCTACGGCGGCGCTGGAGTCGATACACCCGATTTGGAGCAGTAGCACGCGGTAAATTTAAATTGTCTTGAGCAAAACTTTAGCCTGTTATCTTGGGAGGAACGAGACGGGAAACTAACAGCATGAGAGGTGAGCGGGAAATAGAAGGGAGGCCTTTATTTGGCAGGGGCAATAGCCGACTATCGTCTTTCGGCGACATTTGCAACGAAAGCAGCATATACGCGGGCCATTTTTTAGTCTGTGTGTATGTGTAAGGCATACTCGATATGCAACGGTGTTGCGACGGAGCTTACCGTACAGGTCATAGTAAGTGCGTGTGTAGCACACTCTATGGCTTACGTGACGTTGCGGGCGTTACACCAACACTGCAAAAGATCATCCTCAATTTTTTACCTTCTTTAAGCGGGACATATCGGCAATTAAAAATGTTTTGCTTTGGAATTGAGCAGATCGAATAAAACACTACGTGCTACGTCTGTAATGTTCCATGACGTGACGCTAATATATAACGGTATGCGAACTCGCTTGGTCTACAAAAATAATCTAGTCTACTCTCAAGTAAATCTTGCAATGTAAAGGAAAGTGAAAGAAAAAAAACCTATTAGAGTTCTGGAAAGATGGGAAGCTCTTTACACCTCAAAGCCCCTATAAATTGTTTGCAAAAGTTATTTTTGCCGGCATTCAATTGGCGCCAGGTGTAACAAAAAACACACAAAAATAACATGGCTTGCCATAATCTTGTTTTATTAAGCTTCGTTTGCTCAGACACTGTGAATCCTATTTGTATTTCTTGGTGAGCCAGATTTCATTATTTTGGGATCGCAAAGCACGCTTTCCTAAGCCGTTAAATGGAGATAAAGCATGATACTGTAAGCAATGACCCGTACGGCAAGGGAAAACGCCAGCCGATTTCCTGCTGCTTCGATTAACTCTGTTGACCCTTCGGTCGGCATCCCACAAGTACCCAAAACAATGACCCGGAAAGTTTAGCTCGTACGTTTTTAATAAGACGAAGTAGATTTTTGTTATTGCTCCCATGAAGTGAAGTAACCAACTCCAAAACATAAGCCGATTACATTCTACAGGATTTGCGTAAAAGCACCATCACATATGTATGTCCCCAGGAAATGCTTACAACACAAAAACAAAAACGAAACGAAGACGAGAGATAAATATGTTTAGGCTTTTTGCTTTATATGCGCAGTAGAAAAGAGAACATGCTACAGTATTCTCCCTGATGTAGGGGATTGTGGATCCCCCTCGTTTAACTTGCTTCTTTTTTTTTTCAGTTGGGGATGAGGTGGCCCACGCCGCAGCCCGCCCACTCATTACCCGGCCACTTTCCTCGCCTCGCATCAACCAAGCAACTATCCCCCCCCCCTCTCGACCCCACGTACAACTCAATCCTCTCCCACTACACCAACTACCCACTACACCAACAAGGCGATACCCGCTCCCCCACCCTTCCCTCACCGCCCGACAGGCCTACATCCTCGCCGACTACAGACGGAAACCTACTTTAGCCACATCATCGTTTCCCATATTTCCCCTTCTCTCTTTCCACCCGACTGCCCACATTGTCACATCCCCCTCAACACCTACCACCTCGTCTTCTCCTGCCCCCAACACCCACATCCCCACCCCTCCCCTTCCTCTGAGCAGTGTATGTCCGAGCTGACCAGCTCGGCACCGGAGCGCCAGGTCGCCCTGGTGCGGCGCGCCTTGGAGACAGCCCGGACAAAAGGCCTCCTAGACTTGGGAGGCTAACCACGCCCTTCTACTCCTTCCCTTTCGTTCAATAAACGTTCAATAAACCAGAAGATAGGCCTAAGTTGTTGTTGTCTAGTTATTTAGCGGAACGGAAGGTTTTTGTTTTCTGTCAGAGCCCAACACAGTGCCCAAATAGAGTGACAAAAACAAGAACAAGCAATAACATTTCGCAAACGCAGAAAGCCTTTTGAGCTACCGTTACTTGTAGGTCATTGTATTTGTTAGCCGAGATTATTCTCTAACGTGCAAAACACTAGCGACGTTCCCCAGAAAGCTCCAATGCACGAGCCTGTACTTAAATCGCACAGCCTCTTGCCGGTTAGTCTATCGATGCAGAAAATATTCGAGACTCGTTATCTTAATTACATTTTGCCGCTCAGTTTGTTCGGGGACCTTTGTAGCGTTTAATCAGAAATCGATAGCGCCAGTTCACGATACGCAGCTGGCAAACGTGTGGTGCCGAATCCAAAGAAGTTCAAAATAAAATAGTTCTGCTGAAAACAATGGATAGGGCCATGTAACACGTGTTTTTAATGTCTCCGCCCCGCTTTATGACTGCTTCAGCGGGCTGCTTCTGCGGCTACAAACAGGAGGCGGCAGTGAGTATGAAAAAGAAAGCTAACGAGAAGACGTCGCATTAGTGAAATTACAGAACAAAGGCGCACACCCAGTTCAAAGTTTGCGGCTGCAAAGACGTTGTTACTGCCCGAGGCGGACCCGGTGTGTTATGATACAGGCGGTCACCTAGAGGAGATTAATGGCGGGAACAAGAAGGGAGCAGAACAGGTCACAAGTGTAACGGCCCGCTTCATAAGCAACAGCGGAAGAGCGGCAAAGTTTGGGGTACTGCTGTGGCTTTGCGAATAAATCATGCGGCACTGCGGTCGTCCCCCCCCCCCCCCCCCCACCCCCCCCCCCCCCCCCCTCTTTGTATCGGGCTTTCTCTTCCGTTAAATGAGCCCGTTAGTCCGGCCGTGCTAGTCTTTCCCCTGAGACACTTGGAGTCGCGGTAGCTTTTGGGACTGGATGTTTTTCATATGCGACCCACCCCCTGTTCTCCTCTCGGAAACAAGGAAAAAATACTTGAACGAGTTTCATGTGGGTTTAACTAAATTACGCGAAATACACAGAGAGTGCTGGTTCTTAAGGGCTCATAAAGTTCTTGAAAACGATTCGTTCGTGAAAACGATTGAAAGCTGCGAAAATTTGAACAGGATGCAAGTTAGAGCTGGCGGAGAAAGGTTTGGTTGATATGAGGGACATCATCTTTCGTTTTACCGGACCAATTACTACGGGGACAAAGGAGAAAGACAAATAAGAGAAAAAGAGAGAGGAAGACAGACAGAGGCGTCGTTTCGCGCTACGGATTCCATGACACCATTTGGTAGTAGTCTCGATACTCACGTTATGGTGGTGCAGGTCGCAGGCTGTACTGTATAAGTCATGTGTTGCCGCCAAAAATACCCTGAATGCACCGTTCTTTCTCATACATGCGATAAAGAGAAAGTCCCTTGAATACGACATTTAGGAGTATTCTATGATTGTATGAAATCTCGCACGCCTAAATTAGCCCGTACACATCTAATACCAGGGACAGAACCATACAGGTTCATTTTAAAACACAAGGCTAATGCAATTTCCAAACCGAATTCGCCTTGTGACACGCCGTACTGCCCTTTTCCGGAACATGTGTGGCCGCTGATTGGCTGCCGAAGCGGCGGCTTCATCGCACCCGTCCTAAACCACCATTACTAAGACCTGAGTGCATTCCATGAGATCCAATTTTGTAGGTTGTGGAGTCATCATTGCGGTCACTTGTGGTAGTATTAGTTTCCATGTACTTGAGATAGGACGCTTGGTAAAGCCGCTTTTATGGGCAATGATCGTCGATACTCCGAAGGCGCTGAGAAGCTGGATCCGGGGTATAAGTCACCGATGTGCGTCGCCCCGCCGAAAGTAGTGGCCGTGGCTGGAATCTCCACTGGCACGCGTTCGCCTAGTCCAGGCGAGTGAATCGGCAGGCCGGGCCTCTTTTTTAACGAGCGGCCGTGGTTTGACGATTGTTTCGACGCACTTCAGCGAAGGCTGGGCGCACTTTTAACGTTTGCGCTTCTCTCGACTTCCCTTAGGAAGGGATGGTGGATTTTTCTGCAGCCTCAGGACTTCGTTGCTCAGGAGCACGTTGGGGTTGCATGATTAGATTCTAGGAAGCTGGCTTAGCATCCCAGACGCGGCCCGTAAGGCCGCGTGGGCAGGACGGTGAAGCCACCACTTGTGGTGTGCATCTTGCCGCAGGTGTACCGGCCAGCCACCACGTCTTGCTTTATTCGAGGCACTAGGTTCCGGGACCCGTCCGTAACAAATGACAAAGGTATGCAAGAGTGCCGGTATCGAACCAGATGCTCGAATACCCTATCAAAGCATACTGGGCATTTGGCAGGTTCGCGATAGCCCAATTTCTTTAGTGCCTGCCATCGAAGAAACTCCATTTGCAGGTGTTTCGTGACTTAAATAGAATGCACGTGCGAACAAACACCCCATTCTGTGATAAACAAAACAATGTGGCCGAAGTGTGGAACAGGTATCATACTTGTTCGCCTTCTTCCCACGGATTCACCAAGATATATGCGCTCGTACCGGAATGATGCAAAAAGATGGGAAACGAATGATGGTGTTTGATCATTTGAATAGCGCTGCGAGAGCAACTAAGGGCGGTGAGAACGTGGAGAGTATTAGGTAGAATAAAAATTATACAGGTAGAAAAACCAACTAGGGACCACAAAGAGGAGTGTGTGGGCTAAAGAGAGAAAAACAAAGGGAACCAAGAGCTGTAGTTGTTGCCTAATTCCCTGTAAATGTGTTCGTGGGGTGGTGTCGTTGGGAGCACCCTTCTTGCCGCAGAATAGAGAAGGCTCTGAGGGCTCTGGAGTTTTTCTGGCGCCGCAAGTATCAGCGGTGAAATACGACCCTCATCGCGTATTCTTTCGTGGACTAATTAGTTTGTCACATGTTTTGTTAATTGCGGCCTCCGACCAGCAATTACGTATCTACTCCCGCATGACGCATCGTTGTAATTTTGCTCCTCTGAGCCGACCGCGGATGCGGTTTCTAGCGAGTACTCTCCCGTAGCTTCTTTTGCCTGTATTTAAAATGCATGTTTCTGAGACGGCTAGAATGTATGTATGTAATGTATGTATGTATGTATGTATGTATGTATGTATGTATGTATGTATGTATGTATGTATGTATGTATGTATGTATGTATGTATGTATGTATGTATGCACGTATGTATGCATGCATGCATGCATGTATGTATGTATGTATGTATGTATGTATGTATGTATGTATGTATGTATGTATGTATGTATGTATGTATGTATGTATGTATGTATGTATGTATGTATGTATGTATGTATGTATGTATGTATGTATGTATGTATGCACGTATGTATGTATGTATGCATGCATGTATGTATGTATCCATGTATGTATGTATGTATAAATGCTTGTGTACATGCGGGCATGTCTATCATTTTTATTAAAATGAGCTGAGTGTCGCGCTAGCGCTACTGAAGGCAGTGTACATGGTAGAAACAGCAATATGAACCAGTAACTACGTGGCTCCAAAACGTAATGTTATACCTGATCGCCTATATAATCAAACTGGTTCATGTGACATGCAAAAATATGTCGATACTACAGGTTCCCTCCCCTCTCCGGAGAGCGAAGATGCCAGTTTTCTTGTGACGAATATTGAAGCCCGCGCCCCGCACCGCCGTCATTCTACCTCTGAGTGGCTGTTTTTCTGAGAATAAGTCAGGTATTACGAAAGTCGTCTCACACCTGCTTTGGGTAGTACTCGTACAGGCAGAAGTTCAAAGACAAATGCTTTTAGGGCGAGTGACGTATCAAACGGAACTGTCTCTGTGAACGGGAGCACAAAGAAAAACACTCAATTTCCTCTAATTGCAGCGCCCAAGAGCTGGTGTCGGAGTGTTGCGATTAAGTAGTTCGTAGCCGCCGAAATATTTTTTTTTGTCTTAAAGGCGACTGCCTCGTAGTAAAAAATGACTTGCAAGAAGCTGGCGAGGGATATACTTGAAAAAAAGACATTAAAAAATCGGTAGGACGCTGAATTTATTCGTAACGCGTTTTAAGGAAGCTGATATTCATGTATAATTAAATTTAAATAACTGCCAAAAATTGCGTGGAATGTTTAGTCCACAGCGTTTAGTGCCAGCGTGCCCACTGCTCCCACTGTTGAGGGAATAAAATCTTGGAATCTTGGAATCTTTGAGTATATACGTAATTAAAATCGGTGTGCTCCGCAAACTCTGCACCGAACAAAAGGGAGGCCCCTTAATTTGATTATTTGATTTTCAGTATTTGATTTTTATTTTTTGGCAAAAACCAAGGGGAGGCTGAGACTAAAGGTGGACGTGGCCTGACAGGGGCCTCAGCCACCCGATTTACAGCTTCTTGTTCTTCATTACGGCGCTTGCTTCCACTTTTTTTTTTAAATCTTGACGTCGCATGCACACCGAAGTAATGGCGGTAATCCTCCAACAGCAAAGCCCAGGGCTGCCCAGGCGCAAATTACGCGAACGTGAAGTTGGGCCGCATCGACTTATTTTTACGGTGACAGACAAAATAAATTCATTGCTTTAGAAATTGAGTTTATAGTTAAGTGCGCGTCGACAAACTCCTGAATACAGAGAAAGGTTGATCTCGATTGTAATATAAAGAAAGTTACAGGCGACTGCCTGTTAGTTGAAATGACTAACAAGAGGCTGGCGAGAGAATGTACATGAGAAATGTCCGTGAAAAAAAAAAAAAAACCGGTAGGACGCTGAATTTTTTCGTCACATATTTTAAGTAAGTTGATGTTCCTCATCATCATCATCATCAGCAGCAGCAGCAGCAGCATATCTGCCCTCACTGCAGGGCAAAGCCTCCCCCATGGACCTCCAATTGGCGTATTCATGGGAGGTTGTGGCCACTACACCAGGGCGGCCTATCCAGCTCTGCTGAGGGAGTGCATTACCGGCAATGGTCGGCATCAGGCCGCATCCAAAGCCTGATTCTGCAATTCCATCAACACGCGGATTTTTTTTAATCCGGTGGGAGTTGCGCGGCACCGGGATTCGAACCATGGTCCTTCTGCACGCGAGGCGGATGCTCTACCTCTACGCCGCCGCTGCACCATGTTGATATTCATGTCTAATGAACTTTACATAACCGCAAAAAGATGCGTTGATTCGAACATACACGTAATTAAAACGGGTGTAGGAAGGTATTGACGTTCGAACCGTTGATGAACAAAAGCAGCAATGCAAGGGGTAGATTCTGAAGCTACACCATTTTACTACACTACGGGAGTTCGCCGTTTTACGTGGGGCCGTGGCGGTTGTGTAGCCGAGGCGAATCGCCGAAAATACCGGAGCTCTCAGGCGTTTACAGGTCGTGTCAAACAGAGAATGTCGTAGCTTATGCCAATAAATATTGAAAAATTCTACAGTTTCTCCGATTGCAAATTTATTCAGCGATTTGAATATTTTATTTCAGATTTCTTTTGCAACCAGTTGTGCAAGCAAACACCCGACTTGCATACTTTCTAGTCAGTAATCATTGATAACTTCAATTTGCCGTCTGAGCTGTGCTGCGGGACGCTTGTTTTCGCGAAAGCTTTGTCCATCTTCTATGACCTCAAGAAACTGTACGATCAAGCATAAGCTTGACAGTACATGCAATTCGACTTCTATTTTGTGCTTACTTTGAGGTTCGCCGTTTCCTCAGAAGTAGCGTTCGCTAATTATCCCGAATTAAATTCCCGACTCCTTTTCCTGGATCATTTCTGTTGTTTTTTGTTTGTTTGTTTGTGTCCTATCGGCAGTACGACTACTTTTTCTAACGGGTGAGATGCAGAATTTCTCACCTGATACATGCGTAATTTCAAGTGGGCCGCAACTAGCACCGTGAAAGAACTCTCGTAAAGAGAGCAAGTTGCAGAGCGCCACTGAAGGGGACACTCTAATCCCAGTGAAGTTACAAAATCCGATTTGGAAAGTTCTCCTGGGGAGAAACTTCTTTTCTATATCTCCCACCTTCAGCGGCCTTGCCCCTTCATGCGCACTCCTTTGCGTAACCTTCTTGCATCCGAAAGATACAAATTTGGATAACTTCGTCGGTGGCCGAAAATTTGTTGCAAAAGGGATGACCTTCTTCACCCATGACTTCTTTTTACTTTTTTTGGCTTTTGTTGGCATTTCCATTTTATGGGGTTCTGTCAGGATTTCGCCGGCAAGCGGGTACACGTTCGTCGGAAAAAAAGAAAGCGTGCTGAGGGCGGTACAAATTTATTTCACCTCTAGTATCGGCGCGCCGCTATAAATTCGACTTCCCAAACCCCGCGATTTTACCCTACCGATAAGCTCCAAACTCTTCCAAAGAGCTGAAGGTTACCAAGGCTGAAAAGGCGTAAAAGGATAAAAAAGGAACTAAGCATAAACACAGAGTTGAAGATCGATGTGTAAAGAACATTATGCCAAATACACTGAAGAGTTCTCGCAGAATTGGTAGTTGCTTCGTAAAGCCCACTACAAGCTGGTGCATGATGTCCAGCAATGGTGTCTGAAAGGACAGCTTAACTTATCAATGCACTGAGCGGCGTTCAGGATATCGATGAGAACACAAGGAAAAGTGAGAACCAAAGAAAAATTACGTGAGCGAGAGAGCGATAACGAGTGTTACAACGAGTCACAAGGCCAAACAGCATGAAGTAAACACATAATCATATCAAGCCAGCGAGAAAGCCTACAGGCCATGTAGGCGGGGAGCGGTAAATCAACAAATGTTATTTCTCCTCTCACAAAGTGTACACCAGAGGTGTAGCATATATGTTGACAGACGGTTTTTGTGCCCCACCCACAGACTAGCATGCGAAAACAGCGTACATTCGTGGTTTTGAAGCGTTTTCCATATCCCGCTGCAGACATGTGCTACCCCGTGGGTAGGCTTCCGAGTAGGCTTCCGAGTACGCGCACAAGATTCAGAGTACGGGCGAGGAAGTCCTGTTGTTCACCAACCCTCTTACAGCTCGTGTCTTAAATATTTGATTAATTTATTCTCTGATTGATTTTTGCACGTCCCAGCACACCAGATAGCCAAGCGACCGGCAAGCCATCAGCCACGTATAACGCCGTTACCTTAACAGAAACTAGCAGGCACCGGGCATCGCCCCAGGATAGAGCGCAAGGGTTTCACGGAGATAAAATATTGTAACTGAGACGGTCTGAGGAAAATTTCGGAGCAATAAGCCGAAGGAAGAAGCCTCATTTGGGACAGGTACGGTTGTCGCTATTCTGGCGCTCACCAGACACTGCGCGGGAAGCATCGTCGCAATCAGCCACGCTCGAGGTCTTTTGAGGCCTTTTCTGCTTCCATCCTCTCCAGAGTTGCAGCGAAGGGAACTCGCATCCGAAGAGGCAAAACTGACGACCCACTGGACGTGATAAGGGAGTAGGCGCGGTGTGTTCCCTCTATGGTGGCAAGATTTGGCGAGGACAATGCTTTCGTAGCCGTGGCGGCATCAGCACGGAGTCGCATTTCCATCACTGAGTCATTTGGAGCCCAAAGGAAGAACGGCAAAGGATATGGGGATGGAAGTGAGCTCCGGAGTGCTGTTGCCATCCAGGACAGAAGGAAAAACGACAGAATTTGACCGACTTCTACTTTCCATGGATATTGCTCTTTCCAACGTTGAACTGCGGCGTGTTTTTGTTCGCTTTATTTTCTTGGAAGTCTACCGTTGACACGCCACTGCCAGTAATATTACACAACCTATAGCATTATCTCGTCTTGGTGGTAACCAGGGCATACAAGGAGAGCGCGCTGCCGCCATTTTAGGCCCTTTCGGGGGCGAAGCTCAGGGCGTGGCTCATTCATGGTGTTCCTTTCTCCCTTTACGAGCCGTTCGGCCAGCCGTAGGACGAGTGCGAGCGAGAACAATGCGATAAGGTGTCCGAGCTTCACCTTGAGTGGTCCTGTATTCTTGGAGGACTCTGTTCTTATCCGAGCGGCTGCACTCGCATACTATTATGAAGAAAACGGGAATAGGCTTTCTTCTGAGCTCCACGACTGACCCTAGTCATGACTGGCCACTTCAGCCAGCAAGGCATTCGACTTGTTCGTCCAGCTTATCCGGAGTGTCTTTGCGCGTAATCAACTTCATTTACTGTTTCCATCTTTTTTCCCCATTTTTCTTTTTTTGCACGTGTAGGATAGCAAACTAGGCCACAGCCTGGTTGAAATTCCTGCCTCTTCTTTACCTGTATTCCTTCCTTCAATTTTCACATTCGTCTTATTTTGGTCCATTTCCTCGCAGATACGTTCGTTTTGAGTATCGCGGGCAGAAGTGCATCTGGTTTTTACCCAAGACTTCGTCGTTGTTTACGCGGGGTCTTTAATATAATAGTAATTACTGGGTGAACTAGAGTACCGAGAATAACATTACACACTGGTTGAAGACGTGTCTGATATTAAAGCATTTAATGCATTCATTTTTATCCCGGACCATCTGTTTGCGGTTTCCTTGGGTTTACTCTTGTCACCAAAACAAACTCTTAAGTTTCAAATATTTTTCTGGTTAATATCAGCCGCCAGGCACGCATTTCGTCTTTTCCTCGATCTAATTAAGCCTGAGTGTAACATTTTATCGGGTTCAAGGATTCCACATCTTCAGTCGATGTGAGGCTACACAAGGTTACATTAGAATGACCATAAATGGAAGGAAATGCTAGGGAGTTTTAACGAGGGTTATAGAATAACTCAGGAAAGTGGTGGTATGGGTAAAATTAGAGCAGCAGGAAATGGGCAAATAAGAGAGATGGCACATAAAATATCTGAGAGGCGTCTTTCTTGGCTGGTAGCATCTTTTTCATATGAAGTTCGCTGGTAGTTTCCAGGAAATTGAGGACAGCGCATAGAAGTAGTGACACGGGTAACACGAGATCTTATTTCGGGCTATTCAGGTGGTACGAACAACTCTACCAAGCCTACTGACATTTCTGCACCTAAGCGTACACTGACTTCTGGACGTTGTAGTATTTGTGCAGTGATAACAGTTTAAACTGCTTGATATCCAGTAAATCACCCGTTTTGCTGCTTATCACAACGATGAGCCGTTTTCCATATCCGGTGCAACTCGATGTACACAAGTGTATAATGATGATCATGGTAAACTTCGAGAGAACTGCCGCAAGATCGTTAGACGACAGCCACGTAAGGAGCCTGATGCAGTTATAACATCTAAGCAGCAACATATGCTGTTATTGAGGGTCTCAGGCAACGAAGATAGTGCCTGCTGCCGCCACATACCACAACAAAGCTAGACAGTACGTATAACCTGCGTTTTGGAGCTCTGAATTTGTCCTAAAATTCGTGAGCAAGTGTTGGACGTTGCCGACAAACCGGAGCGCAGCAAGCGTAATAAATATGATTCAGCATGGCATTCATTGATATGCCCGACATCTATGCACCAAATAATATGAACACGCGGAAATGTGGAATCATAAAAATAGACGCACGTGCGCTCCGTTAGATGTTTCTGGCCAAACATTCGTGATTACTGGTGTAAGAAATCTTCAGCGTACAATCTGTTACAGATTATCGGGCCATCAGTTTTCAAGGTAACAAAACCACAACCTACATTACTCGAAAAAATGCCCAAATCTTCATTTCCAAAATCGAAGGCCGCATAGAAAGCCCTCCAGACAGCTTAATCCGTGGGACCCGTGTAATTAAAATGTAAATGTCGTCAATATAAAGGGAGACGTTGAAATTTTCCAGCAGGCCTGTTACAAGTGTTTACCTGCTAACTCAAAAAGCATCGCGCTTAGCTGCCCAACTTGAGTGACACGGCGATGAATTAGTGTAAAGAGCTGGGCCATCCTCAGGCACAAAAAATCTTCCGAACAAGAAACTTGCTCCGTCGCTAACCTCAGCCACGAAGTCTATAGGGATGTTGAGCGCCTAGAACAGCCACGTGGATTCCAATCCCACGTCCCACAGTATTGAAGATAGAGGGCTGCTCATTGACGTTTACGCTTAACAAAAGTTATGGAATAGTTTTGCGGTATCAGCACCGCTATTAGCAGTCCTAGTAGAGCCAATATAGAACCGCAGAAATGATGTGGTAGATAGAAAAGTGACAAATGGCTTTACCGCTCCGCCTTTCGACCCTTCAACGTCCCGCATGATCACCCAGAAGCACAGCACACATTTCTATAGCAGGTGTAGTGGCTCTGCCTTTAGTTGCTCCATCTTCTCCGGGTGCACCTGCGCTCACTCGTCCAAAGTAATCCCGATGCGTTCATCTCAAGCCCAGCGGGATGAGGTTGACTAAATGGGCCGCAGGCAACCAGTGTTCCCAAATCCCGCATTAAAATGAATCGTTGGTTCTAGATATTTTTAGCTGAGGGGGATGGAGGGGGCTCATCCCTATCCGAACTCCTGTTTCCATTGCCCACGCCCGTTCCGTGCTTCTTCTCAATATCAGCCTTCATGCTTAAAAAAATGTTCTACACTAGCCTAACAAAACAACAGATTGGACGCGAACGCTAGAAAAAGAAAAATAGTGCATCCTGTGATGATAGTTGTATGAGAGTTTGCTTTTGGTTCATTCGAGAAGCAAAGTTAGCGTGTGAAGGAATGACGCTCTGATCTGCGTTGTTAGACGAAAGGGCCATAAAAAAAACCGGAAACTGAGCAAATTGAATGGAAAAACTTAAGAGTGTATACGAACGGGGGCGACGTGTAGCAAAACTCGAAAAACAAATCGGGACTGCCATAAAGAGGCATTCATAGGGTTGGATTATTTTAAATCTCCCGCCCTCTTCTCGCGCCTGGTTCATTTCTTTCTTCTCTTGCCTTTACGATGATTCGTTCTTTTATTTCCGGCTCATCTTCTCTTTAGGCAGTTGTCATTGCAGGCCGTCCCCATTTTGTCTTACCGCTTCTGAAGTGAAAACAAATTTATCACCAAGACTGCAGTTGAGCAATAACAGGATTTAGGATATCTTCAAATGAACGACGTTGAAAGAGCCGCAGTGCGTAGTTTTTGGGCCATTTGGGAAGATTGTATGAATTTATCTCACGGAGAAGAAAGAAAAAACGCGTTAAAAGACGCGACGGCGTCGAACCGTTTTATCACAGAAACGCTACCTCGTCATTGTACTCAGTAACTTGCGGGGAGGAGGTTTTCGTACCACTCAGGATATTGTTTGCGGTTAAGAGCTGGCACTTTGCGAGTGGAGATTTGTTAATACGCTATTTCGGGCCCAGAATCAGATGAAATGGGACTATTCGATGCCGGTCGAAAAACCAAAAGCCCAAATTGCGGTTCTCTGCTACAATTTCTAATCTGGAAGTCATCAAAAGTGGGGATGGGCCATTTTCCAAGTGCATGCAATACAACGAGATATTGTTGTATAGCCACTCATCGTCATTTTAGTGCTGGAAGCAACAGTCTTCAAAGTTAAAAAGCAACACATTTCGTCAAAAATTACGGCATCCCTTCATGTCATTTGCATTTAGTTACAGCTCACCATGAGTACGGGGACCGAAATTCTTTTGCAACCACAGTCGACTCCGTAGGTCGACCCATATGGCACCATCGTTGATTATTACGGCGGCAGGAATGCATCCAGTGCGATATATGATATAAGGTTGGTCGCGTGCAATGTTGGGTGTGCGTATGCGCTTCCGTTTTTATCGGCACGGAGTACGTTGGACAAATCGCAAGGTGCGTCAACTGGCGCCTCAGAGAACATGAGTTGTCCTTGGTAGGGGCTATATCATCTCACCTCTTGGCGCATTGCAGCTCGTGCTGGGGACAGGGAGGTGGGTCCCGCCTATTTTTTGTGACACTAATATTGTGTTTACGCATGCGCACCAATTAACTAGGGCGATAGCTGAAGAATTCTAGATGAGCCGGAAAGGTAAAAAATTTGTTAGTCAGGTTTCTATTTTCTCCAAGCGAAACAAATTGCCTATATCCGCAGCTAGTGAGTCGCTCACATTGTAGTAGTTGTGATTATTATTACTCAAGTTGCCCCATCTGATTTTCAAGAAGACGCGTGGTCTTCTCACTGGGAGGTCATATGTTGATTCTCATGATTAATTCGGAGATCGTCATGTTGCTCTGCCTGCCTTACATTTTGTCAGTGTTGAGTTTTTCGTAGGTTTTGTCATTCACATTATATAATCCGTACTCAGCAATTTTAGAACTTCGGTGCTCCTGCCAATAACCTGTCAGAAGTATTTTATGAAGGCAAGTCTTGGAGCAAGAATTTTACGCTGATTACCCACCGGGCAGGATTACTGTGCAGAAATCTTTGAAGCATTTGTGTAATGAGATTTCGGGAATTACTGTCACTGCTTGACCCTTGATGGCTCTGATTTCTTTGCAAACTGCGTATTCATCTTTTAAATCTTTCAAACTTGGTATAGTAAAAATGGTCGACACCGCACAAAAAAATCTGCTATAGCATCAAGAAAAACCTACCTAAGTTGTTATCTGGAAAAGGGTTCTTCCCGAATGCCTCTTGCAATAGAGACATCAACGCTCTTGTGTTATCGCGGAACTGGATGCTATGGACAACAAGGAAGCTACAGTGCAGACACGTCATGATGACGGGACTAGTAAGCAAACTGAAATACTGGCTTATCAAAGGATATGTAAATCTCTACACACCTGCACTAATATTGCACGTCCGTGCACCCCTTTCCAAATCCAAAGTTCCTCGATCGTGCTGGAATGCAATAATCGGATATACGTCTGCTTCACTCTGCGAGGGACCCACGTTCGATTGCGGCAACGGGAAGCGTTTTTTCTTCCCTCCGCCCACGATCATCATCGTCAGAGAAAGTTGGCTTACCTGCCCTGCAGTTCGTTTGAGTGGCGTACAGCCGACATCAGTAAAAAGCTGAAATCTTCTCTTTAAAAATGGCTTTCTCCTTGAAAAACGATTCCGCTGCCCAGTTACCTTAATATTTGCCATAGCTGAAAATAATAATCACTTGCGCTGTCAGCTCAATTTTTCTTTTGTAAGCTTGTGGAGGGCTAATCTTTAATAAAACGCACAGGAAAACCATTTTTGCTCAAAATAAAATTCCAGGGCTAAAAGGTTAAGCAGGACATCTAACAACTCAATTGTTACGAAATGTTATCAGGTTGGAAATGCGTAAGACGACGACGACGAAGAAACAGGCAAGGAGCCACCAAACGGGACGCGGGGCTCGTGTTATCATAATCTTGATCAATCGAATTACGCTAGCCACCAGAAGGTCGCCAATAAAGACGTGCTCTTCTAACCGCGTCTGCTTCTTGGTTTCTAACAACTGGGTGCCGTGACCAGGATGGAAAGGATTGCACCGTTGAAGACCCCTATCAAACAAGCGAGCCCATTGAAGAGGACGCACCGGCCACGAATGGCGCCAGAGTGGCATCTCCGAGTACGGGGCCTCATCATAGACCGTCTGAAACGGAAACGGGGAGCGCTGCGTGCCTTAACCTTAACAAAAGAACGTATACCTCTAGTGTACGGGCTTGCCTTCGTTTAGTCATCCTCATCGGCACTGCTTATTTCTTCAATCCGGTCTACCATGCCGGAACGTGATACGGATTACCAGGGCGCCCCGTAGTAACACTGAACAACTCGTATACACGGGGGCATTTTTTTGCCATCACAATGTATATCATATTAAAACACTAAAAAAGGTGTCAAGTTTATCTATTACTTGTATAACGTTGCGCGCACATGTATCTTAAAGAATTTTTTTCTCGAATGATATAATACAAGGTTCCACAAAGCACCATACAAAAATGTACAGCAATTCAGAGAACTGTCTACAAATTCACCAGCATTCTCACTCCGCTTGCATTCACTGTGAGTATTTTTAAAGAGATATTTGGTATGGACCACTCAAATTTAGTTTACGTTTGGCTGTACTGGATTATTTAGCGGATCCCTTGGTTCCGTTTATTTTCTGTTTTTTGGCAATTATCCCCATTTACACTAATAAAACCAAAAACCTGTAAACTATTACAGTTATGCATTTTTGTGCATATCCAAGGAGTTATACACCTTTGGGGTAATACAATTAAATCTCTGCAAGCGCAACTTTCTCGTGCCAGCCGTTACTTTTATTCACGTGATATTACCAGTAGAGCATTTAATAAAAGAGGTCACAGAAGTGATAGCTTACTGCGACGTCGGGAGATCACTCCCGATTAGAATTGTATTAGAATTTTACGCTTCTGTTGGTGACGCTGGAGATTTGGAAGGGAACGCCCGGTAAATATGCGCGCGGGCGGCAGCATGAGCCGCCTCATTCTCCTCCAGAGAATCATGACCCGGGGTCCAGAAAATGTAAAGGTAAGGGGGTTAGGAATGGACTGTACGATGCGGAGGGTTAAGGGAGCAATGTGACCGACGGCGTAGTGGCGAGAGGCAGCTTGCCAATCTGTGACGGTGGTAATAGTGTCTTGAGATGCAGTGGCTGCCAGGGCTATTGCGATTTCTTCTGCAGTAGTGGAGTCGTTGCAAATTACTGTTGCGGAAGTCAGTTCAATTCCTCGGTGGTGTACTTTTGTAATTGCGAAGGCTGTTTAAGCGGCGTATTTGGCAGCGTCAACGTACCGGATGTCACAGGGCTTGACTTGAAGCATCTCACAAAGCACTCGCATGCGTGTTTGAATACTGTTTATGGTATTCTATTGTATATTGTGCTTGTCATTGTATATTTCTATTTTTCTCCCGAAGTTTAGGTTGTCAGCGTACATCAATGATTGTTATCCCCTTCCTCACTGAAGGAAATCCTCTTAATGGCCACACAGGAACGAATGCGTTTCCCCTTTAGTTCGTAATCTTGCCGGTGCTTCGAAAACAGCGTCCTCTTCCAAACACCCTGCGTGTGATGCAGCAGTCTGACAAATTTCTCCATCGTTCGCATCTATCTTCCTTTCTTGTTACTTAATTGGATCTTGATGTGAATTCGCTACCTTTCCACGGTAACTAAAGAGTGGCATTTGTGGTCGTTGATTTTTCCTGCGCTATTTCTTGGGAAGCCTGGACATGAGCGCTTACGCCGTGTGTGCGCGTCCTTTAGTTCGTCCGTGTCTCCCATTTTTTGCGCAATTACTTTTCGTTTTGGACAACACGTATTGCCCTCGTTAAGACTCCCGCGGAAGTATGGCTGTTTTGCCAGGCATCAATCTTTAAGAATATCGGCAATTTAATTTACTTTACGGGATTTTTTCTCATTCTGTCTCTTCGCTTAGACAAAAACGTCATGTCTAGGCCAGTGCGCTGTAATAAATTAATGCAGGTGCGATGTTCAACGAGATGGGCAAGTATGATGAAACTGCAAGTAAACGCTCGGTGCCCACAAAAAAATGCCCCGGCTGTCTTGGTACCTGCTTTAGAAAAAGTATAGAACATATACGCGAACGAAATCAGCAATAATATCCTGACAGTTCTTAGGTTGTAGCGGCAAGCCACAGTGTCAGCGGCAGCAGCGCGACGTGGGCCAACGAGTGCGCTCAATGGCCGGAGGGCTCGCGCGTCCCTGGAATCAGTAGATTGAGACCACATTGCGTTCGGAATAAAACCGGATTTCCTACGTGGTCTGGTCCTCTCCTTCAACGCCATCGGGGCATGCGCTTAGAGTTGGTGACCCGTACGTGATCTCCCTCCCAGCGAAGGCGTAGCACCATGCCCAGCAAACGCCAGGACCAGCGAGCACCGCCAGCAGCCGGAAACGAGATCGCCACCATGGCTATCCACTTGCCGCCGTACTGGGAGCACAACCAGGCCATCTGGTTCCTCCAGGCAGAGCCACGGTTTGCGCTGTCTGGAATCATCTCCCAAGAACGCCAGTTTCACCACATTGTGAGAGCTCTATCGGCGACTGCTGCAGAAGAGGTTGCACACATTTTCGCAGAGGAACGATACTGGCGCCTTTTCCAAACCAATAACCTCCCTTGTCGAGCCAGACTACAAGCAATTAATCCTTCAATATTTCCTTCTCCCCAATCCCCCACTGCGGAGCCCCCGAAACAGTCTCTCATGTCATTTGGCAATGCCCCCACAACTCACTCCATCTCATCTCTTCTGAGGAGCACTGGAAGGCGGCGTTACGCCACTCGGACCCTCAAGTCCAGCAACGACTTGCTGAACGAGCAGCTCAAATTCCCGGCACCCTCCAAGCGCTCACCACTCGTCGTTAGTCCAACTAGTATTCAAAGAAAGTTTTTCTCTCTTCCCCAGCCCAGCCGAAACAAAGTAAAACAAGTAGACCCAAGACAAAGCTCTCATGAACAATAGCAACCTCAAAACAAAACTGGCGAGTACAATAAGGTTTCCTCTGGCTGCGTCTAGGGTTTTAAAATGAAGGAAGCTCACAGTAACGCGTAAGACTTGCAGGTAACGAAGCAGTACGCAACCTGCACGGCCAACACGCAGGTTTAAGTCCACGATTGCAGCAGATTTGCCTTTTGTTCGCCGCAGCAACGACCTATCCCTATCGCTGTGGCTATAAGTGTGAGCTCCCTTCATTTTTTTGGAAGCGGTAATCATTGGAAATCCCCTTGGAGGGACGTACGCTATGACCCGTCTTTCTCGTTCCGAGCAAGGGTTGCCACGATTACGGCAAGCGCTGGAGATTTTTCTCTTTTTGGCCAGTCTTGGCCAATTTCTTTAAGTGGGTATGCTTGGCTTGACAAAATGTGCCGGAGACGATGGGCGGCCGTCGCGAGGCAAGCACACACGAGCGCATGACATTTTCTTGGTTTTGTTAAGTTCCGGGCGTCCGCCGCGAGGCCCGCGCTCACCTGCGCGCGCTCGGTAATTTCTTGGTATTTTTAACTGCGGACACAAAAAATTATGATTTGCCAAACAGCCTCGCTATTATTAAGTGAAAGATTTCCCGCTGCACATCTATAATTCAATTAATATTTGAAATTCTTGGATCCTCCGAGAAAGGCTGGCTCTTGCAGGTCATCGTTATCAAAGTCTTCCATCAACATATTTTGTATGCATGTGAACATACCTCGGCAAAGTTGGCGCGGCTCACTCAAACTCACACTTTTTTTTTTCGAATCACCACTCACTCAAACTCAGACTCAATGCTGAGCAGCACATCTGCGCTCACTCAAACTCAAACTGACATTGAGCGCAAAACTCAAAACTCACTCAGACTCAAAACTCAAAATGTACTCAGAACTCAAAATGTACTCAAACTCAAAATGTATTCAAAACTCAAACTGTACTCAGAACTCAAAATGTACTCAGAATTCAAAATGGACTCAAACTCAAAATGTACCCAGAACTCAAAATGGACTCAGAATTCACTGGGTTTCAGGCGTACTCAAACTCAATCAGACTCAAACTCAGCCCGGCTCACTCAGCTCAAACTCACTCAAGCTCAAACTCACCACGCCCCACTAGCCTCGCGCTCACTCAAACTCAAACTCACGCTTGAGTTTGAGTCCAAATGAGTCTGAGTGAGTGGACTCATGAGGGAGTTCGCCGACCTCTGCGTGTGAGTGACTTCTCTTTCAGACCCCTTTACATAATTCATCCAGTATTGACGAGATAGGCTCAACACGCAGCTACCTGCCTATATTTATGGATTAATGGATACTTCAATATTTGCTTCCTTAAACCTCTACACATCCCTTCTTTGCTCTGTGGTTTTGATGGGAAGCTTATTTTCATGTTTCCGTTGCAGTAAAAAAAGCAATAAATGGCAAGAGGCCGCAAGGAAGAATACAAGTGGTAAGCAAGTCACGGAAACCTAGCCCATCGTTTCCGCTTGCCACTCCAAGCTGCGATTTTCTTTTCCTGCCTGAATTTTTATTGCCTTTTTCCTTCTGCCAACCATTTCGTCGTATTTCTCCTTTTTTCACTCATCATCTTTGCTTCCTTCCTTGCTCCTTTATGTCCTTATTTTCTAGTTCCTCCTTTCTTGCGCTCTCGCGTCCTTTGTCAGTGGGAACAAACAAGCGACACGGTGAGGTGCCGCCGAAGTTTCGCTAGAGTTTCCATTGCTCTTTCTGAAGTGGTTCAGTGCAACTTCGTTGATCCCCCCTCTGACTTTCTACGGCTTCTTTCCTTTCCTTCTTGTTCTCCTTTCTCTCCATGTTGTTGCCACACCCGTCTGCTAGATTTTTTCTCTACTTCAGTCGGCTTCGTTTTGTAGATTGCTCCTCTGCTAACCAAGTGTTTACGCTAGTCGAGCTCTCCAATCTTCAAAGCTTTTTTGGGCTGCATTCTTTTTTTTATTCGTTTTAGAACTCTGTGTGTTTAAATTGTATCCACGTTCAGGCGCCTATATTGGCCTAAAAACTTCCCGGGTAGAGAACCAAGTTGTAGGCAGCGGACGAAGGTGAAATATCTGAGCCGCTGTCTTAAATAAGTGATAACGATGTGAAACCGGCTTCATGATATGTGCTTAATATTGGGTTTTATTCTGAAGCCCGAGATCAAAAATTTGCCTTCCGTATTTCCACCCGGTATGCTCAAAAGCGTAGATTATAATATAACGACCCAAGGTTCAAAAATCAAAGAAGTTCTGTTTTCAATTGTATTTTACACAAATGGTGCCATCGGTTCTATAAGGGGGAAATACTTATGTGTAACAACGACGATTGCAATGGCAGTGCTGTCATACATGTCGCTCTATAACATCTGCGGTTTGAACCACAGCTTTTGAACGTTCAACGCTCCCGTAATTTAATGTGTGCGTACACGTTCCAACTTTTGGCAGTGCCTTTGAGTGTTCTCAGCGCTACCGTGTCTTCCTATGACTGTGTGTGCGTTAGTCACTCTTTTCTTTGAATGCTGGAGATGCAAGACAAGCTCGCTGCTGAAGTGGCCTCTTAGTGCCGTTAGATTTTTCCCCCCTCGCTCGGTGACCTCATTTTTGAGGATTGGATCATTTCTGCGAAGGCGCCATTTTTGGCTGCCCCTTGGCTCCCATAACGCCTTGCATAAAAGTGATTCGGGGTTCATCCAAAATAAAGCTTATACCACTCCTCCTACCGATACCAGAACCTCCAGGTTCTACACACCGCCCCTGTATTTCCTGGACACCCAGCCGGTGCAATCATCACAAAGTGTTCATGGGCGAAAATTTAAAATGTTCATTTACGGCCAAACGTGGCACTTGGCATAATGCAGGATGTCTGTTACTACCGGAGCAGCCCGTCAGTAACACCACATCAATTCCCGATAAATTCTTCCGAATTTGTTAAAATTTTAAAGGGTAGAATAATGTGTAAGGCTTGTGTTCATTCAAGCGTTGTTGTGGCTTCTGTGCACCGAATGGTTTTCTACAACGCCGATGGTTGAGGTCATAAAGCTTTCGCCTAGGACGTAAACGTAACCAGAAAACAGAATGCTATAACTTTGTAGCATTGGCGACATTCATTGCTTTGATAATTTAACGCGAACCCTATTTTACTCAGCCCTCTTACCCATTATGCACAGTCAAGCTGCCCGTGTAAAAGCTCCACGTCTTTTAATTTTGTCCCCCTGTGCTGCCTGAATGGTGTTTGAACACTTCTTATTTTAACTGTCGAGCTGAAATACCGCGCTTCCGCCTTTTCATACTCGAAGCTCATGCGCAGAATTCCGTGACCTTGAGTGTTTTCCTTCCTGAAGTTTTGCTGTAATTCGTTCTTTTGTTAATTCCAGTAACAAAGTGACACTTGCTTAGAAACCTTGCTTGTGATAGGCCTGTCAGAGTATCTCTAGCAAAAACCGAGCAACATCCCAAGATAGAAGTGTCGAGAGAGCCAAATGAGTCGAGTACTCTTCTGTGCTATGTTTTTCATGCATCCGTTTTAGTTTTCAGAAATTTACCCGCAGTAAGAGAGAGTTCGGGAGCAGAAAAAAAATGCAGCCTGAGAGACCCTGCTTTTCCACAAGAGGAGAGGACCTTTCAGCGGCCTACCGCGTATACCGATTAACCCCGTCGCTGTCTAGCCGATGTCTCTGGGACCTGAGCTGAAAGAAGGGAAACGAAGGAACAAAAAAGAATGCCAGAAGGGATCACGCTTGGAGACCTCGGACAAACTTTAAGACACCCCAATTCATTGAAACAGGGTTCGTCGTTTTTTCTCTGCTATTTTTTTCGGTCCATGGCTAGTCTTTTGGTAATCGCAAGCTCAAGGAAGGGATAGAGAGAGAAGCTCTTTAATGAGAGACGAAGTGGTCATCTGAGCCCATGAGGTGAAGAAGGGACGTGCAGACCTAAAACCCTTATCTGCGTCGTAGTTCAAGAGAAAAAAAGAGAGAAGGGTGTGAAGCAGTATCCATCATTTTAATTCCTCTTGGGGATAAACGTAAAACAAAAAGTGCGGGGGACTTAAGTTGGGTGTGTAAAGGACCGCTAAAGGCATACAAGTGAGTCGGAGATCTTGAAAGACCGCCTCTTCATGTGTCAAACAGGGAGCGGCCTATCCATGGGAGAGAGAGAGAGAGAGAGAGAGAGAGAGAGAGAGAGAGAGAGAGAGAGAGAGAATTATTTTTTTTTAGCTCGGTACTCCAAACTTTGGAGTAATTAAGACGTATATTGCACTGCCCGTCATAATGAAATAATGAAATAATTACATTTGAAATGGCGACGGCTAACAGATCACATGCGCGCCCAGCAAACAACTTGCTCCGTATAGTACTTACGTTTTAACTCTGCAGCAACGTACCAACAGTATGTATGCACATATATACAGCATACACATAATATATATCTGCACGCTTCCTTGCAACCCATGGAAACAACCTATAAACAGAGAGAGAGAGAGAGAGAGAAGCTCTTTATTAAAGGAGGAAAGGCAGAGAGGTTTGCCAACATGCGTACGTCGACATGCTACTCTGCAGGAAGGGGAACGGGGAAAAGACAGATGAGTAGTAAAAAGAAGAGTAGTAGGTGAAAGAGGGAAAAAAAGATAGGGTCATATCTACGCCGCATGTCCTTTTATATAACATATAAACATCTCTATGCAAAGATTGCAAAATGGCATGATGCAACATAGATACGATGAGAAATTAGTCCTCAAGCTTTATCTCATCCAAGGGTGGAATTTGCTAATACGTATATCGGGTGAAACTCTGCACTTACGCCATAAAATTCCTCTACCGCAATTACATCCATCTCGCCAGGTCGCTGCGGGGGCGTAACAATTTTTGAATGAACCTAATTTTTGCGGCGTTTGTGTTTTCCAGCATTCTGCCCACTTCCCTATTTGGCAACCACCTATAGTTTTCTTCGCGTGCTCCTCAAATTCGCCGTTAGAATGTTGACTGAGGGTACATGGAGCGCAACAAATAAAGAAGATATCCTCTCTTTGATTTTCTACAAAGCGTGTGACAGGAAGAGGGCCATGGCAAAACGGGCTCTTTTGGTTGTGTTATTTCGCACCTATGTTCTTTCTTACATTACCCATTATAGCGCGAATTCGTGCGCCAACTGTCCCAGGTCAAGGTGATACTTGCCAAGAACGCTGTGACGACTGACGCCCCCTTCGTAGAAGAGGCATCAACAGGGCCAGGCAAAATCAGAAACGCGTTTCAGCGCCGGGGTCCACCCGTTGCGGCATCGTCATGAGCGGCCGCTGGTCGGTGATAAACGCCCCTATTTGTGGGCTCCGGCCGGGCAATCAGCTGCGTGAGGGAACAAAGCCTGGGGCCCGATCACATCCCCTCTTCTCTGCCCGCACTGCTTGTCATTGAACGCATTGCAAAACGGGCTCTGCGTGCCGCCAGCAACGTGGGAGTGAGCCGTGGAGTGAGGAAATCCTGGCTGCGCGCGGCGAAATGTTCGTCTGCCTCTTATTTTATTTTTGTTCATTTTTTTCATCAGTGATCTCTTTCGGCCATTTTATTTCTATCCTTCAGTCTCTGTCGGCCGCTGCTTCTTGTAGTAACACGCTCGCCTGAGACATTTATATGATCTCGTTTCCCTTAGTGTCCCTTTGTGGATGCTTGATTTTTGCGATAGGAAATAAAATACTATGTCCACTCCAGAAAAAAAAATCACTCCGTCGCCGCCTGTCCCCCGCGCCACTATGACTTTTGGCGGCATTTTAAGAAATGAAACGGCACCAATTACGGAATGTTCAACTATATAGGTCCCACGTTCCGCTTGGAGCGCACGCGAAGTAAGGAAATGTGGTTCTATAAACGTTGAAGTAGAATGCCTTGATTCACGCGGGTCTCCGCCATACGGCAGCGCTGGCATAGAAGCACCCGGCTTGGAGCAGTAGAACGCGGTAAACTTAAGTTGATTTGAGTAAACCTCTGGCGTGTTTATCTTGGGAGGAGTGCGACGGGAGAGGAACAGCATAAGAGGTGAGCGGGAAAGTGAAGGGAGGCATTACTTCGCAAATGTCGACAAAAGACTATACTCTTTCGTCAACATTTGCTAACGAAAGGAGCAGATACGAGGTCAATTTTTAGGGAGAGCTTCTGCACCGGTGCGAGGGGCCACATGGATTTACTTAGGCTATAAGCTTTGTCTCGGTAAGTTGGCGTTCCCGCATTGCGTATTTCAGCGCGCGCATGGATGCCAGAAAAGGCCAGGTTCTAGCACTTAAAGCTCCACTTTAAAAGGAAGGCTCTTTTATGGGGCCTATTTAAGCTTTCTCACGTGACAGCTTGATCAACTAAAGCAAATCCTTGGGCTGCGCTCCTGATTTCCGCGCTACCGGTGTCGACTTTGTAGTACATGGTGTCTTCCAAGTATTATTCCGAGCTCAGATTTAATACCGCCGTACTTGTATTGGCAACAAATGAGGCTACGTAAATTGGAACTTCGGGTTTGGCATTGCTCCACCAACTTGCCCGCAAGATGCGGCACGCCGGCGTTTGATTAACGAGTTCCAGATGCGCGTGGCTTAAAGTTGGCGCATCGATCGATCGCTCCCATTCAGCATGCCAATCAGGCCTGTCTGAGTGCGGAATGCACGGGTTAGTTAGCGTTGGGAACCGAACCACGCCGGATTATGCAACCGCGCGTGCGCTGCACGGATGGTCGATAATTAGAGGCTTTCTTTTTTTAATTTTCCAAATGAAAGGCCACGAGAGAGAGGAACAGTGCGTTCAAAATAGGGCTGCTGTTGAATACCAACTTTGCTAAACGTAGCTTGAGCCCTATTTGTACAAACATTACAGCCTTAGTTGCACCATTTTGCGTCTCGCATGCACACCAAGGGCTCCACAGCTTTTAACCGCCGGTGAGAGTATTCTCTGGCAACAGTCCAGCAGGTTCTAAACTTCTTGTTTTCAGTATTACTGACAACTGGCCGCATGTCACTTTAGCGGCCAAAAATGAAAGCATGGTACAGGAAGCAGAACAGGGTGGAAGAAACGGTGTTTTCTTAAGGCTTCACCCCGTCTCCTTTCACCTGCGTGTCCAGCGTTTTAACTTCCCAGGTTAGAATGTATACATGAATTCAATCAATTTTTCCCGTGTGCCGTTAGATACACACGATACAAAGCCCCATCTTTCATTTGTAAATTAGGAGGAGCATGTGTCGCAGAAGCTATCGCGAGTCAATCACCCAGATTCCAGGAGAGAGCAATCTTGCATCTTTATTCTCTCCGATCAAATCACTTGTAACTCATGATGATAATGCACCGCATGCCCCTGCCCGCTCTCCCCCTTCTTCCTTTCCTACATCTTCCCGCGGGCCCAATTTGGTTGGGCTGATAATCCAAACAGATACAGTTTTTACACTGTAATATTCCACATGCGCTTATAATGCAGCAGTGACACTTCAGTTTCAGTTTTTCAGTTTAGTAGTCATTCCAACAAATTATTACAGTAATAGTATTATACAGGCGAGGGTCCCAAAGTTAAAAAAACTAACGGGACCCTTGATGAATTCGTAGCAAACAATAAATTAGATCTAGTAAACAAGCAACAGTGTAATACGAGTTAATGGGTAATCAAATGTACAATATAATGCTAGTGAGTAATCATCAGCAAGCTAAGTGACACAACAGGCAACGAAAAGTAACGCAAAGAAAGAAGACGAAAAAGAAAAAAGGGCAAAAAAATCACATTTTTTAGTTAAAAGCACACATTGTCAATCAAAATACAATGATCTAATTATATAACCAAAGCAACAAAATCACATTTTTTAGTTAAAAGCACACATTGTCAATCAAAATACAATGATCTAAATATATAACCAAAAAGCCAAAACCCAGAGCCCCCAAAAAAGACCAAATAGAGGCAGCTAAAGACTTAACAGAAAACATTTAAGCCACTTGTTGCTGTGATGGCAATGTAGACATCGATGTAACAGAAGAGGCATGTCATTCCATAAAGAAATAGCCGAAATGCTGCGGGAACTTGTCAAAGTCCCACAGCATTGCGGTTCATTAGTCGTCGAGGTGCGGTCGCAACGTCGCCCATCTTCAAATGTGGTGTTAACACGATGTCTCTGGTCTCCGCGCTTGTTGACAGAGCCGATCTGCCTATTTTACCTGTTTCTAGACTTCGAGGGCGTATAATTGTTCTTGCTTTTTGGTTCATTTGTGAAGTTCATGCTCTGCCGGGGCTCTGTTTCCGGATCCCTTCCTGGGTTAGTGTAATTGCGTTGACGACTGGATTCCCTTGCGATATTCCGTGTGCCCTCCGGTAGGGCGGTGTATGTACATGTTACTTCTCCCTGCTTCGCTAGATGAACTACAAGTCATTAGGACTCCGTCCCGGCTTTCTGATTTTCGTGGTGTGGCACGCCAACGTACTCCTTGCTTGGCTTGAGGATGGATTCAGCGGTGCGAGAACCTTCCGTATACATCCAAACGGAGTAGTTTCGCAGTAGCCGCTGGAAGGCTGACGTGTCGAATTTCTCACTGGCACGAGTGTCTGTGCGCGTTACTGATTAGTCTTCGGTCTGCTTGAGGAACCCCTTTTGGGCTGTTTTATCTGCCTCTTAATTCGTTCGCTGGTGTCGCCCAAACTTACTTTCTTGCTCTCCTCAATTTGTGCATTCTTAGGGATTGCTGAATGCCATTGGTGTACACACCTTGTCTTCGCCTGCCTCTTGGCTGGCCTCCCAGAACTGGCCGTTCACGAGTACGCTTTGACCGTCTCTTTGGATTCTGCGATCTGGTTCGGCAACGGATCCTTAGGCGTATATTTTCTCGGGGCCCAATCGGCTTTCCTTGATTTCTTTATTGTCTCCTTAGCGCCACTAGCTGTCTGACGCTTCTTAGGCACTTCACTTTTGCATAAACTGAAATACGATGAATATCGCTTGCGTTGACGTCCACATGCTGCCTTTTCAGCAACGATCTCCATGCCACATCGCTTGCTTTCTCGGGCACCGCTAGATGCGCGGGGCGCTTTTCACACACGCGTCTGGTGCCGCCTCAGATTACTTCGCTCCCCCTCCTGCTTTCTCAGCAGCATCTCGCGCCACCCCGGCATACCACCCTCCCCCTCAAACTTTCGCGGCACTGTCCCCCTTTGATTTAGAGGAAAGCTTTACCACTTTCTTCCAGCGGTTTCATGAAGGATTCGCAGTTTAACCTTTTGACCTGAGACACACCCCCGGCGACACACCACTCGAAGAATACATTTTCAGTCATGCTTCGCATATGAGCGGCGGCCGCCACCGCGGTAGCGTCCGATCAGCTGATCGGCAGCCGACCACCCCCATGCCTCCCATACATGCGCCGCTGGATCGTGTCGGGAGACGTGACTCGTCTCGCGCTCGGCGAAGAGGAACGGCGCGTTCGTAGGGCCTCCTTCTGTGAGCGTTGCATGGGACCGAATGGCTTGTGAGCCGTGGGTCGGCAATACAGCTATATCGAAGCTTAATCAAAGAGAAACCAAGACGCAACCAGACTAAGCCAAGCTCTCGCTTTGCATATCCAAGGTTAACTGAGCTAAGCCGCTAACTCTGTCTTCGGTGTTCCGTTCGTTTGCTCGGTAACGAGGCCAACGGCGTCGTCGAACTGCAGTAGCGAAAGCCGGAGTGCTGCCCACTAAAAATGTTTCCCCGCTCCACTTGTAGCCATATTGAACCTTGCTTAGCATGTGGAGTCGAAAATCAGCTGGTACTTTTGTCTGCAAACCGGCTCAACGAAATGCATGTTTATTGTAGAACTCTGTCGCATAACAGTTACAACCACCTCTTAAGTGCAGATATGGATAATGGCGGTTTGGAACAGACCGTCTAACATCCGTATCAACTCCTTCTGTATAAAGGCAAAGACGTTTTGGCTAAGCCCGCCGATACTTCTGTTATACCCTTAGCTACAACCGGTACTATGACCCAAGAGAACGTTATATGATTGGATGAAAAAAGTCTTCTGGGTTTTTTACATTATTTAAGCACTAAAAAGTGAAACCAACCGCACGGTAATATTCTTGGGCGGAGGCCCATGCATATGCTCCGAGACTAAGCGCTGCATGCGTTGGGTATCACTAGGACGCATTTCTGTATGCGCGTTCGTCATCAAGTAAAACGAAATATTTGAGCCCCATTTTTCGAAGAACCGTATAGATACAGGGTGACACACTTCGGTGATGCGCCCTTTCTTTTGCAGAAGGGTCCTTCACAGCGTTACGCTTTGCATACAACAGCGAAATGTGCTTACACCACGCTGCCTGCATTGCTGAAGTAAATGTCGGAACACTCAAGGACAGCTAACCTCAGGGAAACAATTAAACCACTTTGTTCATCAATACGAGCAAAACGTCTTGGAAGGCCCTGCACACCACGCCAACAAGCAACGTATCGTCGCCGCCCGCCAACAAGCACCTTCTGTGCCGTTCTTATTGCTGCCCTGTACGTCGTTGTTGTTTTTATGCTAAAAGTTCATAGAAATGAACAGCTATCAGGTTCAAGTGAAGATATTCACGTCACACGTGCATGCATTGACGTGTGCGCGTGTCCATGTCTTGGGATCTTCACGGCCTTAAGATGATCGTTCAAATTTCCACCTCGTTAACGTTTCACACACTTTTACGCTTAACCTTGGTCTAGGGTCCATACTGCCGCGACCGCTGTCCCTTAATTAATATTCTTGCTAATATGCAATTTTTGGTTGTCTTTCGTTAAGACTTTCGCTCAAATACTAACTTCATGTAAGTTTAAAGGGGAGCCGATATGAAATTTCTTCCGTAAAACACACAGACATGCGAATAGCATGCAAAAAGTGTGAGAAAAATGGGACAAATGCAAACCTTCTGCAAAGAGTACGCCAACGCTATTTTCACTGGAGCTTCTGTCATTTTTGGGCCTATCCTGATTTGTTTTTGAACCTGTTCTCGTAAGGGGACATATAAATATTTTGCCTTGGAATTTATGTCAATAGAGAGGAAAGAAATTCAGCATTATGAAATCCAACGTTGGCTTTTCCTGGAATCTCCGGGTACAAGTTTTACTTATTCCATCCTGATGCTGCTGACAAAGATAAGACCCCAAGTTGTTGACCTAAAGGATGAATTTTTGGTGCCATCTTACGAAAACGTATGTGCCAGAGATGGACTGTGCATCTGGTTTTCGCGAAAATAAAATGCCGTCGCTTTATAAACGTCTCCTGACAGCACTTATAAGTATACCAATGAATATTGAAAGGGCTCGAGGGAAGAAAACTATAAAAAAGCAATTCATTGAAATTCTGTGGAGACCCTTCTGACCACCAAATGCGCGTACGTTAAACAATGCGAAAAAATACGTTCAAAAGCAAAACATCAAGTTTCCCAACTTCATATCTTTCAAAAGAACAAAATTTCGCATTCTTTTGATGACCTGTTCTATAATGGCGCAATGAAAGAAAACCAGCCATGAGGAATGTCATGTCTCTTTAAACGTTTTTGTTTCTATTTCTGTTTTGTTCTTATAAAAGAAGATAAAAGCGCAAATAACTAATTACGGGCCGTGTTCGGCGCAATAAGCGGTTTAGCGGAAGTAATTTTTCTGTGGTGACCCCAAATCCGTTCTGTGACGCCTACAGCCTGAACCCAGGTTATCTTTTCCACTTTCTTTGTTGCAATTTTCCCCTTTTCGATAATAAAAGCGCCATGTGCTTCGAAGTACGCTGTGTCAAACTTTCCCCATTATTGCTTCCCCTTCAATCAAGGCGGATTTTCGCCAAGCGAGGAGCAGAATGTTAACACTGCTAACGGCCACAACCGGATATCGGCTGTGCCTTCACCCAATGCACTCTGGGAAAATGAGTTATCGTAGTAAGCCTTTCCTAAACTGTTTTTATTTTACATTTATTTATGCGTACCTTCCTGGATGCGTGTTCTCTTTAATCATAAAAAAAAATTCAACAAACCTGCGAAAGCTCACAAAAGTGTACTACTCAGTGATCATGGCGAAATAAACATGAGGCTGCTTATACGCACAGCCTCTTTCTAGCCTTTAAGAAAGCAGGCGAATAGCAAAACTAGAAAAAAAGTCTGCTACATATTTTTTTTGTATTTAAAGTATTTCAGCGCTAACCAAGTTAATCGCGTTGATTTTCGGGGATTCAGATATTTGCACCTCTATACCGGGATTGCTTTCCTTGTAGTGCACTATTCCGCCCCAAGATAGGCACAGCCCCGAACTTCTGCAGGGATGCAAAACGTTTATAATACGTGTTGATATGCCGCACCTCACCTCTACACCGACATAAATCATGTTAAGCCAGCCTTATTTACTAAAAAAAATGCGCAAAATTGAGCAAGAAGAACATTTTACAATTAAAATTCTGCAGAAATGCAGAGAATTATGTACTAATGCGTAGCATTCTGATGCCGCTTGCCTTGAGTGTGAGTTTTTTCCAGCCAAATGTTTTGGTTTTTCTATATTCTATATTTCAAAACCTGCTCGGCACTCACTGCAACGACACCTCCAATTTCCAACCATAGAAATCGTATGGGCGCCCGTCCACACGCCCTCGAAGGACACGAAGCGGCCCACGCCGGAGAGCGAGAACTTTAACAGCGGGCCGTCTCCGAGAGAGAACCAAACCAACAAAGAGATAACCCCAATCCCTTCTTTTAGCAGTGGGTGGAGATGCTGACCAGTTCTGACCTCTCCGACCAGCAAACGCTGGTGGAGAGAGGGAAGAAGGCTGGTAGACTCCAAGTGGTCCTGGACTGAGGACTCCTCTCCCCGGGCGGGTGCCCCTGACACCAGCACCTTGCTGTTTAATAAAGTTTATTCCTCCTCCTAATACTCCTTAACCTGTCCGACCAATTATTTCCATTTACGTTATTACAATGATTCATTTGGAACTTTCCCGAAATCTGCATTTTTTGTGGAAATGCAAGGCGTTACGCGGTTCGTCACTTTGCGTTCGGACGAATACCTGCGACTATTACTCTGAGCTACTGAAGCCGAACAGCAGAACCAGTTTTGGCAGTTCATCAAAATATTAAAGGAGAGTTCCAAGTGAACCAGTATTTGGCGCTGGAGGCGTAGAGTCAGGCAAGTCGGTTGCTCACTACCGACGCCCCGATTCAAAGGGAAAGCCACTAATCATCATCATCATCAAGGGCCGGGCTTGTACCCGTCTCGACATAACCGGTGGGCGTGTAGTTCAAGCGAACTTTCAAGAACATTTAGCGTTATTTTGTCCCGTCAATCTCTTCTATGTAGCATGATTTTAAGTTACTAATAAGGAAAAACTTCAGCAAAAAATTTCCACAATTTCATAGAAAACCTACACAGAAATCATCATGCGTTTAAAAATAATTTTGCAAACACAGCCTTTTCAATGCCGTATAGTTTAATTTAGCGCACACCCGCGATTTCACTAACGGGTCTTGAAGGTAACAGTCTACACGTGCTTCCTCAATTACGGATATGAGATATGGGTATCGACAACGCCGGCGAAGATTTTTCCGGCTTACAAGCCGAGCCTACTCGGCCAGAGTGGGAGGGGGTAGCAATTATAAGGCGGACACAGACGGGAGGAGGCAGCTGGCAAGCTGGCTCCTATATACACACGTGCCTTGTGTGCTGATTAACGAGCGACAAACGCAGTCTGAAAGCACTGCGCCACTTTAGACTCCGGGGAATGCGTTGAACAGTAAGTCGAAAATGCGGTAGGTTTCAATTACGCCGCCATTCCGCCGATGTGTGTATCGAGCATTATTACTAGTTGCAGCAGGCCGGTTGACTGCTCGCCCCCCACCCCTTGTCAGTCGAAACTGTCCATGGAGTCCGCTCCTTAAAACGACAGCTCGTAGAACTGGGCCGTTTTCCTTTGTACGTTACAGTTGCATCTTGGAGCTTGGGTCAGCGTTAATTTCCCAGACTAATACACTGGCCTCCGTGACGCGTAATTCAGCCCTACACTACCACTACATTTGTAGCACCGGACTCGTGCAGAGGAGCCCTTGTACCACGCCTGTTCCACTCCAATTCTCAGTGTAGTCGCCTACGCCTCTGCTGCGCGCCACTATAACTGGTGCCTGCGTTTCGCACGACCGCCAGAATTAGTACTCGCTGTTTTAATTTGTCTCCTCCGCTTCATCTATTCTTAAAACCGCACGATTTAATTACGGTATGCATATGACATATGGACACAACACACGCGCGCACGAGCACACATATATATGTAAACATTTTCATACATACATACACACATACATACATACAGACCATACATACATACATACATAACATACATACGAGCATACAACAGACATACATACATACAGACATACATACGACAGACATACATACATACCTACATACATACATACATACATACATACATACATACATACATACATGCATGCATGCATGCATATACACATACATAAAGACAAGTAGGCTGGAGCACCGGGGCGGTCCTACGCAAACCGAAAGTAGTCTTGCCTCGCAAACCGCGAGAGGCATGATCCAAGAAATGCAAATGAATCAGCTTTTTCGCTGTCCTCTTACGCCGAGCCAGAGAAAAAAGGCCAACACCACCTAAACAAAAAAGGTGAGTTCACCGAGCAAGCCTCCCTAGTCTGATCATCCAATGCTGTTCTGCGTTTGCCCAATGGACAAAGCTTCGTCACCGAAAGTTGTGGCAGACAACGAATGCGCGCACGATACATCTGGGGGAGACCAGGAAGCCTGCCGGCCTTAGGCTTTAGCTGGTGGTGAACATTGCTCCCATTCCGTTTTCCGAGCCGCGAGGAAGAATCCCTCGATTTGCATACAAAGTGCCTGGCGCCCTATTTAAGCTGTCTAGCCTCGGGCGCCGGCCTGGGGGCTGGGTGACCGCAGGCACACGGTGAGCGATGGCGTGGTTTTTTGCTTCGCTGGGGCCGCTCTCCCCTCGGTCCTGCCGTCGGTACGGCGAAGAGTGTGATCCTTTTTTTTTTGTGTTCTCTCTGCCACTGTGTCGCTTGATTCGTTTAATAGGTAAAAAGCACCTTATGAGGATCACCATGCACATGTAATTTTCCTGCGCTGGATTTTTCGGTTGGTATTCATGCCAGTCAGCAGTTAGTGTGAACTGAAGTGCCCTGTGGAAATAACTACCCACCTTAAAACTTCTGTGTTATGTTTACGTAAAAAAAAACACATTTGTCCGGTCATTATTCTTAAGAAAACTGTGTTTATTAGGCATTTAATACAACTTCAATGAAAACGCTGTTATCGGTGAAAAAAAGTTAGAAGAAAGACAACCAAACCACCAAAAAATTTGGAATTTCTTGAAAAGTTTATGAAATTACGCGGTATCATTCTACGCTGGCTAGTTGGGCCAGCCATATCTAGGAAAACCACGTCACGACGCTGCGAAGGCAAGCAGTGTGGCGGTGATCATACTACAAAGCATTCTCGTCCAATGCGTTTCTAAGGCCTAACGGAAGCATCATATTAATATAAGCGTCTGGAAACGTTTACGCAACGAGAAGTATCGTCCACATGTCATGCCGGAGTTAAAAATGGCGGTCACTTTCACTAGCCACGACACTTCTCTTGCGCGAAACTTCCAACACAATGCGTTCATAAATTTTATTATTGTACTGTTATTACTGCTGATAATTACATTCTGACATGCGAAATACCTTTACACATTGCAAAGCTTTCTATAAGAGATTGTACTCGTCATACCAATGCTCATCAATGGCCTTTCCATTACGGTTGTCCACCCGCACCGATGTGCTTAACTAAAGCTGAGTTCCGCACCATGATTCAAACGCTATCACACGTGCGCTGTCGCACTTACTAATCTTTGGGCGCTCCAGGTTCGTCCAGCAAATCTAACGCAATTCAATGCCACCAGGTCCTACTGGCAAACTTTGCCCGTGAAATTTTGACGGTGCATCAAAGTCCAATACAGTTAAACCTCGTTATAACGAACACCGATACAGCGAATTTTCGGCTATAGTGAACTAAATACGAACTTTGGTTGGTCACGCTTTATTTCAATGTCACTTATTCTTTTATAACGAAACTGAAACCGTGAGCCGCGCGCGATATCGATATAACGAAGAAATATTTGAGCAGGAGGCTGGTAAGCTACTTGGAAAGGACCTCCGGCATCCGAGGCTGCCACAGTATAAAGGCCCTTTTGTTCGTGGACACTGTGCAAAAATCTATCCTGCTCAGTGCTGTGAGTAGCCACCACATGAAGATCACATCCTTCATCAAATAAAGACGCAGTCCTGTTTTATCAAGTGAACCTTGTTTGTTGTAATTTCATGTACTCATGTTCCGGCTCATTCGGCTTGAAATGCAACAAGGGAGAAAGGCAAGGGGTTACCTTGTTTACAGTGGTTTGGAAGCCTGAATAAGGCATTTTGTATCAAGTATTTTAAATGCGGATCATTCTTAGGCTCGCCTGGTCCTGCGTCGTTGATGGCGGCGCCGTCCACACGCTCACTGCGCATGCGCAACTCTCCTCCTTACACCCCCAGCTCCGCGATACTACACTATAAAAAAAAGAAATAGTTAGCGGCGCCCGGCTTCGATCCCACGACTCTCTGGCCGCAACGGGAGGGTACGCGGTGCTCTTCCCACTACGCTACAAATTCCGGACAGGAGCAAGTGCAACGAACGCGCCTTAAGTCCTTGGCTCATTCAAACTACGTCAAGAAGCTACTGATACAGCGAAGGCAACACGAAGCTGAACGTCAACGGAAACGACGAACTGTAAACTTTAGAGGGGGATGCTGAATTTCCGTGGGAAAGCTGTGGCGGGAAGCGCCACGCGCCTTGCAGCTCAACCAGCCCCGTCCGCAGCGCCTCTGATGCTGATTGTGGCAGGATGCCCCTAGGGATTGGCCAACCAAGGAATCCATCACGAGATAGGTTCGCGTTCAACCAACCGTAGTCATCTTCCCGTAGGGGAACCGCCGAAGAAGAAGAACGAGAAGACAAAGCTGCGAAGAGGAGGGCGTGTACATTGCTCTCAGCCGGTGCACCAATGTCAACAACCTTTACCTCACCAAAGCTGACGGAGACTACCGATTCTACCACAGAGACAACATGGACAAGAACATGATGGACGAGTTTTCGGCGCCTCGAGAACCACCGCCTACTCACCGTAACACAACAGCACTTGCGTGCCTTGCCACCGGTGTGGACCCGGGCGCGGAAATTCCCTCTGGCGCTAGTAAAAACCAGATCACTCAACATAACGGCAACACAATGGAACCACTACGGAACCGCCACGATGCTTCGCATCCTCATCAGGGTTCCCCACGAAAAGATGGTGTAATTTTTTTGCGCAAACCAGATTGTCAATTTCCAACAGCCGATTTTTACCTATACCGTTATAACAAATATTGGTTATAACGAACTGAGTAGCTGTCCCGATACTACTTCGTTATAACGAGGTTCGGCTGTACTTATTCTAATGTTTTCGCATGCGGATGTCAAGGCTGACAAAAATCTTAGATGGCGAATTTACACTGGCAAATAGCGAGTGGTGGCGTGTGTGAAATATCAAGACGGGATAAAAGTAAAAACGCCACACGTATATCAGCCAATTAATGGCTTATTTATGGTCCGTCACCTGACGATGAAGGAGTTTAATTTCAGCTACGAAATGAACCATAGACGAAAATGTACGGACAAAAACATTTCATGCAACATATCGCTGTTTTGAAGAAATAAAAATACAAAGCAGTTTGAAATTGTGTCCAAACGGCGACACACCAAAAGGCATAACCGCGGACGTAAAAGCATGTGAAGCGCGCCCGCACAACAATTTTTTTAGTTTAAACGCATAGAGGGTGCCTGAAAACCCTCCCGGTTGTCTCAAAGGTTTTTTTTTTCTCTACGGAATGATAGCGAGCTTTTACTTCTTGTTCCATTTCGAAATAGGTCTCGCGCTTCGAAGGCTCCCCGCGTGTGAAGAAAAATGGCAGGGGCATGGGAAGCGGCCACAGTGGGAAAATAGGTCCTCGCACGATCGTGGCGAGGTTAAGAAAAGTTGAGACCGGCGCTGTCCGCTCCGGAGAAGAGCGTAAGAGAAACGGGTGGCAGAATCGCTTAAGACGGCACGCATCCATCATTTTTGTCGATGATTGACGGGGAGCGAACCACAAAAACCACAGCTGGCTGGGGAGCCTAACTTCACCTTGAGTAACAAAAAAAGCGACCAACAGAATAAGCGACGTTGCAGCACCACAATTTGTCCTTTGGCAGGACGCAACACATAACGTCGTGTTAAAAAGCCACTGAGAAAAAAGGCTGTGACAAGCATCGAAATGACAACAAAGTGTGGTTAGCACCCAAGATAGTGCCGATGTCACTGCTTTCGTCTACCGATAGCAATCGTATCTCCATAGCTCTTTCTTGTTTTGGTTTCGTGTTGTCGCTAACACCTTTTCTTTGATAGTTTAACTTTCTACAGATTTCTGAAGGGCCATAGACAAATTACCCAGCCACCACACACCACAACACCGCTGAATACGCCCGTCGCCTCACATTTCTCCTTAATAGAGTCGCTTGGTAAAAAAGAACACTCTTAGAACCCAAACCGAAGAAAATATACACATCACTAGGCAATATGCTTTCGCTCATTAATTCATAGCCCGTCCTCTTTGTCACCAGAGAGTTTCACGGAACCGCTGGCCTTTGTGCGGTAGCGGAGGGAGCACGTAGTTTTCAACGCACGAGCCGGTCTTCTCAGCTCGCAACACAAGCAGCCGTGCAAGGGTTAAAGTACCAGTGCTCTGTTGGAGATTATAAATCATTGTCCCGATGAGCCTCACACACTCTTTTAACCCTCCTTCTCTTCCAAATTGACCTTCACTTTCTCCTCCTATCCGCTCTCTATGCAGATGCACATCAGTTCTTCTTTACGTCTTTCAGTCCTGCTTCCTAACACCTGGCTTCTTCTTTCCTTAAGAACCTTTTATCGAAGCTTGGAACTGAACAACTGCTTAGCAACGTACCACAGGGGGCGTGAGAGTGCGAAAAAAAAAGCGAAACGAACGTTCACGGAAAATTTTCATGGTTGAATCAGCGTGCGCGTGCACACAGCTAAAACAACATCGTATAAATTAGAGGAAAGCCTCCTTATCACCTCCTTGCTTGGGCTGCCTAGCAAAAGGAACGACATTCACCCCCTTCACGTCGTGGAAGTCTCTGAGCATCGCAAATGATAAAGGTTTACAAGAATATTGTTCGTAATACTGTAGCCCCTATTTTTGGACGTTTCTTCTATCTGAAAAGCATTGGTTGAAGGCCTTGAGCAGAACAGCGTACCGCGTTATCCTGAAAAATATTCTTAGTGTCACGGGATGATGGTGAGGTGTCTTGACCAGCTCAGAGGGATGGTCGCAGGAGAGCCGTTGACGGGTTTAGGAAAACACATATTTATACACACTTGAAAAAACCGTAATGCAAACCACACAAGAAACTAACAGCATAAAACAAATCCCAATAAATCAATTATTTGGTTATAAAAAGCGAAAATCCAAGCCAACACTCAAAGCCACTCAACAGTCAAAATGAATAACCCCTATACCCTCATTCCTAATTAATCTTGCTGTTCTAAGCCGTCTCCCCAACCCCAAATCTCTAGTTGTCTTCTATGCAAGCGTGTCCATACTGGACTGGCCTACCCTGTCCGTCAGCGCTGACGTGTCGCACCATTGCGTGGCCGCGACGCCATGGTAGTTGTCGTCACTCGAGCTGATGCCGGCGTTGCTGCGCGTGGTCGTCGTGTGGACGGCGTCTACACCGCACGTCCCAAAGTAGATCCTCGGTGACTGCCCCGTGGAAGCCGCTGACGCTGGAGGTCCCCAGGTAGGTCCCGGAACGAACGTAACCCTTCGGGGCCGTCGAAACGAAGTTCGACGGAGCGTGGATGCTGGCCGCAAGTTCCCGACCGCAGCCGCAGGGCCCACGAATACACAGGTTCGTTGTGCGACTAGGATGCCGCAGCCGATGAGTGGTCGGCCCGCTCCTGCCCAGGTTTGATAAGCATAGTCGGTGGCCAGGCCGCGTCCCGCTGGCTGGTTCCTTGAAGCTGACGTGCTCGTATACCGCCTCCTGGTTCCTTGCCTCCTATCTCTTCTTTATGTGCTCCCTGCTTATAAACCCTCTGGCTTCTGTCGCGGCACACTCTGATTGGTTGTCTGCCTTTTCATGTCCATGTTTGAGGACCATGCCACTTGGCCCTACGCGGCGTTCTCGGATTGGTTGTCCCGTGCGCAACCATATTTGGCCATGGTGCCGCTGTGTTTCGGCGCGGCGTTCCTTGATTGGTGCGGTCTTTGCGCACACTTCAAACTACCGTTTCTTTGTTCTTTTTTTCTCTCGGTGGTTTTGATGCATCCCGTGACACATGACAGTTCGGCATGCATAATTCGTCGTGTTTCCGTTCTTTCCCGGCTGCTTTGGCACTGGCTGGTCTGCAGTCGGGCTGACCGAGACAAACCAGGTAACTACGCTGAGGCCACAGTGGCAGCACAGCGCGAGGCTATATCGCACGAGGCCCTGCTTTCTTGTTTGTCCGCTGAACAGAGTGGTAAATTGTGGATGCTGCCTAAGGAGAAGCACGGACACAATATTGAACTTTCAGGCGGCACCGCAGAAAAGAAGCATATGTGAAAAATGAATAAATGGGTTGAAGTTATGGAATGCAAATATGGTCCTCCCGAAACGAAGGTCGGGAAAACAAGAGAAATGCGATGTTATCGGGACCAGGACACTCGCGTTCCCACTCTAAACAACCTTGCAGAGCGATACGGAGTTGAACCGGCTACTACAATAGATTACACGCTTGTATGTACACCGCGTAGAGGGATGACCTGAATGGCCTGGGCGCAAGGGCACTTGGGAAACAGTTACGGATTGCCTGAAAGTTTACGGAAGGCACACCCGGCGGGACAAGGAAACGACAGCGGCTTGATATTCCGCAAGACTCGGGCACTGCGGAGAATCTTTTCATCCCTCTTTCGTCCTTTCGGCATTTTACCGTGGGATGACGGAATTCAGAATAAATTCCTCCTCTGGCTTAACCGCCATGTACACTGAATAAAATAGAGTGGAAAACTTTACTTTTAACAAGTGGGTCAACTTGCGTGTATTTTTAATTGTCTTCGTTCACATTCCGTGGAAAAGCTTGCATGCCGCCTAACTCTAACATCCCAGGTTTACTTGGCTGTCCCCGTTGATGGTCGGGCCATACAATTGCAGCCAGCCCGATATTCTCCAGCCTCCCTCTCCCTTTCAAAACTGCGTTAGAAATGTCCCCCATGATGTTGGCTAGCGTACCCCATCCATCATTGTAGCGATGTATTTCAGAACCTGATTTTCGACACCCTGATAGTGGAAAACATAACGATAATGTACAAATAAGGCGAATGATATATGAAAATTGTAATTTGCTCCAGCGTTGACAGCTACTGTCGCCGAGGAAGAGTTTTGCATCACGGACAGCATATGGAACCGCAGCCACAAATTTTATTAGGGTTGAACGCAGTTAAACCAAGTTCGTCGAGCGAAAGCTCGGCTTCCGGGTGACAGCGCGAACTGAACGTTCCCACAATTGCAGCTCAAGTCAAAACACAGACAGTGCTTGGTGCAGTCGCCCCCTTATGGGCGACCGCGCACAGAACTTGGATGCATACAGCGCATCATTGCATGATTTTCGGTTGGCACCTGCCTTCACATTTTTGGCATGCCTCCCGCACCCCTGCCCTTGGTATGACCGAGCGATTAGGCTCCTTCACTGCACAAGCGTTCACTTTCACTTTCCCTTTCACTTACAATTAGACGCTTTCACTGCACTGCACATGGTCAAGCCTGCGCAGGAAGCGTTGGCTTGACCTTGGATGAGGTTCAAGGTCACATTGGCGCTACGAGGAACGAGCCAATTTCTGAGTGTGACCGGTACAAATAACCTTCACCCAAAATAAAAGCGAATAGAGAAATATTTTACCTGCTTGCACTGGCCAGATCGGTCAGCAGAGGCTATTGGAGCCCTGGACCAAGGGTACCAACCCCCGCTGACACTCGTCGGGAGCTGTAGCACGCGGCACATGACCCCTGTGGAGTGCCGCCGAACTCCGGAGAGCCGACTTATAAATAACCGTTTTCCCAATCTAGTCCCGTATACCTGCGTACACCGCGACGCATCGTCATAGTGAGCAAGAAAGTTTCCTGAAGAGAAAATACACGATCGTTGAGTATGATAGTATTGGCCCTTCACACTTCGGGCTACTCTATTATCGCTTCATGAGGTCGCAGTGCAACTGTGTTACTGTCGAATGATTGCGCAGTCAGCATAACAGTCATTAAAATTTCGATGCTATACTTCCAGAAAATACTAGATAACAGACAGAAAATGTGAGAGGGGCGAATCACCCGCCACTTTCTTGAACTGCCCCCATAACGTCTCAAGAACTAGATTGTTCGAGCTCCCTCCATCAATTAAAGCCACCGCCGGTAAGGATGATCCGTCTGATAGGCCGCTTAAGTACGGTTCGCAACACCCTTGTCTATAACACTGAGTTCAACTTCAATTGGTTACATCTCAAAACTGCGGACACAAACTTGTCACTAAAAACGTTGAGGTCAAAATATATGGTCTAGACTTCAGAATGACGCAATAGTTTTCTCTAAATGTTTTTCGGCCGAGGCAAGATAAGGCTTTAAGTACAAAACCTGTGTTATAGACAAGGGTGTTGCCCTCTGTACTAGCATAGAATTAACGCACGACTACCCCGTTTTGCTAAACATGCAAAACATCATCATTCGCTTTCTGAAGTTTATTAGATGCGACTGCATCTCATTCACTCGCCTTGTCCCTGCATCCGGCGTCGTCGGCGTTGTTGACGGCGTCCGCCCCTCCCCCATTCTCCTCGCCGCGCGAGCTGCGCTCTCCGCCGCTCACCCCCTCTCCTCTCCGATAGCGAACACTCTCTCGGGAGGGGCATTGGCTTGGCTTGGGTTGGCTTGGCTTGGATTGGATTGGATTTGGATTGGGTTGGATTAAAGTGGATTGTGTTGGATTGTGTTGCGTCATAGCCGCGGGAGACGCACTGGCGCCGGCGCGTCCCCTCACCTTTATGCGCGCTATAAAACGCGGTGCCTGCGCCGCTCCGCTCCATCGTTCCAGTGCCGTTCCTCCGCTGTCCAACGCTGCAACGTGAACCCCCTATGCGTCGCATCTACACAGGGGTTCCCGCGAGGGGAGGTGGGAGTTTTTCATATTAGTATAAATCTCCTAGAGACTGCCCTTCAGTACTGCTTGTCGCATAATTTGTAACAACTCTTTGCGGCTCATAGGTTTTGAAAATAAATGTGACATGAAGCCTGTACTAATCCGATGCTTTCAAATCTGACAGTATTGCCATTTCGAAGTTTGTAGGCGTTTTATGCATATGTATGAACTATCCTCCTTCAAGTGTTGATTTCTGCACCGCCATCCCAGCGCATGTTTCTTCCTTGAAGCAGTACGCGGATTGTCCAAGATACCCGAATCGATTGCACCACGACAACTTTATCGATATTCTTTCTTCTTAGCAGCGTCGTCATTTTCGGCGAGGGAACCGATCACTTCGCACAGTCTCCCGGTCGGGCCCTCGACGTCGCGGCGGCCCTCTGGGTCACCGCCACTCCTCCACCCTAAAACAAGAGTTGCAAATAAAGCGGATACTGTGCCTCTCTCTCTCTGGCGCGATAAATCAGAGGACGAGCGATAAGGAGCCGCGTATAGACGAGTCTACCGCAAGACCCCGGTCCCCTGCAAACATGGGAAACAGCACGGACGCATGGGCCCTCAACACTCAAGGAACTTTCGCCGGAACATATGCAGCTGAGCTTCTATTTATGTGGCAAAAAACCACTTCCACCAGTAATGTACTAATATAGTTGTTCTTCATTCTGTGGTGCCAGATTCATTGAAGAAGGCAGTCGCACGTTTTAGCGCCTTATCTGACACCCTGACCTACCAACATTCTTGCGGTTAATACAACTCAGAAGAAGGGCTTCAAAGTAAAAAAACTAGCACTTCCACCCTGGCAAAAAGAGGATCCGTGGCCAATTCATACTTATACGCGTGCTGGGATTGCTGTGATTACATTTTCCTCGTAGAGGAACACTTGGCAACCGTAAATAACAAATGTCGATATACGGGCCTCCCATTCCAGCCTTAACTCACTATGCTATCGAACTCGAAGGCTTTATGCGATCGGCTCAAATGTTCCAAAATAGGTATACCGCCATCAGATCCCCTTCCCCCTTTCAACCAGAAAAGAAAAAATTCATCCGCATCTCTTCACACAGATTGCGAAGCATAAGAAATGGACGAGTTTTTTTCTGCGTCTTCGTCAGCGCTTAAATCCTACCGCTGGTTAAAACGTTTCGCTTTCCATGTTAAAATGAATAATTCTAATTTTTTTAAACACCCGACAAAACTTTTAGGGTCAAGCACTTTGAATAGGAATGTGGAAATTCCCCCATCGGTTTAGTTGAACTATATCTAAAAAAAAGTAGAAAAAATGTGGTTGATCCCTCTTTCATAAGAATCGACAGAACACGAAAGTGAAAGGGGCCTTCACAGGAGCTGTTGAATGTTAAAAGAATTTCCTTCTTGTGCGAAGGGTTCGCGAGCACGACCCCTCCAGGCGAAGTGACACCGACACGCAAGAAACAAAAAACAGGGGACGGTGGCTCAATTCACGCGCGTCCCCCGTACACCAAGGCGCCGGCATCGAGGCGCCAACTGTCGGCGCTCATCAGCGTCATGATGCACTACTTCGCTTCGCCCCTTCTAGAAGGCGCGCACCTTCTGAATGAGTCAGATGGAAGGACATAAGGCGCGTTCGTAGCATATGCTCACGTCTCGGTTCGTAGCGCAGTGTGGAAGAGCGCCACTACGTTCCGTTGCGGTCAGAGAATCGTGGGATCGAAACCGGGAGCCGCCGCGTCAATGGCGCTTTTTCTGCCGACGGTCACTTTCCTGACGGATATCACGTCACCAAAATCTTTGTGTAGCCGGGCAGAAAACACTTTTGTGTTAAAAAGGGAGAAAATCGCGGGTTTTTTCCCCCAGCCCAATCAGTTTCTCCCTTTAGCTCATTACACGTAGCGCCCTCTGTACGGCCGCTAGGAAACACAGAAATGGGGGGTATCCTCGGTATTCAATGGCGTGGAATGTGTGCAGGCAACCAAGTGTGCGCCGCCATATCTGTGGCCAAGCGTCCGTTCCTAGGTGACGTTGCGCGCACGGCCCGCAGATCAGGCACCCCTCTTCCTCCATGCAACCGTGTGAGTGCGCCCGTGGCCTCCGCGATTTGCGCGCCGCGGTAGCCGATCGCGAAGGCCATGGTGTGCCGTCACTCGTTACGTCGGGCTCCGCGGGATGGCGGCACTTGTCCGTGCTAAGCACGACTCTGAAACACATGACTGTGTTTCACGTTACGAACTCTTCGCCGAACACAAAGTATTGCGTCGAGTTCACTGTGAGTGCGATTAATAACATCTCTGTTGGCGCCACAGTTTAGAATCGGATTGGAACGCAGCAGGTGACGCACGCCGGTGTCTTTTTTTCTTCGGCGTGCGGCCGCAGTGGCCCAGGCTGCGCCGTGTCCGTGGCGCATCGGCCATGTCTGTGGCCGTTTCCAGTGTTGCCAAGCGAAGAAATTGACCGCTAAAATTATCGACGAATACCGTCTATACATCCTCCCCCGTCGTCTGCGATCTGCTGTAAGCACCGACGCCCTATAACGAAACCGTTCTTCGTTCCACAGTGGCTTTCGCCGATCGGGCGTACACGACGACTCTGTGCAACACCACCACTGCAGTGCGCTGCTTCCTTGTCCCTCTCACTGTCGTTTTTTATCACCATGTGCTCGCCACGCAAACTCACGGCTTAGCAGCCATGTGTTTGGCCGCACATTCTGTGGGCACCTCTTGGTGCTTGCTCTATGCGCCTCGCTATCGCCCTGTTCAACGTTACCACGTCATTTGTGGGTACCCTCTAGTGATACTCAACGGTAAAAAACGGCAGCAATGATTTTAAATTGCCCCTTTCTTTATTAAAGAGCAGGAACCGCAGCATATTGATGCATCAGTTACCAACAACAAAAGGCTCCCGTTCGGTAGCATTTTGGCTGGCGTCTCTGAATGGTTGCCAGACCAGCGATGCGCTCTTCGCTAAAAGAGCGAAGGCAAGGCAATGAGTGCCATTTCATACACGCCGTACTGTTTCGTTACATTTTTTGAGCTTTTCTACTGCTCCTTACAAAACACGAAAATTTTGAAAGGTTGAAATTGCACGGGTTACATTTGACGAAATAACAAAACACCGCTGAGGCTCACGCATTGTTGTGGGTTATCGAAACAAACAATAAGCCCATTGTTCTTACTCGCATGCTCCGCGATCGGTGTTATAAATACGTTGTAGCCGTTTAAGGTTCAGTTATGCTTTGTGATCACGCGGGCACGTGAAATGTGTACTATGTGTATTGTAAGGTTAATGTATACCTGCATTATGCTTCCGCTGTTGTCTGTTGCGCGTATTGTCCGTTAGAAGTACCTTCAATAAAGTGTATGTCGCTGTGTGGTTTTATGTTTCTTCCCAATCGGAGCACGCCGACGTGTGGCCTCTGTAATGTTGCCTGTATATACGTTAGCCATAGACGAAACGTCTTTATTTAGGCGCCCAGCCCAGTGGTAGTGATACTTAGTTGCTGCCACTCCCCACCGCCACAATTTTAGCGTCATCTATCGGTCATTTTTAAATAGTTACGATTGCTTTAATTCGAACTCGCTATATGGCGAGCAGTGTCATACCCTTGTTCGGAAGCATTCGACGGATGCTTTTTCGCGCCTCCTGCGCTGCCTTTGCGCTGACATGCACGATTGCAGATGATCTGCGTTTTGATGCATTGATTGTAGCGAGGTAATGCGACTAATAAGAACTAGTTGTTCTCAAACGGCCGCATTGGATGTTTGTGATGTCGTGTGTCGGTGGAACGGTGGAGTTAGAAGCATGTGGGAAATAAAGGCAGCGTTTTGATTACAATCGCTATGACTTGTCCTCTGTTTACAGCAGCACGTTCGCGTAAAACGCGTAGGCGTTGCGCCTGGCGGGATGAATGCAAGAAGTCGCGCGTTTAAATTGCGTCATATCTTGCCGCAGTTCTGGTGCTCGCTAGATAATGTCTTGGTTATATTATCGCAATTTTAAGCGCAAACGAGCACAGTAACCTAACTATTTGTGTCTTTCTCTATCTTGAAACCGATCAGCTCGCGAGGCCTCAATTGCTCCTATAACAAGCCCTGCTCGGGTAGCGCCGCAATGGGAGGAACACTCCCGCATTAGCTCACAAAGGGGGGAAAGCTTCCTCCACTCCCCAGGGGTAGAAACGCACTCGTCAATCTTAAAGGGAGAATCTTTCTGCCTCTTAGGAAGTAATATAGGATATATTCCTGTTTCACCCTTAAGGGAGAAACTATCACACCCTTTTTTTCGTTAGAGTGCAGTAGCGGTCGTGGCGCAGCATCTTTTGTTTGTTTCGCATTGGTCGTTCTACGGACTCCGTCGATGCGCAGACCACCAAACGAATCTTTCCTTTTCAACGTCTAAATAAACGACAGCGTCCCGGCTGTTTTTCTCCCATACACAGCGCGAAAATAGAATTGAATGTCCGTAAACAAGGACGTATCCTTCACTCGGAACACCACTTTAGTGGCAACATTTCTTCCGCGCGAAGGCGTGAACAAAAAAAAAAAAAAAAAACGACGTGATCCACGTGCGTTGCACATGTTTCTTGGTGGAAAGAATTGGTTCCGCGAGCTCGAAATATTTATGGCCCAGATCCCCAGACCCGTTGTCTTTCTTTGCCGAGAAGCAATACAAGTGGGCGCCGAGGTTCTTAGGGGCGGGCGGGAAATTTCCTGCCGGTGCAATAAATCCGCATTCCAAAGCGTGCTGCTCTCTTTCCTTTCTTGCTATTTGCACTGCTTTTTCTTCCACGGTGAGTCTTCCTGCTGTTTTTCCGTGCTTTCGGGTTTGGTGATGTTCAGGTCTTGGCAAGAGGACTAAATACGATCCCTTGTTGTATAAATATTCAGCCAACAGTAGAAAGAGAGAACCTCCGTTAATTTTTTTGCAGGGCTCCGTAGCTATGGCAATGTCCTCAGCTTTGTATATAGCCTGAGTGGATCCTTCGTTAACAATTGCCTGGTACAACAGTCCCTGCGTTCTTCATTGAGTTGGTTTAACATGCGCACAGCGCTTCGTCGGAACCATTTTCTCAACTTTTTATTCAACATTTTTTTTTAGTTTTGTTTCTTGTATTTCATTGCGTGTGGCTTTTTATTTAAGTTTTGTTTTCTCTATAATTGTTGGTTTCCAAATCTCTAACATCCACATCACTGCATTGTAATCATCCCCATCTGGCGTAGCAAGCACCGCCGCTAGCAGAGCTGACATACAGCCCGCAATAAAAAGTTCTTTCTCTCTCCTCAGCCGCGCTCACTCGCCACTTCTCTGTGTCGCTCGGTAGGTCTGTCGGTCGGTAACTCACTCACTCACTCCTCACTCACTCACTCACTCACTCACTCGCTCAGTCTCTCTCTTTCCATTTTACTTTTAACTTTAGGCGGCAGCGATGCAGTCCGTGGAGGCCTGTTGACGCAGCCTCATAGAAAGTTCACCATCCTTCCATCCATTACGGCGACAACAGGACACGGCAAAGCATACCCCTCAGAACAGTGTGCCAACAACGCCACCTTTCATAAGGTGTATTAGTCGCGGAACGTTTCTGTCCTAATAAAGAGCAACGTTTTTACTTTGAATGCGTTATGCAATCTTTTCATTTACTCCCCGCATGTGTGTTTGCGTGTGCGGCTTCATAGCACGATGTGTTTACATGCGCGTTTACAAGAGAAAATTGACGCATCAGATCGCAACCACCGAGCGATACTCGGCGACCGAACCGCTCGACAAAACGCTGCATCCATAACCATAACTTTACAAAAAAGGTACACATAAGTGAAAATTATACTAATTTTTATTACAGGTGAAATAATTATACATTTCAACGTTATTCTGCGCAGAGGCCACACTGAGCATACGGAAGGCAACACTTTCTAAGTGGTTGTTGCGAAAGCGATTTAAAATAACCCCACCAACGAGGAAGGGCAGTGGAGATGACGACACAAAAGCTGAAATAAATTAAAGCCGTTTGTCACCGCTTCCTTAAAACGGTGCGCTGTTTGGAAGATATGGGGAGTTGACTCAGGCGACAAAAGAACCCAACCGAATCTAAGGGGGCGCCCATGACGAGGTGGGTGGCCGTCTGATGTGCGGCTTTCGTCGACCAGAGCGGTAGGAATTAGAGAGAGCCTTGAACGAAACAACAGAAGACCTTATTTTTGTACAGGCAAACCACTGTACAAGTTCCGAGAACATGTAACGTTAACGAGAGATAACTTAGAACGAATACATGTGCTCGAGAGTGTTCAAATTTAGACAAAATTATACAACAGGGAATGTTAATGAATATTACAAGTTAGGAAAGTTAACTAAAAAACAGTTCAAAGCCTATTGAGAGACAAAGTCCCACGATATTCAGCGACCGGGCCGGATAATGCCTTGCTGTCGTAGGCGATTCGGGTACATGTGAAGCGTGGCTTCGTCGTAGACCAGGCCGTACAAGACAATCACGGCGATTCGAGGCGCAGGCGTACGCTGGAGCCCCCCAGGGCGCGGGTCGCCGGTGGTGGTGCACACACGGGCAGAAGCCATTGTCACATCACGACGTCCAAACGTTACTAATCTGCCCCAACGAGGGCTTTCTTTTAAAGCTAATCTTTTCTACCTTCGTCCAGCGATTTAGTGGAGGATGCGCAAGGTAACCTTTTGACCGGAGACAGACCCCCTGCGACACACCCCTCGAAGCGCGTCGTGTGATCCGCCGGGCCCGCTGTAGGCGATGTGCACAAGGCCAGTTTTTTATACGTTCTGCGCAGAACGAGCAGCGGTCGTCACCGCCGCTGCTGCCGACGCAGCCGACCACCCCTGCAGCCTCCCATACATGCGGCACTGGGTCATCTCGGGCAACGTGGCACGTCTCGCCCCCGGCGAAGAGGAACGGTGCGTTCGCCGTTAATCCGCGTTCGCCGCGCTCGCCCCGACGAACGCTGCGTTCGCCCGGCCTCCTTCGGGGAGCGTTGCACGGAACCGAATGTCTTTGAGACGTGGTCGGCAATACAGCTAAATCAAAGGTTAACCGGGCGAAACCAAGACACAACCTGACTAAGCCAAGCTCTTGCTTTGCATATCCAAGGTTAGCTGCAGCCTAAGCCTCATCCAGATTTTTTTATAACCATGCCAGCGCGGAGAGGGAAAGCACATCACACAACGCGCCCGCTGCCGTCGACCACACGACCTCTCTCTTTCTCCCTTAGGACTGGCAAAGCTACGCTCGCCCTCGCGAAAGCGCTCGAAGCTTCGACCAAAGCTGCGCTGTGGAGGATTCATTGTTGTGGTTTTCTTGCCCGCGAGCCGACGAGTGGAAGAAGCCATCCGCGCCTCGAGCGAGAAGGTTCCACGGTTTTCCCCGGGGAGAATGGAAAGAAAATTGACCGAATCGAACGACTGGGTAACCATAATTAGGCGCTGTACAATAATATGAAAAAAGCTATATGATACTCTTCGACGCCATACGCTTGAGTATGTGACACTGTTCAACTTTGCGAAAAGTCGCAAAAAAAGCGGTTGTACTCTCGGCACCCCAGTTTCGGGTGAAAGCGGGGCAGCGCGGGGATGCTCCAAAGTATAACAGTGTACAGTCGTAGTGGGGGGCTGATACAGTGCACTTTCTTCGCTCCCGGCAGGTAACCTCCCTACAAAGGAACTTTTGAAAACCAACATGGCAAAGGAAAGTAAATCTGGGTAAGCTTGTTGCCTCGCTACATCTCTTGAGCAAACTGTATTCAACGTGTTCATATCAAACGATCAGGAAAAACCAATAGATTTTCAGTAACTTCAGCCATAGAAACACTTTGCCTCTACGAAGCAAAAAAAAAAAATATTATCTCATGTGCCGTGGCCCAAAGATGCACATTTAAAATCTGTTCGGAGAAAGCTGTCGAGCTAACAGGTTGATTTGTGGAGCATCTGTGCGAGGCTAAAGCTATAGCTAAAGCTATAGCTAAAGCTATAGCAACATTTTACTATAGTAAAAGGTTGCTTGAACAGCCCAAGAAGACGAGATACAAGCGATAATGCGTGTTTACATCTTGTTCTTTCCTCTACCCTGTATATTCACCAAATTTCCCCTAACTATCCTAATTATCTCTTCGTACAAGGTTCGCTACGAGTCAACACAGGAGCACATATTAGCATCACAAAAAAGGTTCGGTTACTGGCTTCATTGTATGCCACTTCGTTCCATGAAGTACCATGCACACGAAGGAAAAGGTGCGAGAAAAAACTCTTTTGTGAGTGGACTTTCCACGTGCGCGAACTTCCACACAGTGCGTTGCCGTGGGCGTAAGTTTCAACCCCGAAAGCGGCTTACGAGAAAATGCTCGGCGTAACTAAATTAGCCCTAACGCTTGTCCATGCATATTTTCGGTTATCGGCAGCGCCGTTCCACATGAAGTGCCAGAAACCAAATTCTCATCTGCATATTAAACACGAAATGGGTGAGGCATGAACTTTGCATATCAATGAAAGTGCTTCGTCAATGCTCAAGTTTCTCTAGCCTCGTCGTATTCTCTAAACATATTTCGATTTGCTCCTGTGGAGCTCAGCTACGCCCACGCATTAAACCTTCTTGTCGCGTTTTTTTTTAGCAGTTGAGTACGTTTGCCTGCAGATTGGATCGCTGAGGCAGGCTAATAACCAAGCGGCGAATGTGTACAGTAGCGGTCACGCGTGTTTACCGCACAGTTGTTTTTGCTGTTATACGGACTAGTAGTTTACAATTACACAGCGACAATTGTTAAAAAGTTGGCGGCTCTCTTCTAAAAAAATTATGACCATCATTGTCGTCTTACTCGTCAGCGCGACGTTGCACGAGAGAAAGAGAGCGAGAGAGAAAGCTTTATTTAATACTGAAGAGGTTAGCCCCACAAACGGCGGGACTTGCTACTTCAGATGAGGGTGAGCATAAAGAGGCGAAAAAAGAAAAGAAAAGGGGGAGAAGTACGCAGCAACAAAGAATAAAAGGGAGAAGAAAATAAAATAAGTTGGGAACGTAGAAAAATTTACATCGCTAATAGAAAATATCTGAGGTCCCAAGGTTAAAGAACCTCAATGAATCCCGAGTCGAGGCAAAAAGTTAAAAGAGCCTTTGTCCCTCGCGCCGCATCACCGTGATTTTGCCACGGAACAAAAAGTGATGCAGCTCTAAAACGTTTCTAGGTAGCAGTCACACAAGAATGCTTTTCGCTGTTCCGCGTTGAGTTGTATGCTGCGGGAAACAACACAAGTCGTGCCGTACGTCTTCTCTCACAGAGCACACCGAGAACTATGGGGAGTCCGAACAGCCTATTATTAGAAAGAAAACTACCAGTGACGGCGACGTTCAGGCGTAGTCGGTGAAGCACGCCCTCAGTTTGCTTTTTTATGCCTCGCCGAAACTGGACATTGCAGTGAGGGTCGAGGCAAGGGTATCCTCAGAGGGTCCAGCCAAGCTGACAACTGCAGTTTCCACAGGACGCTAACGGGACTTCGATGGTGCACATCTTAAAAGGAAATTTGCGGCTATCCTTCGCTTTTTGAAAGTTGCTCGTCAGAATTTTCGCGGGCAATCGTAAATGCCACATGAGCTGATAACCGTCGCAAGCTTTCGAGTCGCTCGCATTTGTTTGAGTATGTGGTGACCTTGATCACGCTCGCAGATTCTGGAGGGCGCCCGATTTCATGAGATTGTCTTCACTTCCTTTTAATGAATAATGTTGCAGAAAAGCAAATGTTTTGCACCGCTTTTGTTTGGTCTACCATCGCATTATGCGCGTCAAAAAATAAAAAAACAGAGAGTAAATTCAAGATCCCCGAGCTGATACTAGACTGAATACGAAACGTGTTAATGATTGATTTACATCGTGTTCTAAAATATTTATTAAAACTTACCTAACCGAATATACCTACTTAGGCCAAGTTGTGACCCCGCATACCATCCAGGAGGCAGAGGTAATTAGAAGGATAAGGATGAGGTGGAGTGCATTCGGGCAGGCATTCTCAGATAATGAATAGCAGCCTACCATGGTCCCTGAAGAAGAAAGTGTATGACAGCGGCATCTTACTGGCACTCACCTACGGGGCAGAAACTTGGAGGCTTAATAAAATTGTTTAACTTTCATTGAGGACGACTCAGCGAGGAATGGAATTGAAGATGATAGGTGTAACATTAAGGGACAAGAAGGGAACGGAGTGGGTCAGGGAACCAACGCGTGTTAAGGACATATTAGTAGAAATTAAGGAGAAATGGACGCGGGCAGGACATGTAATGCGAAGGCAAGATAACCGTTGGTCATTAAGGGTAACAGAGTGGATCCCTAGAGAAGGCAAGCGGGGCAGAGGGCGGCATAACGTTAGGTGGGCATTTGAGATAAAGAAGTTGGCAGGGATACATTGGTCGCATATAGCACAGGACCGGGGTAATTGGAGATTATTGGGGAGGCCTTTGCTCTGCAATGGGCGTAGATAGACTGGTGATGATGATATAAAACTTATCTGCACGCAATTACGCCGATTGCGAAGTAGTTTGTGCAGTGTTGTCAACATTCTCCAATAAAAGCAGCAAGTTTTTGAGCGAACTGATCTTCTGTTAACAAAAGAAAAACACAAATAAGCAACATGACATGCACCGACATGATGTCTATCAATTCACCCAACAGCATTCAAACCGAATCTTTTAAAACCCCGAACTTCAACTATCAAAATCAGCACGCAAGAGATCTGGATTACCACTGGTAGCAATCATCGCCTAAAATAAAAGAAGTTTCCTCAACCTAAAGGTGAAGTGGAGAAAAGTTCCAAAAGCCTGAATAGCGGCAAAACAATAAACAAAAATAAAATGGTCGATGAGAGGCTAATAACATCGGTATTATTAATTTTTGTAAGTTGATGTTTGTATACTAAGTGGCGGACACGGATGAATTAGTATGTCTTGCTTACTAGTAATAAGGACCAGTACTAGTTAGTCCGACCGCTTTGTTTTAAGAAGTTTCAGATGGCACTGCGAGAGGACATCTGTCTAAATTGATTAAATTCAACACCACACCTGACGACGCGGGCCACCCCTGCTAGCCGTCTCTTGGCGCGCAGCTCTCGTTTACTCACTCACTCACTGCCGCAGGAGTCAGATGCCTGAGGAGCAGGTCTTTATCTAACAAGACCGTCGTGGAATCCACCCAAAATTGCAAGCTCCTAGAAGAACATGCCTGTTCTCGGGACAAATTTCTTCGCGACTGTTATCTATTCTCCCGCGGTATTAGAGGACACCAGACGTGATCAAAACGCATATCTATTTTTTTTTTCACGACTAATCCAGGAATGCACATCCTCCACTTATCACTTTCTGCTTTTGCTTTCATTTCTGCGCATTCATTTCACGGGTGACCTAGTTTCCTGTTTTCAAGTCCGCGATGCTTGCCCTCTGGTTGGTTCTCCTTGTGTTGTACGTTGTTGGCGCTTACGTAATTTCCCCTTCCCCCCTGCAGCTCTCTCGCATTTCAATCTTAGCAGAAGCACGCAATTTCAGAACAACTGGCGTTCTCTCATGGCCGCAGACAACAAGACAGCAAGATTTATTACAGAAAAGGGCAAACTTCTTGAATAAGTTACACGCCTGCTGAAGACAAATAAATTTGGCTGCACGGGACGACGACTTCACCATTTACTGAAGCGCCTAAACCTTAAAAAAATGGACGCCATCCCGCCCTGGGAGAGTGGATTCCTGCGTGGTCGTATTCCCGAGTTCGAAAAAAAACAACAGTAATCCTCAAGAGCAGGAACCAAACCACGAGGAATTGTTTAAACTGCAAGGATTGAAAGAGCTGGTGATAATCTGTGTCAGTGTGCCCTCTATAGCTATCACGCAAAGGGAAATCGCATTCTTGGAGGCCATGGAAAAGCGGATTCGGCGGTAAATTCAGTGACATCGTAATGGGTTGACAGGTTGGGCAACCTTCTCCTCTCTCTTCTGTACGAGCGTGCTGCATCTTTCCCTGCAGGTGTGCTATTTATTTTCCGCAACTTGTAATAAAGCGATCAGTTGATAGTCAGCGCTTGTGATGTGTATTTCTGTCCGTCCTTCGTCAAAATGGGCGCTGCTCCTTCCTTTGTATCTGACCCCCAACTAGACCAACATGGCTCCCTTTTGGATCCTGATTTGTTACAGGGTGATTTTACTACGCTGGCCTTGTGGCGTCCCTATGACATGTTTTACCAGCACCTGTGAGCACTTCCGTCGAGGATAAGGAAATTGTCGTGTTCAACTTCACTCACACCGAAGGAAATTGAAAGACGGCGTAATGCCGGAGACGATGGCGCGCGCTTTTAAAGAACCGGGATACTTTAAATGAAAGCTCGCTTCTGGTTGGTTGAAGACGATCCAAAAATAATATGATAGGGAAATGGAGGAAGGCAGAGGAGAACAGAGTTTACTGGGCACAAGAAAAAAAGCGGGCGGTTAAAGGAAAAACTGGACGGAGGGCGTTTTATGGTCACAATGAATTTCCGTTCTTTTCCCCCTTCAGGAACGCGCCGCCGTGTCTCATGCCGCCGTGAGGGACGAGACAAACTCCGAGTCCAAGCTTTGTACTCTTTATGTACAAAGTTATATACAACATATATACAAGACAACTAGAACTTAGAAAATGCTTGCCGGGATCAAACCGGCGGCGCGGGACTTTTCTCGTGACCTATAGCAATATGGACCGCAAAAGGACCCCCCTCCTTCGCCGGGCCGGACAACATACATACTCTCAATGAGAGAAGGGGGAATGTTACAGAGATACAAGAAAAAGCAAGACAGGATACGATAGGCGCTGACTGAGCAAGTGGCGATCGGACGCCAACGAACGCCACCCAACAAAGTAAGAGAAAGCCATGCATATTTTTATCCCAAGCCGGAGCCGACTTTGCTTGTTTCCGCGTGCCCCGAACGTCCTGACGAGCGTTTCAAGCGATATTGCTACGCTGCGGTGTACTGAGAGCAGGCGAACACTGATAACGCAGGACGGTACAACTACTCTGTCGGTTCGTCTTAAATGTGCCGCCTTTGTCCTCGCGGGAAAACTTCATTCACGGAAAACTTCATTCGCGGAAAACTTCATTCGCGGAGCCGCGGGAAAACTTCATTCGGCATGAACAAGCATAACCTTCAACCTCGAGCGACGCCGCGGGCATAGAGTTTGAAACTAATATATACTAGAAAGAAATCTTGCGCCATTGCCTACAGGAGGCGTGCATCATCTAGCGTTCCGAGCCCGCTTGAAGCCCGAGTTGGTTGCTTGCGGACAAAAACGCTTATCCGCGAGCCGGTACAGGAAGAACTATGCACAGGCTGCGGAAATGAGCCAGTAACCATGCGACATATTGTAACGGAGTGCAAAAGTATCCGTCCAGTCCTCAGTGATGGAGCCATCCAGCTTCCGGAAGCCCTTGGCTTTAAGGTTAGCGGAAAAGTGAACTGGACAGCAGTAGAGGTTAGTAAAAGAAGGTTAGAATGTTGGTGGGAAAAGAACAGAGAACAATCTAGGAAGACATGCGAACAAAGAAGTCAGACTAGCACAAATATTTCGTAAACGTATTTTTTTATATATTTTGACATTATTTTTTAATTATTTTGTTTGTATTTTTTGGCGAGGTGATTGTACAGTGGCATTGCGACTAAGACCGTTGTGCAACGCCACCCCGTTACAAAGGGGAAGCCACTAAGCATCACCATCATCATCATCCGTCATGTACCGGGCAGGCACGTTCCACTTGTCCTTGGCGTGGTTCAAGGACAGGCTGAAAAGTTGGCCCTGGCTGCGAAAAATCAGTACTACTGTAGAGGACTAATTAATTTTTTTTTGTTATAAAATTGAAGCTCCAAAAAGATCAATTTGTCAGTGATTATTCAGAAGCTTCATGCCCGATAAGCAAAAAAAAGCTCGCCCTTTTTTGTTAATTTTGGCTTCGAGGCAAAAAAGAAGCCATATGGCTAGCTAGGCCAAGCAGGCGAGGAACGTCGCTAGCGGCACTGGCGCGACCCACGGCGGCCCGCGGCTTCAGCGCCAGATTTCCCTCCAGAATATATTAATATGAAACTCTATCGCCGCGGGCTAGCTGTTTCTTCTTGCAAGGCAGTGACGATGAAGGGATGAGAAGGAAGGGAGTGTATCCTGTACAATGCAATATAACAGTTGAACTTCTAAATACTACTGCATTCATTCAAGCATATCTTTAAACAAAACGAGGATGGCCGTCCTACGGCTGAAATACACCGGTAATGACCAACGCAACATACTGGAGAACTGGAGGCGTACTGCTGTTCGGGCCACTAAATCGGTAGTGAACTTGTTTGCAGAAGTTTCTGGAAACCACGTTGCGGATGAAAACCGAATATGCAAATTGTTACCCCCATCGCGCCATTGGACCTGTTCCTCAAGTTTGCACCAACCCGCTGTTACAGTCAACACTGTCCGTATCTGACCGAGTTCGCTCTGCAGGCCTAGGAACGCTGCAAAGAAGATGAAGCGGGGTGCACACACACGCGTCCCCCCTCCCTCTGTTTCACATCTACTTTTGCGCAAGCGATACGTAAACTAAAAAATGGCTTGTCTTAAAAGTTTGTATCCTAGTTATATTTGCCTTGGAATTTGCAAAGATATGCACACTGTGCTTACTTGCAGTCCTGGTGTTTGCACGTTGGACGCTTCCTCGCTTGGTAAGTTCTTGACAACGTGCTAATATCTGCACTATCTCTTCGCCCGTTTTTTTTTCAATATTCAACTTTGCTTGAGATTCGCAGCTTCAGGTCTAGCTTCGTCTACTGCATGACAACATTTAGTTTGTCGCTTGCGCCGATGCGCGTGAACAGACAACCCAGCTGACGCCCTGTTCATGACGAGAATGAGCGACCAGCGCCGCCGAAGCCGCCCATAAACCATCCCCTAATCACGCAGTACGACAGCGGGGAGGCTCCGAGCGAGTGCAGCTGTGACGCCTCTCCGCAGCGGATAACTTGGCGTGACGTCACCTCTGCCGCACTTCCGCTCCAATGGCTCAAGGTCATTGTGACGCCTTGAATGACCTTGCTAGGCAGCGTAGCAGAGCTTTCGCTCTAGAAGACGTGGGGCTTCGTGAATGAGGCTTTTCACGTGAACGTCTTCGCAAGAATTATCCCAAGGTCGGCAAATCGTGCGCTCTCACTATATTACCATTTAGCTCGCCTTTGATTCGGACAGGCTCGCCGTTTTGTAAAGGCGTCCTGGCGATAAATGCTGCTGTCTTGACATAGCTAACTGCAACTACGGTAATGGTGAGACGTAATCAACACATCAAGAAACTTCGTTGCAGACAACTACATGGAGATTCACGGAAGCCGATATTTTTCAAATCGCGGACAATGTCTATGATGTAAAGATATCGCAGTCGTTGGACTTATATCCGCGTATGTTATATCCTTCAATGCAGAATCCAACGGTTTCTAGTACAGGAACAGGCAATTCGTGAAGTTTACGAAACTATTGTTAAAAGGGACAAAATGGACCGGAAGTAATAAAAAGACACATTTATGCGTTGTTTTAGTCGGCTCTCTCATCAATGCTTGTTTTTGTAGATACTAAACAGCTACGACACCCACGCCCCAACTTCGATTCCCTTATACACTAAGGGGAATACAATTCTTTCTCTTCGCTATTAGCTCGCAACGCCAGGTCCTCAAGCGTACCTTTTCAAGCATACCCTGAAGTCGCTGTTTGGTTTGTCCTAAGCAAAATAATTTGAACGAGCGTGCGCTCGGTCCTCACAAAATTTTGTCTTGTGAGCAGTTCGCTCGCCGATGAGAGAATTACTCCACCGACGTCGGCGAAAGTGAGTAAGGAAGAAATAAAGGAAAAGGCGAGCAGACTAATGACGGCGAGAAAGCGCAAGTAATTAGGACGCTCGTCGACTCGTTTCCCGTCAGAGCAGAGTTTGAGGAACACGGAAGAAAAGGTCTTCCTTAATCGAGGAGGCCGTCTGGCGCGAACGAAGAAAGCAAATGAAGTTGAACTGCGCAGTCCCAACTTTTGGCCCTGATTCGGGCTGCATCACTCACAAATCAGCATTTCGCTGTGGCAATTAATAAACTACTACTATGTGCGTTTTATTGGCGCAAGGGCGTTTGAGGCCAAAGAGCGCCAAGACAATGTTTGTTCACGTTTATTGCTAAAATACCATGGCGATGATCGTGATGTACTTGATAAAAAATAGTGTATAGATGGGTGTAAAGGGCCTTTACTCTAAAAGGGGAGGATGATTAAGATGAGAGGTAACAATGAGGATGTTTAAGTGTGACAGTGCTGGGGGCATCATAACATGACCGTAGCTCCAGCGATGGCAGTGATGTCCCTGAAACCTGTTATGAAAACGCTCCGAACCACCCTCACTGTCATCGGGTGGCCCTGATGTCACACATGGTATGAGATGAGTGCTAAAAATCCAATGTCAGCGAGGTAGGCTCAAAGGCGTTCACTTCTGATCGGGGGCTGATCGGATAAAAACAAAGATGGGTGTAAGGGTATCGTGTAGGTGTATAGTTCGGGGAAGTGTCGTTTCCTTGCTTTATGGTATGCCAAACATTCAGTCAATACGTGGAGAACTGTACGTCGTCGTCCGCACTTCTCACAAGCAGGTGGTGCTGTTCCGTTTAAAAGGTATGAGTGAGTAGCATGTGTGTGACCTATCCTTAATCTACATATTGATATTTCTGTGAACCTGTTCCGTTTGTCTGTGTTGTATTTCCCTATTTGTGGTTTTATAATGTGTAGTTTGTTTCGATTTGTGTGTCCCACTGTAACTGCCAGCGCCTCCGAATCCTACTCCTAACTAATTGCTTCATGTCTAGGTAGGGAACATGTGGAATATCTACAACACTGCGGAGAGCCGCCACAGCGGCATTCTGGTCAGCAATTTCATTGCCCAAAATGCCGCTGTGCCCAGGTACCCAGCAAAACTATTACAGTGAGTTTTGGAGCGTAGGCAGCCATTATGGACTTTGTAAGTCGATTTAAAATGAAGTTCTTCGTTGGTTTTCCTGAATGAAGAGCTAGTACTACGCTTAGGGAGTCTGTAAAAATAATGGAACTGTGTATTCTGCTTTGTGTAATGTGTTCCACAGTTGTTAAAATGCCGTGTGCCTCTGCTGTGAAAATACTGGTACTTTTGTTCATTGTCTTTGTGATAGCAAAGTTTGGGCCATGTGCAGCGCATGACACAGAATTAGCAGACTTGGAGGCATCTGTGTAAAACGTTGTGTAGGGATATTTATGCCGTAGGTGTAGGAAATGCTGTAAGACGAGTTCACTTGGTGCAGTTTTTTTGTTAATGGCTCGAAAAGATAAATCACAAGAAACCGGGGACATTTCCCAAGGAGCGACAAGGTCAGTGATCGAAGTTCTGTAAGTCTCGGTAACGGAAATCCCAAGCTCCTCAGCTTGCACTTTCACTCTCAACGAGAAGGGCAGAGATATAGAGGGCCGACTGAGAAACAAGTGCATGGCAGAGGTGTCGTGGATAATAAGTGAGGAAGGATGATTTTTTATAGATGTTGTCTTCACAGCATACAATAGGTCTGTGTATAAGCGCTGGTCTTCCAGGCACCACTGATCACATTCCACGTATAGGCTTTGCGCAGGACTTGTTCGGAAGGCTCCAGACGAAAGGCGAAGCCCCAGGTGCAGAACAGGGTCAAGCATTTTTAAAGCGGTTTTCGAAGCTGACCCGTAACTACGCTCCCATAGTCCAACCGAGACTTCACTAAACTGTTGTAGAGACGTAGCAGGCACAGCTTATCTGCGCCGTAGGAGTGGTGGGATAGGACTTTTAGGATATTCATCGCCTCTATACATTTATTTTGAGTAGCTTTATATGAGGAATAAATGACAGCTTTTCATCTAGCAGAATGCCTAAAAAGTTGTGCTCCTTTTTCACAGGTACAGCTACTCCGTTGAGCAGGACGGTGGGCTGAGGGTGAATACCACGCCTCTTCGAAAACAGGATGCATGTGCTCTTTTGAGGATTTCGCTTGAAGCCATTTTCTTCTGTCCACTTTAGAAGCCTGTTTGTGGCAAGTTGTACCTGCCACTCACAAATAGATAGATTACAGGACCGGAAACTGATGTGAACATCATCCACATAAATGAAGTAAGAAATTGTACGGGGCAGAGCTTTTCCGAGGGTGTTCATTTTAACTATGAAAAGTGTGCAACTCAGTACTCCACCCTGAGGAACGCAATTTCTTGCATATACAGCGCAGATACTGCAGCCCCGACCCTCACTCTGAATGTTCGTTCAGACAAATAGCTTTGAATGGCATTAAGCATATTTCCACAAATACCAAAACATTTTAGGTCCCGCAGGATGCCGTAGCGCCAAGCAGTGTCATATGCTTTTTCTAGATCAAAAAATATAGACATACAATACTGTTTGTTCACAAAGGCATTTTTCACATAGGATTCAAAAGCGACAAGTTGGTCCATTGTTGACCTGCCCGACCGAAACCCTGCCTGGCAGCTGTCGAGAATACCATTGTATTCCAGGAAGTATAGTAACCTTCTGTTAATCATTTTTTCGAACAGCTTACACAAGCAGCTGGTCAAGGCAATGGGGCGATAACTTGAAACGCAGGAAGGATCCTTTCCCTGTTTAAGCAATGGCACAATCACAGCCTGTTTCCATGTCTTAGGAAAGTGCCCGACGCGCCATATCTTGTTAAACAAAAAGAGGAGAGTATGAATTGTGTCTGTATGAAGGTGTTTGATCATGGTGTACGTAATGTTATCTGCACCTGGCGCAGAAGGCTTGCAGCCGGCCAAAGCAGTCATGAGCTCGTGAAGAGAGAATGGACAATTATAGGAGTAATTCGATTGTTTGTGGTCACGTATGGACTTCGGCTCAGCCGACTTTTTGTAGTGCATAAATGTGCTTGTGTAATGTGAGGAGCTTGAGATGTGTTCAAAGTGTTGCGACAGCGAATTTGCCTGGTCCACTAAGGTGTCACTAGTGGTGTTAACAAGGGGTAAGTTATATGTCCTTTGTCCATTTAGTTTTCTTATCCTATTCCAAACCTTTTGCGTATCTGTGAAGGAATTTATGGAGCTTAAGAAGGACCTCCAGCTATTGCTTTGGGCCTGACGCCGAATGCGCCTTCCCATGGCTTTGGCGCGCTTGAATGCTACAAGGTTGTCAGCAGTTGGATATCTGCGAAGAATGCCCCACGCCTTGTTCTGTGCCTGGCGCGCTTGTCGACATTCTTCATTCCACCAGGGTCGCCTTAGGTTACTTTTGCTACCAGAAGTCTGGGGAATGAATTTCTCTGCAGCATCAAGAATATGGGCTGTGACAAGGCTACACGCTTCATCAATACCCAAGTGTTCTATGGAGGTGTGTGAGAGTTGAGATTTCTGCTTAAATTTCTCCCAGTCTGCAGCGGTTTCTTTAAACCTTTTATTTGAGGTTGCAGGGTAGGGGTCTTTGTCTAGGCACTTCAAGATTACTGGGAAGTGGTCACTCCCTAACGGGTTTTTGTCCACCTGCCACTCAATGAGTGGAAGAAGAACCGCAGAACCTATTGCCAAGTCTATGTGTGAGTACGTGTTATGTGTGGTGTTATAGTATGTTGGTTGTTTGTTGTTAAACAGACACGTACCAGACGATACCAAGAACTGTTCAATTAAACGGCCACGGGCATCGGTTCTCCCAGAGCCCCAGAGTTTGTTGTGTGCATTTAAATCTCCGACTAGGATGAAGGGTTCCGGAAGCTCGTCCACCAGGGACTCGAATTCTGAGGTAGACAGACGATAATCCGGGGGAATGTATAAAGAGCATATGGTAATCAGCCGACCGAAAATGATAACGCGGACAGCAACCGCCTCAAGGCTGGTGAGCAGTCTAACTGACTGGGAGGGGATCGATTTTCGGGTCACAATGGCAACCCCGCCAGATGAATGAGCAAAGACATCTCTATCTTTCCTAAAGACAGTGTATTGCCTCAGAAAGTTACTTTGCTTGTGATTGAGGTGTGTCTCTTGGAGGCAAACATACTAGATTGATGTTTATAAAGGAGTTCATATACATCATCTAAGTTTTTATGAGACCCCTACAGTTCCATTGAACTATGTTCTCAACAGCAATTATGCGTCAAAAATAATAAATCGAAGTTTTTTTTTTTCAGATCAGTGAGTCTTGTTTAGGGCCTGTGATGCGAAGAGCTGGTTTTTCCCACGGCCAAGAGTGCTGCGGCGCTCATTTCGTTCCTGAGGTGCAGGTTGAAATGCCAAAGTGTCCATATCCTCATCTGACACTTAGGTGTCATCGAATTGGTACCCTTCCGTCGAAAACCTCGAGGAATGGTCCCTGAGGTGGCCTCAGCCTTCTCAGTCGGAGCCTGCGGTGCAGGAGGGGACGGGGTCTGTGTGGAGCCCCGACAGTTCGTGCTCTCAACGCCCTCGAGTGTTGTGGGGGCGAACGGAGCTGGACTGGAAGCAGAACCAGTCCCAACAGCGTCCGTCGCCACGTCCTCCACGGGCTCCACAGGGGTAGCGTTGGGGCGCTGGGCTGTGAGTGGCAGCCCGGCAGGATCAGGAACCACCAGGGACTCTGCTGTGGAGGCAGGAGGAGCTGGTGGCCGCTCAGAGGGGGTTAACGACAGCGACACATCAGCTAGGCTGCACTGTGTCGCTGTACTAACCAGACGTCGCCCCAACCCCCGGCGGGCGCCGTCTGCATAGGATGTGGCCGAAAACAACTTGTGCTTCTGGCGTGCCTCGGGGAAAGTTATGTTTTCAGTCACTTTGATATGAATGATCTCCTTTTCTTTCTTGAAAGATGGGCAAGATCGTGAGTATGCAGCATGTGCGCCACTGCAGTTCGGACATTTCAGAATTGTGTTTCGGCATTCTTCAGAGGTGTGATCATTTTCGCCGCATTTAGGACAGGTGAGCTTACCACGGCAGGCTAGTGTTCCATGGCCGTAATGCTGACACTTGAAGCATCGCCTCGGGATAGGTATGTAAGCGCGAACACGACAGCTAATAAAAGCTGCCTTCACTGTCTCGGGCAGGATAGAGCTGGCGAAAGTAAGAATGATGTGTCGCGTCTTGATGTCTGCCCCGTCTCTTCTCATTACGATTCTACGAACACCAACAACACCTTGGTCTCGCATTCCCTCAAGGAGATCAGCGTCTGTCTCATGCAGTAGTTTTTAGTCAGAAATGAGACCTTGGACAGTGTTTAGAGTGCGATGCGGCGTGACGGTGACAGCCAAGTTGGCAATTTTTTCTTGCTTCAGAAGGTTGTCGCTTTGGTTTTTTTCGCATTACCTCAACAAGTAGGTCTCCGGAGGGCATCTTTTTGGCATTGTAATCTTTCCCAACAATGTTCTCAATGCACTTGGCAATGAAAAACACTGACAGGTCAGTGATTGGTGATTTGTCGTCGGTTGAGTGTACCACAAGGTACTTACTGAATGTTGCCTGGGGTGGTTCGATTCTCAGTGCTTCGGTGCGACCCCGTTTAGGAGGCCGATCGGGTTTTCTGAGCGGAGTAGGAAATGTAGCCATAAAACTTCGAGTGAATTCGGTGGCAAGGCCGGTCGCCCACCACCGAGCCCAACAAGGGAACATGACTATGCAGCACACGTTAACCGTACCTTGCCACTATAACCTTATGCTTGGACTCAAGGCTGACATCTTTGCACAAGGTTAACCCTCACCACCTGGAAAAATGTAGAACAAGGATGGAAGGAGATGGCAGGACAGAGTTAAGAAAGAGGATAGGAAAGAGAAAGAATAAAGAGGAGGACAGGAAAAGGCAACTGGCTGATTCCCCCCAGGGCGGGTCAGACCGGGGGCACCGTCTGTGAGAAGCAGGGGCCAAAGTGGTGTGTTGCCAGGGGGCCATGAAGGCCCAAAACAACCCTGGCGTTGGCTCAACCACCAGGATGCCCTTTTCCTCAGACACGGCAAAGCCACGCACAGCCGGGGCGTGGGTGGGTCCAACCCACATGTGCTCGGGTCCATGGTGTTGCAAGACACCAAGTGCCTACGGCAGTAGGCACCCCTGCGGAGCTCGGGACCGTGGTGGCGCTACTCACCAAAACACCTTGAGTACACAAGGTGCCCCCTGCGGGGGCAATTAATTAAGGTCTAGGACTACACTTAATGTAGCTTAAATAAAATCATTGCGTTGGTGCACCATTTAAATTATTTTCATAAAGAGCGCTTCGTGGTGACCTGGACGGCGCGTAGCAAAAATAAATCTGTTTATCAATTACATGGAATGTCAAGCAGGCATGAATTCCACAAAGTCGACATTTGATATTCAACAGTATTTAGCATGGTGACTTATACACCGACTCTTGCTAAGCTAGAGTCACTAGAAGAAGAAAAATATGTCATTTGCCTCCAGATACAATACCTTAGAGCAACTCCAAAGTAACGAGAACAAAATACACTAAACAGAATACCTTCAGTAAAAGTTTAAATACATGCTTCGATCCTTAATGACGGATAGGTTCAGTTTAGAGGAACTTGTTCGAAAAATTGGTGCATATGTTGTAAAAAGTATGATCTGCGCAAACTCTAAATGACCACTCAGGGAGAAAGAGACAGGAACTGCGGCTGTCCTCTTGTCCCTAATTGTGTGCTGTTGCCTGAGTTCACGCAGTTTATACTTTTTGCATTAATGAAAAGGTCTGGTTTAAATAAACATGTTACTAAAAACAAACACACCATGACAAACACACTAGTTCATTTCAAAGCTACAAGCGACGACAGACAGAAAAACCGAATTATTTACTGTGACAAAGTAATAAAAAGCAAAACAAAAAAACAACTAAATTAGCCAGGCTGGAGGCAGGGGCCCACCGGCATAATAAGCACAGGTATTGAAGGGCCCATGCGTCCAGTTCTACACACATTCCAGCAATCCCTGCAGTATGAATAAATGCTTGGAGCACAAGAAGAAGCTCCGCACCACTCTCGCGTTTTCTGTGGAGCCATCGCACGCCGGCGCTTTGAGCCGGAGCGCTCCTATTGAGGGACGCTGATTAAAATGCAGATTCATTCATTCGCCAATGCCTCCAGCTTCCATTCAAACCAGTACCGTCGAGGGCCCCTGAAAGGAAGCCGGGGTAGCACAAAAAATGTTTCGTTTAGTCAGGAAGCGCGAGCCTTAAGCGAAGGCTAACGATGTTCGAGGCATCTTCAGGCGACGTAGCCGCCGTTAGCGCCTTAATTGAAATGGAGAGTTTTAGAATAATAGTGTCGGATTTGCAGGTCTCGTGCGTACCTAATTAGAATAACTAGAGCTAGGCGCCGAAAAAGAAGGGTGTTGTCAGGCGCCCTGCAACGCATGTGGGTGAGCTATCGATTCCCGTGGTAGAAGCCATGTTTCTTTTGGATGCGAAATGCCAAAACCAGGTTACGTACAGAGATATCTCGGCATGCTAGAAAACACCAGCTAGTTTAAATTCATCAGCACTCTTGCTCCACTTCGTCTGAGACAAAAAAATTCACGCATCTCCACGAAGTGAATCATGATGAGTTGGTGAAGCACGGGGGTCGTTCGTACCGTAAATCACCCGTGAGAATGCTTACTGCTGCTAAAGCGATTTCCAATTCAATCCAATACAATTCAAGTTAATTCAATCCAAATCCAATTAAATCCGATCTAATCCGTTCCGATGCTCCTCGCACATGCGTAGCACGGCTCTCCAGGAGCTCTCTCTCTCTCTCTCTCTCTCTCTCTCTCTCTCTCTCTAACCTTTTGTGAACCTTTTATATTGTTCTTGTTAACCTTTTGTTAACCTTTTGTTCAAAGATGTTTCAATTTACACAGTGCTGTGCGTATCTCTCCCTCTCTTCCTCTCTCTCTCTCTAACCTTTTGTGAACCTTTTATTTTGTTCTTGTTAACCTTTTCTGAACTCTCTCCCACACACTCATCCAAAAACAAGAAACAAACACCTCCTCCTCTCTGTGCATTACCACACTCTTAGGGCACGTGCCACTGCGACTGCTGTTTCAGGATAAACCGTTGTTCTGCCCAAGGAAGTGCATCTCCTTTTTCGTAAGTGCGAGGGAAGGAGTGCTTGGGGACTCCTGTGCAAGCACTCCTTTCCTCGCACTTACGGTAAAGGAGATGCACTTCCTTGGGCTTTTGTGAACCTTTTGTTAACAAATGTTTCGATTTACACCATGCTGTGCCTCTCTCTCTATCTAACCTTTTGCGAGCCTTTTATTTTGTTCTTGTTAATCTTTTGTGAACCTTTTGTTCGCAGATGTTTCGATTTACACTGTGCTGTGCCGTGAGAACGGATGCCGGACGCCGGACAAACCTCGGCCTTAAGGTGCTTAGCCACTAAGACCTTGATTTGAAGTTTCGCTTCTCAAAATAACACACCTCTGCGTGTTGCTTTACTAGTTGTATCGATAGTTATCCATCTCTGCCGTAATCAATTATGCAGTGCTAGAAAAATCGGTATCAGCTGCTCATACTTGCGTCGTATAGAAGAGATGGTAACTCCAGGCGTAGTGACCTTCAATCCTCTTTGGAACACCTTATAAGCAGTTACTTTGGCTTTAACGCAGCCTTTTCAGATGAAGGAAGAAGGGGCCGCGGTTGACGCAGCCTTCGCCACGCGGCAAGCCATTTCGGCTTATTTGTGTTCTGTGTGTAGCTTGCTGCGTTACCATCAGGTTACTGAATTTATGTATAAAACACACGCTGAGATATGTCATAAAACTCCGCAGCTGCACTGTCCTGCCATCCGAATTTAGCACGATCTGATTCGGTGTAGCCCATATTACGATCTTTTTAATTTGTCCTGCCCGGAAATACATCGGTTCGTCTGCCTCTAATGGTGTGGAGGGTCCTCAGATTCGTAAGACACCTTCTAGAGTCCGACGGCACCCCTATGCCATGGAACTCTTTAGCAGCTGGTGTTAGGATGGTAGAGAAAGAATACCACTGCGATGTCAAGAATGAATACGGCATTGTCACTGCAGAACCACCCACAGGTGCTTATTTGAATAAGCTGGCTTCTCTGGCCAGCTGAACTTGGTTTCGCTATCGAAGGCTTCTGCTGCTGCGAAGCTTTGCGTTGTCGTGAGCACGACTGCCGTTACACTTTCGAGTACAGCGGAATTTAGATATGCTTAGTCGATGCATCCTGGATCCCCTAATCACGTGCTTAGTGTCGTCTGGTCTCTGAACTTCCCGGCCACTTGGTCTCCTTTTTCTGGGAGTGGCCATTTCAAACGCCTGTTCGTCTCCCATTCAGATAGCCGGCTGTACGTGTCGTGACGCTTGCGCTGCTAAAAAGATAAGACTTCAACGCGTGCAGTGCGAGTTCTCTGCATATACGCGCAGATACGGGAGTTCTCCGCTGAAGTAAGCCGTTTCAGTGATTCATGGTGTACTGTGCAGAAAATCATTAATTTTTGGTCCGAACTCCCCGCCAAAGTCGCTTAGGGTCAACTTATGCTCTCCACTTTTTACTGGAACCAACCGGCGTGTCTGAATGCCCGCAGCGAAAAGGCCATATGCGCGACAGCTGGTTTCGCACCTAACGTTACGTTCTCCCTGCTCTCTTTTTGAGCCCATACAGTGGAGTGGAATTCAGAGGTTAGCGTTTGGTTATCATCTATGCCTTTCTTTTTTGCGTGCCTTCTATTTACGTTTTGTCCTAATGCAAGGTCTTTTAAGCCCGACAGAAACGCTGTTCCATAAAAGTCCTTTTTCAATGTGATAGAGTAAGTCGGGAACAAGTTGTTTAAATAATCCTCAGAAGCCTTAAAAACCTCCTTTCGCGGGTGGTCAATGCGCAGAATAGGTTGATTTTTCGCATAGAGTATAGTGACATTTATGATCACTTAAACCGTTAACTTACTGCAACGCGCTGAACAGGGGCTCCCATGAGAGGTTTCGTAATCTCATTAGGAGCCGTTGTTTTCTAAGCGCCTAGAGGTAGAACAATTACGCGTCAGGGAAACGTTGACACCGTTTCCAGCTTACTTCTCCGGTCTGCCAGGCGGGAAAGGAAGAACGGCGGAGACGGTGGACACACGACCTTTCTTCCTTGGGGTCGGTCGGCGCGCTACGGAAGCGTCTAGCAGAAACTAGTTACGCTCCTATGTTTTCCTCTCCTCTGGAAATAGGAACAAAGGAAACGAAAGCAGCAGGAATGGTAGAGCCCTGCGTGCGGGTGACGGGCGTCTCGCTGCACTCTTATCAGTTACTAGCTCTATTTCGAAGCAGTCGTAGCGCCATTCCGAAATAGGTCCATAATGGGGGGCAGGCAGGGTCAGCGGACGAAAATAGGCCTGTTTACTCCAGCGGGCGAGCGTAGCTGCAAGCATCAATCTTAAAACAAACAGACAGAACATAAGGAAGAGGCTGAAAAGAAAACGCCGGTGCTGAGTTGCGGCACCGGGCCATTAGGGCATGTGAAAAGGCGAAAACTCACCGTAATCTCTCTCATAGGTAAGACGCACTTGGCTTCAAAATACTGCGGAACCAATCTGCATCGTCCGTCATGTCGACGTGGAGCCCTACAGCCCGATTGGGCTCACCAGTGCAACCACTTTGTTGCCGACACTCCTTCCCCGCTCAATCTTTCTTTTCAATTCTTTTTCCCTTTGTTTGTTAGCTACTTGTCCCATACTTTCTTTCTTTCCTTCTTTTTTTCTTCTTTCTTTCCTTCTTTCTTTCCTTTTTTCTTTCTTTCTTTCCTTCTTTCTTTCCTTTTTTTTCTTTCTTTCTTTTCTTTTGTCTTCCTTTCCTTCCTTCTTTCTTTATTTGATTCTTTATTCTTCCTTTCTTTCCTTTTCTTTTCTTTCTTCTTTGATTTTGCATTTCTTTCTATCTTTCCTTTTCTCCTTCCTTCCTTCCTTCCTTCCTTTGTTTCTTTCCTTTTATCTTTCTTTCTTTTTTTTCTTTCTTTCTTTGTTTCTTTCTTTCTCACTGCCTATCTCTCTTTTTATTCTTTCCTTGTTTCTTTCTTTGCTTTTGTGTTTGTTTCTTTTATATTGTCTTTCTTTCCCTTTATCTCGTTCACGGGCCTTAGGTTCGCTGCTGGTATCACTGGTCAAATGCTCTGCAGCAGTGTATAGCATGCGAGGAAACGCGCCCCCGCTGAGGCAATTATGGACTGGAGATGTAACTGTCTGCCACCGAGACGCACAATTTCATGCAGCTGTCCGTCCATTATGACGTGGTAGTTGACCCCACACAATGCGACCGGAGTCGTGTCTGTCTGCCCGCTCTCGGCGCGTTGTTTTGGCTCTTCTCAGTGGCCGTTGTGAGAAACTCAAGCTTCAATGACGAGCGGCAACCAGTCGGCGAACAGAGCGTGAAAACGAGTTAACTGCCGCCGCCCGGGCCGTCCGGTTTTTTTTTTTTTTTTTTTTTTTTTTGCGCCGTTGAATTGCGCTGAGCACCGTTATGGTCCTAAGAGGAAATAAGACTCAGTGTTCTATACACCAATGCAGACTGTGCTTGCGTACCTGCGCGCGGACATCCATGCAGGTCTTAAAGAGTACAGTAGCTGCTTCCTGCGGGGCTGCGTTTAGAGCTGTAAACCGATTGGCCTGGCGTGCGTGCCAGGCCTTGTTCAGGCGCCCGCGTGTTCTTTGGGGGAAATTCCGTACACTGTGCTTGGCATATGGTGTTCGATGTGTTGTCAATTTTTGGGAGAACATGCTAGCTCAAATTCTCAAATTCTTGCGATGAAGGAATATAAGGCATTCAATGTGGCAACGAAATAGTGCCAAAAATTTGCCCATGATTCTTTGCGTAACGTGTACCAATGCACCCAACTTCAACCTCACAGACACAATGTTCAATAATCATCGAGCCCGAGCAGCTTATTTGTTACCATTTTCTTGGAACCATACTGAGTACGGAACGCATAGTTTGTCATTGTCACTACCTGTTAGTTTAATTTCGTTGTAACAAACCGTAATTAGTTTTAGCTGGGTACAAGCAACAAGCTCCAGTAGAAACTTTGTCGACGAGGCAGTTTATCAGGTTGCCTACTCCAAAACCGATTACATTTTATCTTTGTGTCCCTGAGGGGCACACAGACTGAGCACGCTGAGCAGATAAACATACTAAAGATTTATAACAAAAGAAGCTGCTGGGTTATCTAGGAGTTCGTTTGTTTCTTTTTCGAGCGAATCGTACACAAATCTTTGGACGGCCTTCAGCTCCACTGCTTCCTAGATGCCGCTGAATGTTGTTTTTGACGCTTTCGTTCCTTCTTGCTGTGATTCGCAGTTATTTAACTGTGATCTTATTCTGGGCTATACATTCACCTCCATCGATGCGTTTTTTTGTTATTGTCAGTCAGTTTGAAGAAAGGTTAGGTTCAAGTGGGGTGTTACGCGGCTGAATCAAGAAAAGCAAGATAAAACAGGGTTGTGGAATCCGAAAGCGTTGTCGGCGTAGTCATTGGTAAACATTAAAAGACCCTACAAAAAGCTGTACCAGCCCCTTTTCCTGCTTACTGCGGAAGAAACAAAAAAATATCTATGAAAGAAAAATCCAAATACAAACTATACGTAAACAAGCAAATCCGCCCAGAATCATTTATTAGGCGGGCTTACCTTACGAAATCCACACGCGCTGCCTCGAAAAAAAGACGCCCCCTTGCTCGAACAAAGCCCTAAATCAATAAGGCATGCAGTCTGATCTTCTGACGTCATATACAAGGTATGGTAGTACGACCGGCATAACTCGAGTAAACAATTTTTTTTCAAGCAGGCTGTTCCCATCGCAGCAGGAATAAGAGCAAATAGTGAATACCAGTTACATTTGTTTCTTCTTATAGTTGATGAAGACTCGGAAGTAAGTAGTAGCGGAGCTTCGGTGGCCAATAAGACGACGCAGCGGCGTATCAAGGAACTGCGGTGCTGTAGTGGGGGGTTGAGAGGGGGGGGGGGGGGCCTTGTTTTAAAGCAAGTATTTTGGGAATACAGTAACCAGAAAATGTGTTCTGCTGTAATTGGCCAGCGGCTGCTTGTCTGCAACCACACGATCATTTCCCGCGAGCCGTTCTTCTTGTGCTCGGACACGGTTCTTGCTACAAAGCATCATCTTGCTCAATACCCCCAGAAAAGCTCGTCGAGGAAGATGATGGAGTTATCCCTTCTTGAGATGTGCCTTGCCCTCTCATTCTAAGGCTCTTGAGCACGTAGACGGCGTATAGCTGGCGAGGATGAACGCGCGTTGAGAAAGGTGAAATAGTAGGCGTAAAAAAGGTTTGCTGTACTGATGTTCGGTGTGGGCACTATATTTGTTCCGTGATCATCGCGCCAGTGGCTGTGCATGTGTTGTTGTTGTGTTTCTGTTTATTTCATAGCCTCAAGGCTTAGTGGATGCGAAGCGAGTTCTAGCTATATTCAGGAAGCTAGTTCAGCACCGCCGTTATACTTCAGCGCGGAGAAGTATGCAGGACCCCGGAGCCAAATGACGGTGTTTTGGACGTTCCGAAATGCATGCTTGGGGAGGTAAATGAATCACTTTAAAAATAAATTTGCGCGCACTGAACCGTGAATGGAATGAAAGCCGTTTCGTCAGCTTTGAAGACTATTGCTTAATCCACCACTCTACATCAGCATGTTGTCAGCCGTCGAGCGAGAGTCAGCCTTGTGTGCTTAGCGCTGACGTCTAATTGCATGGCATGTGAATGCCATTCCACGGGATGACAACGGGTGCGCGCTATAGCCACGGAAAACTTTGGTTCTCGAGACGATGTAGCATAAAAGTGTCGCCAGTCTGCCTTTCGAGGAAGTTCGGCCCAAAATACGAAGAAATGAAGGCAAGAAACGACACGCAAAATCCATCTAGCAGTAAATGTGTCTGATAAACACCGCGCTCGGCGGCAGTAACGCTTTTGATTTTATATCACGTAAACAGACAAATATCCGGAACAATTTTCCGACAGTGTCGCTTCGTGGCGTCTCTTTTTAGTTCAGTGTTGCACGTTCGGCCAAATAGTGCTTCTATTTTGTCGGGTATTTATTTACACCTTTTAGCATCTTCTTTTAATGCGCGGCATAATTTGTCCAGTACTCCTACAGCAAGAACCGTGTAACGCCATGCATTTGCTAAAAAAATGCAGATTTGGCGGAAGTAACACCTGTTTTGTGATAATAGTGTTAATGGGGATAACTGGTTGGACAGAATGTTGAACAACCAAAAAATAGGGAAACGTAGAAAAAAAAATTTCCACAAAGATGATCTGGAAAAATAAAAAATAAGAATCTTATACATTTCCCCCCAAACCCAAGAATGGATAAAAAGTCCGCCAAAAAATGTTCATAATACGAAAAAAATAGCGAAAATGGCTTACCGTGTAACGCCTTGCATTCCCATAAAAAGGCAGATTGGGCGGAAGTAACACGTGAAATCGTTTTAATAGCGCAATGAAGATAATTGGTCGGACAGGATTAAAACGATCAGAAAATAGAAAAAAATATAAAAAACAAACTTTCAGCAAGAATTATCTGACAAAATAAAGAAATATGCATCTTATACATCTCCCCCAAAAACCGAAGAATAAACAAAAAAAGTCAGCAAAAAACGTCCAGAATACCAATAAAAAATAGCCACAATGCGAAGTGGGTAGATAAAAATGTAGATTTCGCGAGAGTAACGCCTGTAGTCGTTATATAGCTTAACCAGAAAAAATTAGTCGTACAAAATTTTGAACAACCAAATAATAAAAAATTAGAGAAACCAAACTTTCACAGAAATTATCGGGCCAAATGAGAAATATGCATCTTATACACCTACCCCCCAAAAAAACTGAAGACTCAACAGAAGTCCACAAAAGAACATTCGAAATACACAAAGATAGCGTAAATTGACTGACTCTGCAGTACGCCATGCATCATCAGGGAAAAAACACATAGTGAAGTGAAAGCACTTCATCGCTATAATGGCATAAATATACATCACTGGCGAAAGGAAACAAAAGGAAACCTAAAAAGAAAAAAAAAAATAAGCGCAATTCTTTACTCATAGCTGAATATGGCTGCACTCGCATTTTACAGAAGCAGCATAACAGTGATACGTTTTAGTAGACAATTCTCTTAGCTTCTGCAGATTTTTTCCCATGCAGTTCGGTAAAATGTACTGCTTCGGGTCACTGGTGTTAGCAGTAAAAAAGGGACCACGCTAACTTTCTGTGATGATGCCTCCAACACCCTCACTTGGTTACATACGGGTACCTTATGCTGGGGCAAATGTTTAATGTGTCCTCTTAGATCCACAAATCAAGGGAAAACTTATGCCGCCTGGGCTTGCTCCACTGTGGTAACACACGCCCCGGCCCCAAAATAAAGGTGCACATTGACGCACAGCACTTGTAGTCACAGGGAATTAACTAAACCCGCGAAGACACGCACGTGCTCACAAAACAAATTGGTCCACTTCGCGGTGACGCAAACTTGTACCATTGTTTTCATTCTGCGTCACTATGTTACCGCCACACCCAAAACACGAGTACAACGTTGATATTACACTCTATAGAAACATTGCTTCGACAATTCGTGCGAGGATACAAAGAGAGCACAGAGAAGGAAGAAACAAAGAAGGTTAAAGAAGTCTTTAAATTAACATGATGAGGTTTGAGTCACCATGTTCTATATCACGGAGACTGAAACAAGCACACCACACTGGGCTAACACGACTAGGAAACGACTGAAACGACAGTCTGAAGGTATTTATGTGAAATGTATCAGGAGGCAGAAAGTGGATACTTGTATTGGTATGACCGGAAGAACTGTGTAAAAAAACAGCATTAAACGCGGTTGGTTTGAAAAGTGAGAGGGGTGTCTTGCGGGCGCTTGAGGGCAGAAATGCACGTTTCCGCCCGATTTTTTCTTCTCTCTAGTCAACATGTTCCACCGGCGCAAAGGTGATAGACGCTTCCTTACGCGAAAAGGTCGAATGCGATAGCCACCGCGAGCGAGTACTGAATGCGCGATTCCAAAAGGGAACCATGTCGGGCATACACTCCAAGTTATGCGCGGAGCTTGGGGAAGGGAACGAAAACAGGGATTGGGCCATCGGTTCAGCTTTACCCGGCTCGTGTCGAACCAGAACAAAAAGCCCTGGATAAATAGGCTGGTGGCCTATTCAGAGGGGGGCCTCGTCAGAGAAAAAAAACAACTCCACGATAAAAGTTGCTATAAAGAAGCGAAAACGCCGCAGAAGGAGTTACGACGTTCAGAGATACCTCTACGCAATGTATCAAGCCAGAAATAAATAAAGAATACTGGACACAAGGCAGAATGCTGCGTTCTGTCTTTCTCTCTTGACGTATTCTTGCTTTTGTGCGCTGTAACACTTCTTTACTGTGCACTACCAACAAACCCACAAAGTCATCCTGGTAAAAAAAAAACTGAAGGAAGACAACAAAGTAGGGGCTTCGACGTTCAAAAGGTAGTGCAGAATTCCATTACAAAAGGAAGGAAACAGCCTTTCTGTGCCACATCGACACATTGGTTACCCATCGAGACTATGGCCATGCCCATGGCAGTGACAGAGCGCTGTTTCCGTTGCCTTGCACAAAAGGGATTTCTTGCACATTCTGGTTTATGGAATAAAATGAGATCCTATTGCCATGGAAAAAAACTGGTGCCACGGCCGAACGCTGATTGTTATTCGGCTGCTTCCAGCGATATGGCATATTCCAAACGGCAGTGATTGAGAATATCTGAGCGTAGAAGTTGTAGACGTGTCCGGTGCATCAGAGATATATGAAGATGCTCGGCCGTAGGATGTATCATTTACCTTCGACGAAGACGTAACGTAACGTAAAGCTCTTACGATCAGGTTTGTAACGTAAAGCTCTTACGATCAGACATCGCTGTTAACTAAACCATACTGCTGACTTTGTCCTACAGGACAGCCAGAATTAAAATATTTCAAGCACTTATCTACACTGTCTTTTGGGGTTTTTAACAGCTAAGCTGTTTATCAAGTCGTAATTTTTCGTGTCCGTAGCGCGGTTGGGGCGGGCGGAGGGTTTCACTCACGGAGCGCACTGTAGATGACGCGGCGAATTTATCCAGCGCTCCCCGCGCGGAGGTGCCTGTTTGCCGGCGGGTGCGTCGTCAGTACGGCTTTGTGGTCTGCTTTAGCGATGGTTGTTTTAAGTCTGTTTTGGTCCAGCTGCGCGTCCATTGCGCGCTTGCTTCTCACGGCTTGATTGACGTGTTCGACAGCACCTCCTGGGTAACCCAGACCCGACGGAATTAAGTGGTCGTACGGCGAACTTACGTTAAGGATTGGTTTGAAGGGCGGAAAACAAAATGTAGAGACCACATACAGATATATCTGGCCTCTAGAGAAACGCTACCTTTTGCGCACTGCTTGCCACGAATGGAACTTCGTATTCTAAATTGATGAATACCAATTCGGTTCTGTTTTAGGAGGTATTACAAAAGGCGAAATTAGCAACTTGTTCTGATAAATAGCGATTATGAGTTCCCTCCGCTTTCTCGCAATTTTCAAACTTACTAAACTAACTAGTTTAAATCGGTATGAATGGGAATCATTAAGCTCACATGACAAATTGTTTCGGTGTCTACGATTGTGTCGCGCGGTGGTGTAGCCCAGAGCAAGCACATGAGGGTGGCTAGGTTCCTCTGCTTCCCTCAGAAAGACGCTCCTCTCCGTTTTCTTTCAGCCAACGCACGGCCGGGCTACAGCTGGCGGCGTCCGCCGTTCCAGGCCGGCTGTCGCCGACGCTGCTGCGTTCGAGACGCCGCCCCAGTGAATGTAAGGTAATGGCTGGCAGAATCTGTGGTTTCACTCTTTGTAGAGTGACGTGTGTAAAAACGTGTGCATGGGCAACTGTTGTGGGTGTCGTTTAAAGCTTTGCTTTCCAATCACCTTCACCGCGTGGACTAGAGCCAATGTTTTGTTGGCACTCGATAACTGAGTGATTTTACAAGTTTTGAATCATCAGGTATGTAACCCAACGAAAGTGACTGAAATAAGAGTAATGCTAAGGCGGAAATGATGATGAAGGTTTCATCTTTTTAATTATGGTAACTATTCCGTTCGCAGAAATGACGATTGGTGACATGGAATCTGGTATGGAAATATCAGTATTACAATTAAGCTGTGTTAAGTGACCGTGCGATCGTAAAAACTGCCCAAAAACAGTGTTTAAGCTATCAGCCGCATCTGCGTCGCTTAGATGTTCATCTCTGGGACCTGGTAAGATTATTGGCGAAAGGGCTACTTCGGTTTATGATGATGATGGTTGGTGTTTAATGGCGCAAGGCCGACGAGGGCAAAGAGCGCCAGAGAAGTTATTTAATGAAAACAAGTGATTACCACAAAAGGTAGGTATAAAATGTGTAAACTGGACATAGTAAGATCAATAAAGATAATGGTGATGGCTGGTGTATAGGGCCAGATGTGATTACGCATGATAGGAAATGAGAAACCGAACCTACTTCGGTTTATCGTTTTCCAGAATTTTTTAAGGTCACTTTTGAGCATGCCTCAGAGTTGCTGAAAAAAAACTCTCGTTTAGCGTTCTGAATAGCAACTGGAAGGCGTTTAGCGGCGCCAAAGTACGCCTTCAAAATTGATTGCTGGTTTTTAGTTTTTCCGGATCTATACAGGCGCTTTTTCTGGTTCATTACTTTTTTTTTTGTCGAGTTGTTGAACCATGTGGCCGATACTTTTTGATGGTTATACTTGCTACAAAAGGCTCTGTTAGTCGGTTTATTTTTTTGACTAGCAACTTCCAGTTGGTTTCAACCGAGCGGCTGTGGAAATCCCGATCATAGCGTGAAATTGTTCGAGCTGGGCGTTTATTCTTTCGTAATTACTACGATCGTATATTATAAATTATAAACCCGCAAATTATATATTATGCACGGGGATACGTTTTGTGTAGAGTGTCCAGGGTGTCATTAAAGGGGTCCTGAAAGGCGTTTTGAGCACACTAAATGAACTAGCGCAATCGTTAGATTGGGTCGTCAACGTCAGCTGTGCCAAGTATTACTCCTTACGTGCAAGCGGAAAGCTCACACTTTTGTTGCAAAGTTTGTCGCCCTTTTCTCACCCTTCCCTGCGTGTTTTTGGACGCCGCCATCTTCACACGTCTACGTCATCGATTCCCAGATGTTCGTCATGATGTAGACATCCTGCTATTGAACGGCTTTTTCACGCACTTCCGGCAAAAAGATGTGTGGTCTGCTCAGCGTCGGCTCGCCGGCTGATCTGCCAGCGGAGTTCCGGAGTGCTTGGACATTTTACGACAAACGAAACAAGTGTGGACAAATGCTTAACCGTTTGTATTGAATGATGGCCATAACACGACATCGATATTGTCTTACGTGAGTACGTACCATAAAGAAAGCGTCGAAGCCCCGTGGCACTTCTTTCGTGCAATCGCAGAGAACGCCCTGAGCAGAATGCCCGGGTTTGACGCATACATTTTTTTCAACTTCAAAACATCCAGAATGCGTTTCGAACGAACACAACGTCACACATGCGTTGCAAGTCTGAACCGTGATTGACAGACGATCGGTTGCTTCCTCCTGCCCTGTCGTAAATTCGGCACTCACCTCGCGCCCGGTTTGCGGGGACCAACAGCAAGTCACTTAACTCTGGCGTGCAAGCCGAGAAGGCTTTTAGCCAGGCACACTGCACATACCCCATGTGAGGTTAAAGATAATCCAGACCATGGGAGGCACTATCCACCCGCAGAAGTACAACGTCGGATTTCACCGCGAAACGAACGCGTCCACAACACATCAGGCGATGCACACACACACACAGCTTCCGTCGCTGCCTTGGCCTAGCTGCAAGCTTCGCTCGGAAAGTCACGGATGTTACGACGATACAGAGCTGCGTGAGGGCGACGTGCTAACCACTTGACGTATTTAAAAACACAGGGGCAAAGAACTTGGTTCATCGGAAGCAAAAAATCTTTCCTCCACCTCGCGCTGCTTGCCGCCATGTTGCGGCCTCACGTACGCACGCTATTTTGCTGCCAATAGACAGTTTTAGTACCGCGTTTGTTGCCTTTGCGTACGCTAAACGCTAAATTTTTGCGTCCCGCTACGTAAACACCGCGAGGGGAGTTTTAGTAGAGCGTCTCTTCAGTTTTGCGTCGTGACACGCTAATGCATACGGCGCCATCTGTCGAATTTTTTGCGAAATGACTCGCCAGCTGATCTGCTAGTGGAGTGCCGGAGTGCTTGGACATTTTACGACTATCCAAACAAGTGCAAACAAACGCTTTCCCGTCAGTGTTGAATGCAACACATGGGTGCAGCTTGTAAGAACACGGCTGCTCGCTGCTCGAGTGCGGCGCTGGTTTGCTCTGCGCCTTCCCGTTCATCGCCACTGATGAAGCGATCCGATCCGGCGCGTTTTGTGCACGGGTTCTGCGTCGGTTTAAAAGGTCTTTTTCACATGCCGCCGGTAGGAACTACCACCACCGCAAAATAAGACCCGGCACCAGAAGGGCTACATCTGAGACGGCTTTTTGGATAAACAGTGCGCGGTGCACAAAGGGAACTAGGGCACGATTCTCCCCGTGCGGCTGCGAGTTCGCCGCCGATAAAAAGTCACGTGCCGCCGATAGCAACTGCAGCAACGTACAGCGCGAAAGGGCAAGCCCAGGCCACACACATGTGGCCAGCTCTTTCGTTCGCTTTTCCATCCTTGAGCGGAGTGCGGGAGCTATGTCCATGGTGTCAACAAAGATGAAAAGGCCGAAAGAGCTTGACCGTAGCAGACGGCAGTCTGAAGAGCGCAATAGCGGGAGTACGTCACTGCTGAGGAGCGAAGCATCATGGGAGGGAAGGCTCTCGCGCCAACAGCGAAGAAAAAGTTGAAAGGAGAAGCAAATACGGCGCGTCGATAATGCGTGGTTCTTCGATTTACGATTTCTCAGCTAATACTCATCGCTTTAACAAAAGTCTTGCAGGAGGAGATTGTAATACATTGCTTTATTTGGTTACATGTACATCCATGCATCAGCGGAAGGCATTTCAGGACCCCTCTAAAGGTTATGCTAAAACGTTGATCTGATTTCGGAGGACGGCAGCACACACCTAGTATGATTACACCATGGGAACTTTCGCAAGCGATAAAGAGGGCCTCCAGAGAACTATCAGTACGCACTCTAAAATGTTGGATTGTGCGTTTTGTCACGAATAACGGGCCACCAGAGTTGCCAGGTCCTCGAAAACAAGAAGTCGCCGGGAAATTGCCAGAAGTAGCCAGGAAAGTCGTCACCCTTAATGCAACGTTTGAAAAGTAGTCAGAAAAGCGCCATTCTAGAAAAACTGTGCTAACAATTTCTTTCTATTTCTCGACAGCGAGCCGGTTTCTGGTTACCAAGGCAGCCCCGCAACAAAATGAACGGGAATTTTAGATTCCTATAGCTTAATGCAGTAAAAGGGGAAGGTCTGTTGCTATTGACTGGACAGCTGTATACTAAAAAAAAGGGTAACGAATAAACAATAATGGCCTCGGGAAATTTCGTGCTAGGAGATGCGGATTTAGTGAGTCCAGGAAAGACAGAATTAAAGAATCTTCACATTGCTTACCGTTTTCAAAACGTGGATGCCAGGAAATCAAAATGTAGAAGAGAAAGAGAAATGAAGTGTGAAGGAGGAAGAGGTGGGGGCAGTTTGGGACGGTGGCTGTTGTCTCGTTACTTCTTGCCCGATCGGGCTTAACATTTGTGGGGATCGTCTGGAAAATACGGCCCTGAATGTCACATGTGAAGGGAGGAACGAAGAAGTAGCAGTTCGGAACGGTCGCCTTCTGCCTCTGTCTTCTCTTCGCCGGTCCCTTTCTTTACACCAGGAATAACACACGATATACCTCAATGACAATAATAAAGCATTCAGACCGAAGAAGAAACAGATGGTCAATTATGGACGTCAGTAAATTAAGCAAGACGTTCAGCTTCAGAAGGAGCACCGCCGGAATGTTCACGTCTCGGAACCCGACGTGCGGATGGCTCGACAGGCGCGCTCTCGAAAACGGGCCATAGCCAAGGCCTAACGCCCGAAGCGCTCGCTCTCCGCTGTTTGGGAAACGAAACAGGAGACAGGTTCGGGGGAAGAGATTCGGACGGAGAACAAGCCCCTGGTCGTATACCCTGCGTAAATTTTTTAAAGGAAACACTCGCTATGCATAAAGTAGGTCCTTGCTGTACAACAAAACGTGACTCGTTTTGTTGACTCTTATGTACCATGTGTGTTGCAAACTACGCATGTTCTCAGGGCGACACATCCTGCGGATATACATTCAATGCAGAGCAGAAAACGTTTCCGCAGCTTTTCTCCCATTATCCCAGGTCGACAGATGCCTAGTCGCTGCCCATAGAGGCAGGAAGATGTATCACTGCCTGTGCAACCAACTGGGCAACCAATGGGCAGTAAAGAAAATGCTGCCCGTGGTCGGAATCAAACGTGTGTCCCTCGGGTTATGAAACCGGCATTTATCCGACTGATCTCTGATTGCATTCCGGACGCACAGCATCTCCTTCGGGTTCGTAGGGGGCAGACATTGGCTTTGGAGTTGGCCGCGGGTTCTAGCGCGTCCTAACGCGGTGCATTTTGGGAAAGATGTGAAAGCCTGCGTACTAAACGATCCGGGTCTGCCAGTCATGGAGAAATTTCAGCGGCAAGTTCGGAAATAAATGTGAGGTGATGACATACGGAGGGGACATTTGGCGCTTTACCAAAGAACTTCAAAGCAAACTTAGTACGGCTCCACGAGCCATTGAACGAATAATAACCGGAGTAACACTTAAAGACAGGGAACGAGCTTCCTGGATCAGAGAACAAGCTAGAGTAAAAGATGTGATAGTTCAAAAAAAGAGAAAAATAACTGGATTTGGGCTGGCGACGTGATGTGCCGAAATGACAATTGGTGGATTACCAAGAGGCAGAGTGGACACCGAGAGACAAGTCTAGAAAAAGGGGAATGCCACTTACTCGACGAGGGGAAGAAATAAGGAAAGTCGTTGGCAAAGGACAGACTCGAGCGTCGCGGGAGAGGAGTGGTTGGAGGTCGCTGGAGAGGCCTTCCGCCTGCGGTGGACCAAGTGGGCTGCTGCTGTTGATGATGGCGCAACAGCCGGGTCTCCGACGAAGGGAGAGGGGCCGCTCCCTATGCTGTTTCTCCAGGCTTGCACCACCAGTGCAAGCTGCACCAATTTTTGTTGAAGGCGAACGGCTGGCGTCTGAAGCTGGATAAGCCATCGGATCAAGTATTACTCGCTCGCTGGGAGGAGGTCCTGCTGCGTAGACTACGAGTTGGGGTGGCCCTCTCTCCTGCGGTAACCCGGGCGTGGCCACCGCGATACCATGCCCCGTTTTCCACGACCTGCCCCTTCTGTACGGCTCCTGCCGAAGAAGCCGACACCAACCACCTGCTATGGACGTGCCCTTCACTGAGTGCAGCGAGATCCCGGCACCTTCGCGGCACAGGCCTGCATCCGGGGAGACCCCCCGATCTTCAGCGATGGCTGTGGGGGCCCCACCACCGCTGTCTTCTGGACTTAATCCGGGAAACGGGTGCAAACTTGTACCTGTAGGAACTTATGCCAAAGGGCATACTGTCGCAATTAAAAAAAAAAAAGTATGACTGTTCGGGGTATCTCTTTTGTTCGCCCAGTTGCTTTCATCGCAGCGTAACCAAGTTCGAAGTGGTAAGCATGGCATCTCTTAATTCTAGTTATAGTCCACCATTCTTGCTACTACAATTATGTGCGACTTCCGGCTATTCGAAGAGCTAAAATTAGAACTGAACATTTTAAGTGAGCTCCAAATGATAGCCATTTTACAAGAAGTGAGCCGCCAGCGTTCTAGGTGGTACACCTTGCTCAAAAATAAGATAGAATTACGTTCATAAGCTTCAATAACCGACCTGGTACATTTTCATACAGAAAACAGTGACCCTGCCCAAGTTTTTTGTTTTAGAATAGCGAATCGTTTAATTGTGTTGACTTGATACTCTACTTCTTCCATAATTTTTAGTGGTAGGTTAAAATACGCCCTCCTTTTTTTTTTTTTTCGCGGGCTTCTTACTGTCTTAATATGCACTCTACATACGCTTATGGTTCCGGATAAATATTTAAAGAAAGCGTAACGCACCACGTAAAGAGAGCTTCTACCATAAAACAGAACGCAGCCTTGCAAAGCTATCCTGAAAAAACGCTTAGCTGGTCGACAGAATACCAAAATATACGGGCACATGTTTCACCCACGTGTAGGCTTACGGCATAGCAAGAGAATATATTTTCAGGCCCGAGTACAATAACGTTAAGACGACGCCGGTTCCGACTCACTATGGTCCTAAAAGAGCAAAGCAGGTATTTTAATGTGTAAAGCGCATTCTTATTCCCACCGAACTTACCTGCACTTTGAATTGCGTGATTAGCATGGAAGATTCTCACGCCTTTCTGTTTGGGGTTTAGTCATGCGTTTATTACTAGAGTAGCTCACTTTATAACGTAGAAAAAAACATTTCGGGATCTGCCTTCAATCCTGCATCTGCATTCTTCTTCGTTTTTCTTGCTTTTTTCTCTGCCCAGCTGGAATACACGGACGCATATTTTTAATCAATGACTCGACTGCCGCATCAAAGCCGGAGTATTGCGCATTCTATAAACAAGGGGAAACACGTTTGAAGCTTGCCTGCGTACTTGGTTACTAGCACATTTTTTTGTTTGCTACTGTGCTTGGTAAATCGGTGAGCGTTAGCCCACCCGTTCTCTTCAACATTCCCTCTATTATGCGCAATTGCCTCCATGGTTTTTTTGCTTCATAGCTGCTACTTCTACTCTGCCCAATGTATTCAGGACTCGTCAGTGCTTTGACCAGTTAAAATATCTTTCGCGACATCGGAGCCACAGAGTCTCTAATTGATTGTTTGGGCCTTAGTTTTTTTTATTTCATCCTAGGCGGATCAGGTAACACATCCCCTGCAGCATATCAGCTGTAACACATTAGCTGTAACACATCAGCGTACCAACAGTCCTTTCCCCGAACCAGCAATGAGTGAAATTGTCTACCAGGCACCCTAACAAGCATAGCCGGCCCCTACTATTTAAAAATGCATTGTCAAACCTGGTTTACTTCTTTCATGCGTCATGCACTTCTCTTTTTTTCTTTTTTCTCTTGCTGTCCATTTTTAATTTTGATATCTGCTTCCTTGGGCACCTTTTGTGTATATTCATTGTGTCTTGCCCCTCTCCTTTGTAATGTACTTTAATGTACCCTGAGGGCATTATAAATAAATAAATAAATAAATAAATAAATAAATAAATAAATAAATAAATAATAAATAAAATAATAAATAAATAAATAAAATAATTAATATAATTAAATATAATTAAATAATTAATTATTACATTATAATTACTCAATTGTGGGAGCTCTCTTCTTCTTTCAGAGCGTAAGCCTTATCCTAGTTCTGCTTAGCTTTTTCTTCCGCATTAGTTTTCTTCTGTCATTTCGACTTTTGGTAACCTTCCATTCGTTGCCAGTGAGTGGGGTTCCGCCTTGGCAGATCAGCTGGAACCAATAACAGGAGAACACGGGCACGCTCTCGTCGATTCTAAAAGGTCGAAGAGAAGTTGTGCAGCCTTCTCTCTATAAGCTTTCCACGTTTCTGATGGACGTACTTATGCACTGCTGCGAATTTCTGCAGTCCCGGTAATGTCCTTTAAATAAAAAATGCTCATGAAATTTTCGATATAAAGAACAAGGCACCACGAGTGAAGACCATTCTACCTGAAACGAGATTCTCCGCGCACTCCCGATATATTCAAATTTTAAATATGCGGCGAAGTAAGACGGCCATGAAAAAACTGCTCGGCACGGACGAAAGCAGCCGCGAAAGGGAAAGGAACGATTTCCCGGGGGGCCACCTTTCCAAATCAGATTTCAGAAGTTTGCCTTCTGAGGTTGCGACACGTGGGATAGCGGTCACTGAGCGACTTTATCCGCACACCCTGAAAGATTCGGAATTTTACCGGCTTTCTTGTACTTTACCAGTACTGGGGCGGCTTCACATTACGCATGCATTACGTCGGATATATTCTTTGGGAAACGGTAGTTGAAGACAAAAAATAAAAATACTATGAAAAGGAGGGCGCATAGGGTTACGAAGAGCAGCGGTACTGGTTGCGGGCCCTAGCGTCATCCGCAAACATCATTTTTAGAAGTAACGATGTCATGGAATTAGGCCAAGAGGGCAACTACTGTTTTATGTATTGAGCTTATGTGTCCTTTAGGACACATCACATGGTTTTTTTTGTGATGCCAAAGCACGTGAGAGAAGACGTTTCGCGCAGGAAAGGGCTTTCACAAGAAGAATAGGATACATGTGTACATATATAAAGGACTAACAAGGAAGCATCATTCCTTATTAGTCCTGTATATATGTGTGTATGTATCCTGTCCTTCTCTGTCTCCTCTTTTTCCTGTATGCCTGTATTCGCCACTCCCCGCACCCCCACACCAGCAGGCGTTCCGGTGTCCACCCAGGTCAGACAAACTACGCCGGCTGGTTGTCTTTCCTTTCCACTTTGACAATAAATTCATTCATTCCTTCAGAATGCTCAAAGTGTTTTCTTTTATTTCTGTTTCTTAAACAGAAAATGTGATTATTCGAAAAAGTGTGGTTGGCTACGAAACTAACTCGGAAAGACATAAAATTAGGCGTTCGAACGTAGCATGCATAATAATTACGTTACAGAACAAAAATATGGGCTCCTTTAACACTTCAGCACTCAGTTTACAGAATAATTGCACTGTTTATTTTGGTCTGATCTGTAACCGCATTGGGCTTGTATAAAACTGCGGCGTCATATAAGTAGCCGGATAATGCCTTAGAAGCAACTCCATCACCACGGGTCTATGATATAATTCCCGTATGAACATTGATTGATTGTAGGGTTTAATGCGCCGACGCAACGCAGGCGATGAGGCGCGCCGTAGTGGAGGGCTCCGGATTAAGTTTGACCACTTCGGGATCTTTAACGTGCGCTGAAATCTCGTACACACGGGCGTTTTTGCTTTTCGCCTCGATCAAAAAAGCGGCCGCCGCGGCCGGGAATCGAACCCGCGTCCTTGTGCTCAGCAGTACAACGCCTTAGCCACTGAGCCACCGCGGCGGGTCCCCGTCTGAACAAAGGAACCTTCTGTGACAAGTTGTAATAACACACACATGGTAATTCGCACGTCCACCTGACGCTGACTAAATTTAGCCATGGACGTAGATAGGTCTAACCTTACAAGCACACATAAGGCTTTGTTTGAAAAACTAGGCAATAAATCTGGGTAAGCCAGTCATCTGTCTTAACTTTTATACACAAAAAAATTGTTTACATAATGTTGTTGTCTTGTTTACATAATAATACTTGGGTATGTTTGGCGATACGATCTTCCCTAATATTTACCAAACAGTCAACGGAAGATCGCCAAAAGAAACGAAAACTTTCAAAGCCCAATATCAGTCACTAGGGAAAAGTTCACGTTTGAAAAATTGATGTAGCCGGCCAGAGGTTCTTAAGAAAATTACTACCCATTCCCAGGGTCTCGTTAAATATTCAATCAGCATCCGTCTCTGACTTCGCGCAGCCAATTAACTCCCCCTGGCACCGCTTTCCGTAGACACCCGACTGGGCGCGTTCAGAAAGCGCGTGTTTTAATGGCTGTAGCCCCTATCTTTAACTTCAGGGGAAAGGGAGAAAAAAGAGCAAGTCTATGCACGTTCCTAGCACGGCGAGTGCCAACCCCATAGTGTCACCATCGACAATAACGGCCGCCATTACATCGTCGCCACCGACCTAATCACGCCCGCTTACGTTGCCTCCCTCCGACCCACCCAGGCCTTACCACGTCAACGAACCCGCCCGGAATTCCCACGCTAAACCGACCAAACACGTCACGTAGGCAACACAAGGGCCTCCGGCTCTTAAGGAGGAAGGGGGCCCTGGAGCGATCTGCGCGCCACGGGTGCACCACGCCGAAGACGACAACGATGAAGGAGGAAGCTCCTTACGTGGCGCAAGATCACGCGCAAGCCTGGACGATGCCGGGCGGTCCTTATGAGGCGCACGTTCCCGTGCGCTCGGTGGAGTTTCTTTCTTGGTATTTTTTTGCTAACGCTAACGGACCATGCTCAAGCTTAAATGGGCACTGACACAAAAACTTCGGTAAGTAGCTAGTGACCTACTTATCACCTGTAGAAACCTCATTTGCTTCAGCGTGCGACGGTTGTTTAATTAGAGGCATTTTCAATGCGGCCAGCCGCAGTTTCGGTTTCAGCGGGTGCCGCGATCCGATGGATTTTGTGTGAACAAAGCTGACCACGTGACCGTCGGAGGGATATCACAAAGCAGAGCTGCCGTAGCACTGTCGAATCCGCATCGCCGGCAGTTTCTGCGAATGCCCGCAGGTACTGATCTAGTGAACCGCTTAATTAAAAAGTGACCGTGGACGTGACGCAGGCGCTGGGAGTGCAAATGCTACCGCGGCTAAAGAACGACGCGCGACGCTCGAGACAATGGGTGGCAAGACGCGCGCTGGGGGCAGCCGGCCGGTCTGCCTACAGGTCCACCTACAGATGTGTTCGGCTTAGCACTGCGGCGGATATTTGATTGCCGCTCTCGTAAGCGAAGCAGATGACAATTTTTAATGCAACCCGCCATCGCATCATTAACTCCTTTCTCATATGAGCTGCCACTTGGGTACAATTTCGTGCAGCGTTAACAAGCTATCACTCGAGCTGCCAGCGCTTCCCGGGCCATTTCCCGGCCGGGGCCGCCGCCTGCACAGCGACCGTGCGGCTCGCTCAGTGGGCTTTTCGTGTCTCCGGCGCGTTTTCGCGTTCAATGTAAATAAAGAGTGATAGAAACAGAGTGCCTGGAATCGCTGTAGAACTTTGGTCACGGCCAGCTGCCCGACGAGCTGACGAAATCACAGCGCCTCCGCCGCCAACGATCGGGTCGTTCGGTTCTCGAGAGCAGAAGCTCCGCCCTCCGGCCCTCCTATTGGAGCGGCGAGCCGGGCGAGCCGGCGAAAAACGCCGGCAGTGCGGAAGCGGCAAACACAAACTCGTGACGTGTTTGGATGTTGTTTATTTACAAAATATCCGCGGGATGTCGATTGCGCGTGGTCCTTTGCTGGCTTGCTCGGTTGGGTTTCGCACACTTTAAAATTGACTTTAAGAATGTTCTAGGCTGTATTCGCCGCTGATATTTTGCAGATGATGTATATGTGTTCACAGCAATCTATCTCCGAAGATATCTCGCCTTCAAAATTCTGTGTCAGTACCCCTTTAAACTGCTCTGCTGTTAAAAGAGGAAGCAGATGCGAAACAAGACTGCGAAATAATTTCCGAGGAAACATTATTGCAGCTACCGCATGTTCTCTATTCTCTTTCGTCGTTTTAAAATCAATTCAAGCAAGCCTTTGAATCGGTAAAAGTCACAATAGCGTTCCTGCTCATTCAGATGTAATTAGCTGAAGCAGTTCCGAAACCCGGTCTTGGAAAGAAGCCGCCTTCTTCCACAGGGAACAAGATTCCACGCACGTTCTGTCGACGTCGCTAGAACTAACACCTGACGTCGCTGAAAGAGAGCCATGAAGGGCAGAAAAAAGTCAAACGCTACACACTAATGAGGTCAACGAAGCGCAGTTAAGTAAAGATGTTCGCTTTTGGTTAGGACAGAGTTCGTCAGAATCGGAGGAAGGGACGCCTTAATCGAAAGGGGAGGGAAAGGAGAAGAAAAACAAATAGGATAAGACGCCAGAAACCCTTGTGCGGCGAACGACACCGTTTCTCGCATAGATAAACACCTGGGCTATGCAATTACAAACAAGTCGGCGCCAGAAGTTTAGTTATAAAAATGTAGGAAGCTCACACTAAACCGCAAAACGTGAAGGTAGCGAAGCTGTACGCAACCTTCACAACCATCACGACGGTTTCTGTCCATGACTGCAGCCGACTTGCTTCTTCTTCGCTGCCGCCACGACTTTTACTCCACCACTGTTGCTATAACAGTGAGATTCTTCCGTTGTTTTGAAAGTGATAATCACTGGACATCACCTTGGAAGCGCGTACGCAATGACGTGTCTTTCCCGTTCCGAGCAACTGTTGCCACAATGGCGGCGAACGCTGCACTATTTCTCGTCCCGAGCAAGTGTTGCCACGATTAAGGCGAACGCTGGAGGTTTTTTTTTTTTTTTGCAATCTTGGCCAATCCCTCCAAGTTGGTATGCTTGGCTTCACAAACGTGCGCCGGGGACGCTGGGAGGTCGCCGCGAAGCGCGCACACACGAGCGCTCGGCATTTTCTTGTTTTTTTTTATCTGCCCGACGATCGCCGCAATCTTGGCCTATATCCCAAAGTTGGTATGCTTGGCTTGACAAACATGCGCAGGGGACGCTGACGGTCCTCGCGAGGCACGCACACACAAGCGCTCGGCATTTTAGATGCGAAGAATCTTATGCTCGGGGCTGTGTCCCTCCCTCCCTCGTTGTCGTTGTCCGCCGTCCGCACTCTACTGCGCATGCGCGACTCCTCAGCCCCGTCAGCGTTCGGGCTGACGTCAGCGCAGTCCACTATAAAAAGAAGTGGTTAGGCGGCGCCCGGTTTCGATTCCACGACTCTCTGGCCGCAACGAGAGGTACGTGGGGCTCTTCCCACTGCGCTACAAACCGAGACGGGAGCATATGCTACGAACGCGCCTGATGTCCTTCACTCATTCAAACTACGTCAAGAAGCTACTGATACAACGAAGGTACGCGAAGCTGAACGTCAACGGAAACGACGAACTGAAAATAATGGGAACTTCAGTCGACCCCATGGCTGCTTCGCATACTATAGGTTCCCCTACGGGAAGATGGTGTAATTTTTATTGTTATATTTCACTGTGAACAAAAAAATACGTTTTTCTAAACAGCTTGGCTGTTAAAATCAGACACGCACCCGAAGCTCTAAATATGACCTAAAACGTAGTACCATCTGTTCAGGGGGAGGGGTAAGATGAAGATTATTTTGTTCATCACGTATTTAAATATTATGAGGCGCGCCTTTCGCGGCCGAACTGCAGAGCACCGATCTTCAGCAGTTCATAAAAGGCGTGTAGGTTCTTCTTCGATCTCTCCCAATTTATACTTGCGCAGGAACCGAACTGTGGGTTTTATGGACAAAAACATTCCTTCCTAGGTCTCGTTATTGACATCAGCGCAAAAAAGCGCGTGCTTGACACGGGTAACTAAAATATAGACCGAAATAAATATTCAGCACACTTCTATACCAGCCATGTATGAGCTCTACTTCAGAACCGCCCGAATGTTGCTCACGAATCATCCAGGCGAAAGTGAGGATGCATACTTGCCAACAACACATTACTGATCGGCGAAGCTCAGTGTGGTGCTGGTTTAAGTAACCGACGAATGATAGTGGCATTTTTATTTGTTGCGAGAGTTTATTTGCATATTACCTCATTTTTCTGGGCGGCTGTTCGGCGAAAGGCTTCTGTTGACTGCTTGAATGGTAACATGATAAACAAATTCAGGGAAGCTTGCACTCACGCGCAAAACTTGAATGGCGAAGCTGTTGTAAGCATTGCCGTACACATAGTTGAGTTTCAGTATCATTGTTCATTTCCATAGTTTCGGTGCTAGTAATCGTGTTCATATGCATCGAAGAGACCGTCGTCTTCTTCGCGGCGAGTGGTAGATCCAAAGTCATCCTCGGCATTGTAAGTACAGCTTTTCGTGATTGACTCGAGGCACCAGTGGCGGGATCTGCAAAGTTCTCTCTGGAAGGACCGCCACTCTCGTAGCCACGTCTCCAATTATCGATAATGGCTTTTAGAGAATGCGGCGGCCGTCGACCTCTCTCAAGCAAGGTGTAGGTGTCGTTTCACCGTTAGCATTAGCGCCAGAGATTTTTTTTTGATAGTGTGGTCGGTAGAGCTCAACGACAGCGCTAGAGTTTTTTTTTTTTCTTTTTGCAAAACCCATTGCGGAAGTCGGGAACTTGGCGGTCGCCACGAGGCATGCGCTCACGAGCGCTGAGCATTTTCTCGCTCCTCGGGGTATTGGCCAGATTTGTTTTCGTTTTTTTTTTTTGCTATTATACTGCGCGTGCCGTCGCCGATTGCTGCGACGCACGCGCCTACGAGCGTTCTCATTTTCTTGATATTTTTTTCCGGCAGCACCGAACTCACGGATTCTACAACAGGTGCAGTGCTAATAACAGCGATGTTAACTATAAAATGACGTAAATTTTGTTAACGTTACTTTCAGTACTCACTTTTAGAATGCATGGAAGTCGTTTTCATTCATTCAGAGGCAATCTAAATAGCTTTGTAGACACTTTTGTAAGCTGAGCGTAAAATAGCCTGCCGCTTCGTCCGATCCATTCGTGCATACCTCGCTGACTCCTTACGTAAAACAACATGGTGAATTTACAGAATATCACAATTAAAAAATAGGGCTTCTGTGATCTGTAACACAAACCAAGCGGCATGTGAATGTTGTACACCCGCGTGTCTTGCAATTGATTCTGCCACAGCATTTTAGCGGCCAATACGCACTGCGGTGCATCTTCTTAGTCAAAAGAGCATCTTGGTTGCAATTTTACGCAAATTATGCTAACAACAGAAAATCCCGGAGAATATTCGCCATTATAACTTCACTCTTTTCTCGATGATGATGATGATGGTGGTTCATGGCGCAAGGCCAGCGAGGGCAAAGAGCGCCAGAAAGAAGTTATATAATGAAGCGAAGTGATTACCATAAAAAGGTAGGTATAAAAACATGTAAATCGGACATTGTAAAATCAATTAAAGGTAATGGTGATGGCTGGTGTATAGGGCCAGATTTGATTATGCGTGATATGAGATAAGGTTTAAAAACTTAACATCTGACAAATAATCAAACACACGTTTCATAGAAACACTGGCATCGTCACCTAGAAACAGCGATGGGTGTAGTGGGATATGTTGTCTGTAGAGTTCTCTGAAGTGTTTGTGTCGTGTTGTGTGAAGTGCCTTGCATGTTATTAGTATGTGGACTACGGATAGGCCCTCCCCGCACCTGCTACACAGGGGTCTTGGAGATCCCGTGAGCAGGTGGGAGTGTGTTGCATGCGTGTGGCCTATCCGTAATCGAGCCAGGGTAACTTCGTTGTGTCTGTTGTGAGTATCAGTGGTGTATGCTCCCAAGAGTGGCTTTATAATGTGTAGTTTGTTGTCAGTCTGTTGATTCCAGTGCGCTTGCCATGTTGTGCGAAGGTGTTGTCTGATGTGTGATTTGAGGTCGGTGTAGGGTATTGTTGTTATGTCAACTGTTGTTGTAAGGGCAGCAGCGGCCGCCATTCGGTCTGCGGTCTCATTACCTGGAATTCCAGAGTGCCCTGGCACCCAGCACACGGTCACCTCAAGGTTTAACGCATGCACAGACATAATAGTACTAATGAGAGCATTGACCACATGGTTTTTAGACTTCTGTGAGGATAATGTACGCACAACACTTAAAGAATCAGTATAAATTACAGATTTCGGAATTCGACTTAGAACAATATGTTTAACTACAAGAAGTATGCCATAGGCCTCTGCCGTAAAGATACTTGTATTTCTATTCATAGTTCTACAGACATTAAAGGTACCACCACCATGCGCAGCACAGGAAACAGTTGTGGCAGTTTTTGAAGCATCCGTGTAAAATTCAGCACACTTGTATTTGTGCTGCAGGGACAAGAAATGTTGCACGATCGCGCTTCTAGGCACTCTGTTTTTCTCGACACTTGTAAAAGATACATCACATGATATCGGGCGAAGCTGCCACGGTACTAGAAGTTCAGTAGCGGAGGTTTTGATGGTGTCTGAGAACATGACATCAAGTTGTTGTGACGCTTCTTCTCTTACTCTGAAAGCGAAGGGAGCAGAGACTGATGGGCGATTAGTAAGAAGTTGAGATATTGATGTATCATAAAAAACTGACGTAAAAGGATGGTGAGGCATTGATGAGATTTTAAAAGCATAAAGCAGGTCTGTGTAGGCTCGCTGACGTTCTAGGCTCCATTTGTTGCACTCTACATACAGACTTTCGACTGGACTAGTCCGAAAGGCACCACACGACAAGCGGAGCCCTAGATGAAGCACAGGGTCCAGCATTCTGAGGGATGTTTTAGTGGCTGACCCATAGACAACGCTACCATAGTCCAGTCGTGAGCCTATCAAGCTGGTAAAAACACGTAAAAGAAGTTGTTTGTCAGCACCAAAAGAAATGTGCGACAGAACCTTCAGATATTCATTGTTTTTAAGCATTTATGTTTTAGTTGTTTATATGTGGGATAAACGTGAGCTTTTCGTCAAAGATTATACCTAAAAACTTGTGTTCTTTCTTGACAGGAATCGAGACACCATTGAGATGAATGTCTGGATCCGGCCGGATGCCACGCCTCTTGGAAAACAAGACACAAGTGCACTTCCCTGGATTAAATTTAAAACCGTTGCTGTCTGCCCAACCAGCTAGCTTGTTAACACCAAGCTGGACTTGGCGCTCGCAGACAGACAGGTTACAAGACTTAAAGGATAATTGTACGTCGTCTACATAAACGGAGCAGGAAATCGACGGTGGCAATGCCTTCCTGAGGGAATTCATTTTTACAATAAAAAGGGTGCAACTTAAAACTCCACCTTGCGGCACGCCGTTTTCCTGCACATGAACCCTAGAAAGTGCAGTTCCAACTCGCACGCGAAACGTTCTTTCAGACAGGTAACTGGAAAGCGTGTTCATCATGTTACCCGACATGCCAAAGGACTTCAAGTCGCTAAGGATACCGTACCGCCAAGCAGTGTCGTACGCCTTTTCAAGATCAAAGAAGACCGTCATGCAGTACTGCTTGTGGAGGAAAGCATCTTTGATATATGACTCTAACGCAACGAGTTGATCGTTCGTAGATCGCCCCGCCCTGAAGCCCGCCTGGCAGCTCTCGAGAAGACCGTTGTACTCTAAGAAGTACACAAGTCTCCTGTTTATCATCTTCTCGAGAGCTTACACAGGCAGCTTGTCAGGGCAATGGGGCGATAACTGGCAGGAGAGGAAGGGTCCTTCCCTTCTTTCAGGACAGCCACTACTATGGCCTCCCTCCAAGAGCGAGGAATGTGCCCCGAAAGCCATATTTTATTGTATAGGTGTAAGAGTGTTTCAAGAGTGTCTGGTGTAGGTGTTGTATCATGGTGTATGTGATTTTGTCTGCACCTGGAGCTGACGTCTTACATGTGCTCAGAGCACCTTCAGCTCATGAATTGAAAAACAAGAATTGTAAGAAGTGTGCGACTTGTTGTTATCACGCAGGGACTTCTTTTCTACAGATGTTTTGTGTTTCATGAAAGTGTTTGTGTAGTGTGCTGAACTGGACACGTGTTCGAAGTGTTGTGCAAGTGTGTTAGCCTGGTCTTCCAGTGTGTCCCCTGTTGTACTAACCAGGGGCAGGCTGTGTGTCTGTTGTCCTTTTAGTTTTCGTATTCGTGTCCAGACTTTTGTGTGTCAGTGTACGAGTTGATGGAAGTGAGGAAGGTGCGCCAACTCTCCCTTTTCGCCTCACGACGCACTCGCTTTCCAAAAGCCTTTGCCCGTTTAAAAGAAAGGTTATCTGACGTGGGGTACCGGCGAAGGACACCCCACGCCTTGTTCTGGGCCTCTCGCGCCCGCCTGCAGTCCTCGTTCCACCAGGGCCTCCTTGGGCTGCGGGACCCACTGGAGGCCTGGGGAATGGACTTTTCGGCGGCGTCGAGGATGTGCGCCGTGACGAGTTGGGCGGCTTCCTCCACGTGTAGGTGTTTTATGGTTGTGTGGTGTAGTTTAGATGTTTCTGTGAATGTACTCCAGTTTGCTTTGGATTCATTAAACCTGTTATGGGAAGATGGACTGCTCGGCCTTTACCTATATACGTTAATGAAGTGGGGAAATGGTCACTACCATATGGGTCCGTGCCCACACCCCACTCAAGACATGGAAAGAGAACTGCGGAACCAATAGCCAAGTCAAGATGCGAGTATGTATTGTGTCCTAAGTTATGGTATGTAGGCTGTTTTTTGTTGAAAAGGCATGCTCCGGAGGATGTAAGAAACTTCTCTATCAGGCGACCTCGGGCATCCGTTCTGGAGGAGCCCCAAAGAGAGTTGTGTGCATTAAGGTCGCCTGTTAGGATGTATGGTTCGGGCAGCTGGTCGACCAGCGCCTCGAAGTCAGAGCTCAAAAGTGTGACATCAGGAGGAATGTATATGGAGCATACCGTTATCAACCTATTAAATATTATTGTGCGTATTGCTACAGCCTCAAGGACGGTGTTGAGAGCGACAGGGTGGCATGCTAGGGATTTCCGGGCTATTATGGCCACACCGCCCGAAGAGTGTGTGCAGCCATCCCTGTCCTTTCTGAAGACCATGTACCTATTTAAGAAATTTGTGTGCTTGGAATTCAAATGGTCTCCTGAAGACACATCACACTTGGCTGATTAGCATGCAGTATTTTGTATACATCGTCAAGATTTTAAGAAGGCCTCTACAGTTCCATTGAATTATGTTTTCTCTTCCCATTATTTAGTGTGAGAGCTACTGGAGTGTGTGTGTGTTTGTTTATGTGTCGTCTTTCGGGCTGTGACTCTCGCCTTTTTGGGCTTGTCGGGAGGCTTTGGCGTCGGGACGCGTTCCTTGCGCTGCGTTGCAGGCAGGAACGGCCCGACATCCATCTCGTCGTCGGATGTCCAGAGGGTGCCCGACGGACCGGGTCCCCTGGACTTGGCCCCCCTCGGGAGCCCTTCGTTTGAGCCGCCACCGCCGAGGGCGTCCGGGGCGCCAGAGGTGGCACGGGCGGTGCGGTGGCGGTGGGAACCGGTGCGGGGCCCATGGGTGTCCATCACCTCGGTCCCCTCCAACGCACTGGAGGGCGGGGAGACAGAGGCGGGAGCGGCACCGGTCCCGACGGAAGAGGTTGCCACCACAACCGCTGCTGCCTCAGCAAGCGGCGTGGTGGCGGGTTGGGCTGCCAGAGGCAACCCAGGGGGGGGGGCGGGAGATGGACCAGGTCAGACTCGCTGAACTGGGTCCCTGTGGAAACGAGACGCCGCTCCGCCCCCCGGCGAGCTGCGTCGGCGTACCTCCCCAGGGGGAAAGAGGCGAACCTCTTCCGCGCCTCTGGGAAGGGGGGGGTGATGTTCTCGGTTACCTTAATGTTTATGATCTTTTTTTTTCTAGTTGAAATTTTTCGCACTTGCGGGAGTATGCCGCATGCGGCCCCCCGCAGTTTACACAAGTGAGAGTTTCGGCTGAGCAGTTCTCGCTCGGATGATCGTGCGCCGCGCACTTTGCGCACGTCGTTCGGCCACGGCAAGAGTTCGTACCATGCCCGAACCGCTGGCACTTAAAACAGCGCCGCGGGTTCGGGATGTACGGACGGATGGAGCAACGGATAAAACCTGCATTTATGTATTGTGGAAGAACTGCGCGGTCGAAAGTCAAGATAATGTGTTTGGTGGGAATCTCCTTGTCGTCTCTGCGGATGGTGATGCGTCTCACGGCAGTGACGCCCTGATCCTTCAAGCCGGCAAGGAGATCCGCATCCGTTTCGTTCAGGAGGTCTGTCTCGGATATCACACCCTGCGAGCTGTTGAGGCTCCGATGGGGTGTGACCCTGATGTCTAGATCAGCCAGTCTAGTCTGAGCTAGAAGCTTTGTGGACTGCTGCTTGTCATTTACCTCGATTAGTAGTTCACCAGACCTTTGTTTTTTGCACTTATATGATTTTCCTATTATGGCTTCAAGATATTTTGCGATCAAGAAGACTGACTGAGATGCAAGAGGGTGGGTTGGATTGAGAGATTCCATCACAAGAAATCGAGAAAAATTGTCCGGTTCAGGAAAGGTTAACGCCGGCAACGGAGGAAAGGAAACTTCGGTGCGGCCCCTTTTCGGGGGCCGATCACGTTTGGGGGGGGGTTTGGAAAATACCATACAGTATGTATAGAAGCATGGGACGGGGTACTTTCTTCCACAACCTTACCCTGATAGCTGAGGAGGTCCCGGAGCTCCCTGCCTGGTGACAGACAGGGAGCCCATCCGCCGGAGCTTGACCTGGGCTCCGACGGCCACCGTTCGTGGTTTCTAACCCTCCACCTATAAACACATCGCCACGGTTGGATCCAGCTTATGTTTGGGGGCTCGGGGTCCGCGGTATCGCCAGTACCGTCACCAAGATTGCTCAAGGTGCCCCGTGCGGGGACTCTTTCTCTCGAACGTGCTGCACACGCTTCAATAAAACCCCCACAACGTTCGCTCCCGATACCATCTATCGGTTCCTCGCGCTGCGCACATCAAAGACCAGTGGCTTCTTATTAGGAACAGGCTTCTCATGAGTGTTCAGGTGAGTCCCGAAAACTGTGGTCGCCGAATCTAGAAGTCCTGGCAAGGAGGCCCAAGCATCTTCTCGTAGCTCTGCGGGCCTCTCTAACTACCCGAAGACAATCAGTGCGCCATAACTCATATCAGACGCTTGTCGGCCAACCGCAGGAACTCGGCGCCTCCTACTCTTTCCCGCGCCTAAGCAAAGGAAGAAGAGACATCGCGAGACGGCTGGTGGGAACCAAGGCACATCCGCATAACTCTTATGACTCGCGTCCAACTGAGCAGATACGGCCAAGCGAGCGAGAGTGTGTTCGCACCCGAGGCCATAAAAATAAGGAGTATGAGAAGCAGCGACCGACACAGGGGACACTCGGCTGCGTTGGCAAGCGCAAGTGCACCGAAATCACTCCCCGGTAAGACCAAGGCGTGGCGAAGCAGCCCGAGACATCGTTCGTCATGCCTGTCGACTATGCCTGCGACAGCGCCCCTGCCGCATGTGACCCTGTATGTGAGCTCTTCCTTGGCCCACTTTTCTTATCTGTGATCATTCCAGCCTCCCCGAAAGTTTGTTGTACCCACTTCTCTCTCTATCTCTCTCTCTGCGTCTGTGTCCCTGCCGGCACTTGCTGCTTGAGATTCCGACAAAGTACTCACCCGCAGTGTACAGCACGCAGGAAAAAGCAGAGACACTCTCAGGGCATTCTTTCTCAGTCAGCCGCATTGCTTCCGGAGTGCTCCTTTACGAATGTAGGAGTTTTGACCGTTCGGAGTACTGGTCACGGTGAAAGCGCGAATTCTCGTTTGACGTAAGTCGCGAGCAGCAACAGCCATCTGAGATTTTATTCGTCATAAAGGTTCATTATAAAGACTTATTCATTACGCGGCGTAAAGGTCCCGGGTTCGATTGCCAGACCTCCCTAACCATATTATATTTTCTTGAGACCCGCCGCGGTCGCTGAGTGGCTAAGGCGTTGCGCTGCTGAGCACGAGGACGCGGGTTCGATTCCAGGCCACGGCTGCCGCTATTCTGATGGAGGCGAAAAGCAAAAACGCCCGTGTGCACGAGATTTGGGCGCACGTTAAAGATCTCCAGGTGGTCAAAATTAACCCGGAGCCCTCCACTACGGCGCGACTCATCGCCTCCGCTGCATCGGCGCGTTAAACACTACAATCAATCAATAAATCAATCAATCAATGAAATCAATTTTATTCATAAACTCATATTGTGTTACGTCACGGGCGAGCAGGTAAGACACGAACCGAAAGCCAAATCTCAGCCGCAATCGTAACATCGCTTCAAAGTAAAAACGGAACAAATCAGCTCCGAAAGTTCAAACCGGTTGTATGGTACTCCAGTGCTTCGCGGAAACTTCCCTCGGCATTCCCTGGTCTTTTGTAACTAAGGTGTTGAACCGGAACCGGAACTAAAACGAAAACCAGAACCGAACACGAATTTGTGCCCGGAACTGGAACCGAACCAAACCCGTATTTTTCCCGACATTTTGGAACTGAACCCGAACCGAAACGAATCGAAGGTAACGTTCCGAACCGGTTTCAAAAACGGTTAGTGAAATTCTTCTCGGAACGGTTAGAGGGAACGGAAAGTTATCGCGTCAGTCGGCCCAACCTCGATATTATTGGGGTCCTTGGCATTTGCAAATTTTGCGGTGCTCTCACTCTGAACGAATCGGAAAATTTTGCTGCACACAAACAGAAGGGAAATTTCTTAGGTTGACAACAACCTATAAAAATGCAATAAAATATCCTTCTTATGCACGTATTGCGCTGTTACGTTGTTTCCAGCGTAAGATTTACATCTCGCACTGAAGTTAGTAAATTGTTGCCTCATACATATTTTGTATACACCCGAAGTTTTTCGAATAGAGTATTTATATGGGGTAAGACTGTAGGAAGCAACTCAACTGAAAGACTAAAAAGAGCAATCAACTCGCTTGATGAGAAGCAAATGCGATAGGATTCTTCAATACCTTCTCTCCCTTTGTGCTACCGTTCTGTAGCCTTGGAGTAACAGCAACCGCTACCGCTGATTGTGACTTCCCTAGCCTACTATGTTTACTAGAACCCAATCGCTGCTACCGGTCGCTGGTGTCATCAGCAGGTTGCTATCGCAGGTGTACGTCAATATTCAGTGAGTCATAAATGCCGTTCGCGGGAAAAATAAAATCTCTCTAAACGCCACCTGCCACGCTCTACCAGTGGAGGTTGATGCCGACGCCGGACAGTTTTCGACTTTATAGCACCGCTAATGCTCCCTCGTTAAAGAAAAAAAGCCATTGAAACTATAGGAGCGTGAAAAGCGTAGAACACCCACCAATTTTCTTTGAAATGCTAAAGTATTACTTGCCTCATTGAGCGAAAATACGTACGGTCGGCAAATCTAACTAGCGTGCGCGAGGGGAGATTTTTCTGTCTTATAACGATCTTAAGAAGGAACAGTCTAGCAGACGATGGGCCCAGCTGATCGCAGTGTCTGCGCATGCACTTAATCTCGACCTGTTTGCAACTTGGCATTCGTGATACGGCGCTGATGCATGAAACGTCGCCGCTCGCAGACGTCACTTAAATATTTGGCCTACTGTATACGTGCGTGTACTTGTGTGTGCGTGTGAGTGCGCGTGTGTGAGATTGTGTGCGCGTGTACGTGCGCATCGTGTGTGTGTCTGCGTGTGTGACTGCGTTTGTGCGCACGTCTGCGCATATGTGTGCGTGTTTGCGTATGTGTATGTGCGTGTGTGTATGTGTACATGTGTGGGAGTGTGAGATTTTGCGGTGCGCGCATGTATTTGGCGACATTTGATATTACCAAAAAAAGATGGCGGCTGGACAGGGTCTGTGCTGTCCAGAAAAGTTTCATGCCCACCAAAGATACTGCCCGAGGGTGTACTATTTAGAGTGGAGGTGCGGCCCGTTACTGGTCTACTATGGGAGTGGAGCTCAAGGAGGCACCACGGCGGCTACGTAGAGCTATTGTTGTTGTTTTCCTCAATAAAGCAACTGCTGTCTATGAAACTGCGTGCCAGCAATGAAATTACGATTAGTTGTATTAATGAAATAAAATAATTATTAAATATAAACTTTCACCCATAAAAAGTAATGCTTCCACACAAACATGTAGGCAGGATAAAGTGTCCCAGCGAACCTTTTACTTCGCATCAGTTAGTGTTGTAACTTCGCCTGCCATGGAAAACATTTTGCAGTGGATTGTATAGTCAAGTCCACCAAGTCAACATGTACAAAAGGAAGACCTGTATGATGAAGTTGATTTTATACCGACCTGACAAAGAAACGATGAAAAGAAAACGCCGCACTAAAAAAGAAAACAAGAAATTCCTCCTGCTTTTGTTTTTTCGAACCCGTTTGAACCCGTTTTAACCGGTTTAACCGGAACGGAATGATGCTCGATCCGCGGAAACCGAACCCGGAACCAAACCAGAAGAAATTCCGGTTCGACAACTTGTTGGGAATTAAACTGCAGATAGCTGACTGAAATGAAATGAATGAATACAATCTTAATATACAATAGCAGGTACAGTTATTAGGGCAACCGTAGAGTCAGCAAGCGGGAAGTAGTAAGAATAATCAACGACGAATAGTTTATGTCACTCCAGCTGTATCTATAGCACAACGCCGGTTTAAGAAAATTTTTTTTACTCCGTGACCCTAATTAAAGAGCAATATAACCCTACTAGTTCTTCCATACACACGTATCACCGCTGATCATGCTCAATTCCAGTTCACAACTATAAGCGGCGTTCTGTACGTATGCAAACGCTGCGATGTATAACTTGATAATCTGCTCACTAGTTCCATCCGCAAATGCCTTTTACTACGAGTTCCCTAAATCTCCTTGATCGCGACCGTGGTGATTGACTTTTACTTTTCTGCCGGATGGGTGGGTAACTGCTAACATCAATTACCAACCCAACCGCACCAAGCAGTCATGCATGCCTGTATCTCGAAGTTAGTTTCAACTAACCACACCAGGTGTGGCATTAATTCTTGTAAGATTGTTACCATTGAGCGTTTTGGGGCGGCTATCCATGAGAGGGCAAACACGAAATTCTCTCTAGACGTTGTATCCAAAACTCTTTCCTTTCGCTTTAGTTCTGCTGGCTACGTAAGAAAATTTTCTTTCTGCTTAATTTTCTTCTTCAAGACGTACTTTTATACACGGCATCCTTCTTGTTATTTGAAGTTAACGGCAATTGACAAGCTCCTACTGTAGGGTCTAGATTGGATTATCACAAGAAAGCAATAGCAAATAGCTACCTCTTATTTTACTTTCCAAGGGCGCTTCTCACAAATTTTTTAGTCACTCAACAAAAAATACGTGCTGTGAGAGCGCGCGCTCCTATCCCCTCACCCTGCCAAAAAACAAACAAGGAGTGAGACAAAGATAATGAACCTTCCCTTTGGGCTCGCTCGTTGGGAGAAGGTTGGGCTGCCGAGGCTTCGAGTTGGGATGGCGTTATCCCCAGCAGTTACCCACCCTTGGCCTGCCCGTCATCACGCGCCGTTTGCGGACACCCGCCCCTTCTGTGTGCTTCCTGCGCCAGGAGCTGACGTTTAACACCTGCTGTGGACTTTCCCAGGTCTTAGAGGCGCCCGAACGCACCACCTCCGAGGGACACGTCTCCCATCCTGGGAAACCCCCAGATCTCAAGCGCAGGATATGGGGGCCCCAGGACGGGTCTCTTCTTGGACTTTCGTGCGAAGCGGGTGCAGTGTTGCACCCATGAAAACTTTCTCTTGTGCCGTAGGGCAATCTCTCGCAAAAAAAGACTAAGATAAAGTCTAAGGGTTTCACAGAAGAGAGGCGCTTCCATTCATTAGGCGCACTTAAGTGAGATAAATCGGGGTCCGCTCTTGGTAACAAGACACCGCCGTGGTCAAACAAGGGCCCAAATCAACAAGGCAGCCCCGCAGGCAGTGTACGAACGCTGAACTGCGAGGAGAAAGGTATTCCAGCGTGCAAGTTTTAACGAGAAGAACAAGCAACTGGGAAATAAAATGCGTTGACACAAAAAGACGAGAAACCAAACAGGCTTGTGTCGCGAAAAGGGTTTCTAAGGAGAAGTAATAAGACAGAAAACGAGGATTATAGCTGCCTCCTTTCCTCGCTGGTGCTTGAAGTAGCTGGTAGCTTCCTCGTACGCAGGACGATGCTACGTCGGGGCTTGCAAAAAACGCTGGCAAGGGAGGGGTGGTTCGAGCGCAAGAATTACCGACTTGTGGATACTGCACAACGACCACTCATGGAAGGAAGTCCGGGGAGCAGATTTCTTGCGTCAGGTACTCTCGTGGCAGAGCCGCACAGCCACAAGAATTGCCTCTGGTGTTCTTGTCGGCGGTAGAAGATACAGCGAATGCTTTGTCATCGTGCCTGTGGTTACGTGCGTGAGTCCATGGAGAATCACCGCTGAGATAAACTTGTGGAAGAAAACGAGAAATACTGTTTTGATAAGGGAAGTCTCTAGGCACCTTTGGAAAGAGAGATGGTGGAATGGGAGGGTGGTTCTTGGAGGAGTGGGACCGTGTTATAGATATACTGCGGGTATAGAAGAAGTCATTACGGCTGTATTCGTGAATTTTGTTGGCGCTGTCCGGTTTTGTTTATGTCATGCATGGATATATCCACATCCATGACTTGAATCTGCGCCGGCTTGCCTGGCACTGCTAATGTGTGGACATTCTTTTCAGACTACTGAAGCCCCCGAGCTGATGCAGGCGAAAAGCGAAAATGTCCTTGTGTTGGAGATTTCGGCGTACGTTAAAGATCCTCAAGTGGTTCAAATTAATCCAGAGCCCTGCACTACGGCACACCTCATCGCCTGTGTACCATCGGCGCGTTAAACCCCATAATCGATGCAATCAAAAGCTCCCAAGCTATATTTTGGTCGTCCGAATTTAATAATCACTATTGATTTTTCCCTTGACGCACAAGTCAGAGATGCAACCAATTCACTAAATTCAACCTGCGGGCTCGTCAGGGTTTTAAATCACCCGACATCACGAAATTCTGTGCGGATGAGTGTGCAAAGCAATACGGAACTCTAAAAGGCATGTTTCTTAGTAAACATGCGCGTAACTTAGCAGAAAATACTCAACCGATGTTTTACGAATTGTGGAACCGAAACGGGTCAGCCATAGTTCTGCAATGCTCATCACTCACTTCACCATCGCTTTCACCACGCCCATTGTTAGCGAAAAGATTTGCCAAGCGAATGTAACTTGGCTGATAGATGATATTGGGTTGATCCTGCTGTGCAACCCTTTGATTTACCCGTGAGAGTAGACGCATACAGCTACATACACTTTTAACAGAAATAAAACATACTTCATTGCCTAATGCACAATACAAATTCTGATGAATGCGGTGAACGCGTCTGGTATGCGAAATGACACCGCGGTGACCATTAACTTCACTATGAAAGACCGACCCATACCTGAAGTTGTAGGTCGCCACGATTTGAGAGAGAGAGAGAGAGAGAGAGAGAGAGAGAGAGAGAGAGAGAGAGAGAGAGAGAGAGAGAGAGAGAGAGAGAGAGAGAGAAAGGGCTCTTTAATGTGAACTGGTGAGGTCAGCCTTGCTAGGGAGAACGCTTACTACAAGTGGGGGCTGACTGCACTGATGAGCGGTGAAAATTAGACATTAGGGCTACAGTAGGAAGAAGACAAAACAAGAAACGTTAAAAACGATAAATAAGGGAATGCTGCTAGTAAAGTCCGCATATCAAAATACAATTAAAAAGAAAATCGTTAACGTAAACGCTGAAGCAAAATGCAAAGTAAACGGCGAAAAAAAAATAGCAACACCAACCAAAGAAAAATAAATAGATGAACACCACCGCGCGAAAGAGAAAGAGTACATATCATGAAACAGTTGCGCTGTGTATGATGTTGAGAGATTTGTCCAGCCATGATTTGAATGTTAACACATTCTCTATGGGAAGCGAGTGCATCCACGTGGTGGTCGCATTCGCCGCGTGCGTGACCTGATGCGGCTATGGCTGGCAAGGTGTATAAAGGAGGAAACATAGGGTTGCTTGCGAGGGGCACGTGACGCGTTCCCCGCTGCGGTAACTGTATCTGAAAATCGCTACAGGATAGGCTTTAGCGACAGCCGCTGGGAGAAAGCCCGGAGGCGCTAGGTCCCCGTGTGGGCGCCGCGCTCGCAACCCGGTGCACAACTGAATAATAAATTGCGCTCGTTTATGTCTCTCCGTGCCTGCCCAGGTGGCCTGCCCGCGTGCCTGTGGGCGTGTATTCTCGCGCACGTATGTGTGTGTGCGTGTGTGCGTGCGTTCGTGCTGGAGCGCCTGGTATGGTACTTCGGGTCACCATCCAGGGAAGAGGAAGAAAAAAGTGGGGGGGGGGGGGTGTCGCAATACCCTCACGAAGCTTATTTCTCCCCGACCAGTCACGCAAAAAGGTGGAAAGGGATTAGAAATGAAGAGTTTTCCTCATTTCAGTCACCATTTCCAATGAAAGAAAAAAAAACTGTGGTTGATTCCCCTCTCATAGGAATCGGTAAAACACGAAAGGGAAATGTGCAGCGAAATCTGCAGCTGAGGATGATTTGCGGGTAGGCGGCTATCTTGTGGCTGTGCTTCGTGAGCGACGTCCTGATGGCGGGTTGCTTCGGCAAAGGTCTACTGGCGTCATTTCCGTGACGGATATCACGTCAGTACATATCTTGGTGTATCCCGGCATAAAACACTCTCGTGTTAAAATATAAAACCCGAAAACGGACAACAATAAGCATGATGTACTCTTTAGTGCTGAAGGTTGCTTCCCCGCAAGAAGACCCTGTGTGCAGGGGTGCACCCTTTGCAGGCCGCTTGTTTCGTTGTGCTGACGTCAGCGATATCCTGGTGTATCCCGGAATAAAACACTTTTGTGTTAAAAATCAGGCTGTTTCAGTGTCCTGAAATGGTAGCTCACTTCTTTTTTTTTCCTTTGTAAGAGCTTGGTGCGTGTCTTAATTATACTGTGCGTTCCGTGGGGTGAATCGCCAACTACTGTACAACAAACGCCCGTGTCACGAGAGGAGGGAACCCCACATGAAAATGTTTGAAATGGGCATTTTTTTCTGATCATTCTATCGAGAACGATATATTTTTACGCTTTCCTTCAATGTACCGTGTACTCTGGTCAATTTTGTGTTTCCGAGACCCCCAACAACTTGATCGAGTCAAGCGAAAATCAAGTTAACCGAAGCCGAAATCGAAGTTCTCTGCCATAATGGCACTCCTAAAATATGATTGAATTATAAATAAAATAAAATTACCTCTAATCGAAATAATGAGAGTCAACTGGGCCACACCTTGCGGTTCATTGATTTTGAGACCCAATACTTCTCGTTTGGAAAACGCAGCGCTGATTCCGTATTAACACAGCGTGACGTCACAGGACTGCAATGGCGCCGATGATGGGAGCGAGAACAATTCCAACCCCGCGATTGCCAAACTGTAGGCACATTAGCAATGATGTCCATAGCGACAGCCGGCAAAAAAAGTGGCAGCTGCAAAACTGCAGGCATTACGGTTAATGCCTGTGGTTCCCCACACTCTTTTACAGCCGTGACGTAAGACTATAAGCCCCTGTAATCATACACTCAGCAAACAGATCGCAGCCCACAGCAGCCTTTGTTTTTTAGAAAAGAAAACAAAGACTAATCCATTGCAATGAGTTGAACACTCATGACTGTGCAGCCAACCTTCACCTAGCGGAGCCAGCACGAGGTTTGTTCAGGTTTCGAAACAATTGCTGCTGAACCTTGCACAAGAAATCCAACGACACCTGCTTATTTTGCGGAAGGGTAGACATGAATAATGCCGCTGAAGATAGCTTACAGATCTGGTTGTCACTTGCGTAGCTTTACACCCACCGTAGCATTTGCGTATTTTCGCACTTGGGCTTAGCCACAGGAGAGAGGTTCAATTCCCACTCAGGAATACCTTCAGGGGCTCGTTCAGTATTCGCACTGCCGAGGAGGCCCTGGCGCTATCCGTTCAACTTTGGCTATCAGGGCGGTGACGCGAAACCCACCAAAACCGACGGCTGTAAAGCAGGTGGACGATTTGGCATTTAAATCAAGGTTGAACCAACCGAGAAAACAAGTAGAGCGTTTTTACGAGCGTTTAGTTTTGTAGCGTAAAAGAAATCTTGCATTCCGGGGAGTTTATGAACTGCAACTGCATCAGAAATTCGGAAATGTACAGTGATTTCACAGCCGGTCTCCAGCCTCATTGACAAATTAAGTTACCTCATCTCCCCCCCCCCCCCCCCCCCTCCTACCACGGACCTAAATCACTCTTTCCTGTGTTACCTTCTCTTCCGCAGCCACATATACATTTGACGTTTGTTAAAAGCGAACTCACGATTTCAAGGACGGCGCTGTTGCCAAAAACTCAGAATAAACGTCTACAAAGTGGCTTAACTTTCATGCATCTCAGAGTTGAATTTTCCTCCGTAACTGAAGCACATTAGACCCCCCTACATCTGCGTTAGACATGTCCTAACCGCCCAGTTGATCCTGCTCGCTGGGCTTCGTTGCGCCTTTGTAGTAGCTAATGGAAGCACTTAGACGTGTACGTGTACGCCCCGTCGGTCGCGATTCTCTGTATTGGATAAAAAGTGGAATCATGACTTCAGTCGTCATACCGCGGCTTAATTTAATTAAGAGCATTCTGATATGTCACTGGGGCTTCTGTGTTTCTGACTAACCACGGGTTTTCGCAATGCGGTATTTGCTTTTGACGTGTATGCCTACGGTGAGGAGATGTCTTGGACCCACCGCAGGTTATCCGCGGCGAGTTTGCGTCTGAGGATCCAATACTGTAACTGCCCTTCATGGAAAGCGGCACTGATAGTAGGACCGCAGTCCTTCTCGCTACTAGCGGGAAGGAAGACGGCGCTTATTTGGAGCTACATGCGACACGTCTGGTTAGGTCACGTTCAGGCTATTGAGGAGAGGGTAATCGCAGAAGACGGTGATAAACCCCCCTCTCTGCTATTTTCCACTGTAGCAAGGACGGGTGAGGCGAAAGTGTCATCTCAACCAAAGGGTATCTCATTTCTCTCCCCCAAAAAAAAAAAAAAATAATAATAAACTCGCGAAATTCCTCTACTACCTGCCCCAGACTTATCCCTCAGAGAAATGCAAAGCCTTGACAATGTTACCAATGCCTTTAAATCGTGGAGGAAGTGCATTCGCAAAGGCAAATGCCATGGGACGAGAGGCAAATCTCGTAACGAGCTAAAGGGCAAAGCACAGCACGGACTCTAAAGTACAGATGTGCTCTACACGCAAATAACTTCATTACTTCCATTCCTCATATTGATATTTAACTTTAAGTTATCGCTCCTTCTTCCCGTTACCCCTGCCTCACACTAACCATCAAGGATCTCAGAGACACTCAATTCCTCTTATGAGGTGTTATTCTGAAAGCAGAGATGTCCGATTGCGGTAAAGATTATGCGAGTACTGTAAGCGCCAACGTGCGTCACGCCTGAGCGACATATTCCGTTTCCAAGTCAATGCAGGACGGACACTTCCGGTGCGATGCAAACGTTACCCGCTGTTTTTATAAATAATAACGCGTAGAGCTGGTCTAAGATATCATTTTCCCAATAAAAAAGGCTTGAAATAAATGAAGGCAGAATGTCTCAGGCGAGAACCCAGGATGCATATAATAGAATCCGCGATGCTACCCGCTATAGACGGCGCTAGGTGTAGCATCGCATAGACGGCGCTACCCGCTATAGACGCCGCTATAGACGGCTATAGACGGGCACATCCTATTGGATGTGCCCGTCCTGCTTTGACGTGGAAATGGAGTGTCGCTCGCGGCAAGCCCCATGGGTTGCAGCTGACTGCTGTGCCACTGGGTGAGGCAGCGACGTTATTTTGAGGCAGGAATACACTTCTGCGAGTATGGGCGGTCACGTCGCAGGTAATGGTAGGTTTGGGAGCCATTCGCTGCTCCAGACACCGAATTCCGAACGCCGGACACAGTATTTCTCACTTAATTGGCAATATTTGCTGCCCCATTAAAAAAAGAAGAGCATTGAAAGCTTCGCCGCCTCTCAATTTTAGAACACCCGTTAATCGACTGGCGCCAGACCTTTCATCTTCGCTATAATTTTAGCTATTTTGCGCATGAAATGCTATATTTCCGGAAGTACCCTCGTCGGCCCAAACGTTCGGTTGCTACGTTTCTGTTGGCGCGAAGTTAAGTATTGCACGGAAGAACTCCTACAGGCTGCATTTAAAAACCCGTCCGTTTGAATACCCGTAAATAGTCCCGCCGTCAATATTTAAGAGAAGTTGGAGCAGCGCATTCGGCGAGAGGCTTTCACCCGCACTTGAGCAAGTAATATCGTGCAAAGCGACAACCCGGTTTACCCTCGTCTTCGTTGATTGAACTGCAACTGCACGAGAGCAAAGCCAGAACCAATATGTCAACCTTAGTTGAAATTGAAGTGGGTGTCCCAAAAGCAAATAAAATGAAAGGCGAGAGCCCACTTGAAGATTACACTACAGGGAAAGTGCGGGCAACCGGAAGTTATCTGTCAAAGCAAATGTGATGGGCTTTGAGTGGGTGCCGGCCATCTCGGAAGTTGGAAGCATCTACTTCCTATCCCCGTTTCCGGGCTGCGTCGATCGAGCTCCGCGACAAGCGAAATCTGCTTTCCCAGTTGTCCACGCGGCACCAGGAGCACTGAGCCGGAAGTATGTAGTTCGGACAGTGGCGCGCGCACGACTAATTGATTGCATCGGCCGCGTCACTTCAACATCCCGCTGATGAAAGCCAAAGGGCCCGCTTTCTGGCGACGAGTGGAAGCACCGGTGGGAGAGGACGGGGGGAGGGAACAGCAAGCAATCAACGTTGTCTCCGCCACTACCAGCGTACAGGGAGCTCAAAGACCTGGATTTTGATGACTTGTGAGTTGTGTTTTTTTTAGTTTAGAATGAAGAGATATGAATTTCCCGAGAAGCGCACTAAGCCGAGTCAAGTGTGTTAGCAGAACCCCAGGAGACGCAGTCATGCGCAGTCGTCGCTGAAGAAAGCGAACCGCTCGTGCCAAACGGACCCGCTGTCTCAGCTCTCGGCGACGGGTTTTCTTCGCTCGCAAATTGGGTTTGACGCGATGGCGGTGAACGGCGTGCGCTTCGATTCAAGTTGCCGGAACACCGCTCGACAAAGTGCGAATAGTTCCATCTAAAAACGTACCGATGACAAAATGGAGGGGGAAAATTTTGAGAGCGTATCTTCCCAACTTTATCGACACAGCGACACAGCTTACCCCAACAAAACAAAGTAATGTAGAGACAAGCAAAGTGAAACACGAAATAAAGACTAAAAAACTTTCAGGCTGCCTTACTCGACGAAGTAACTGAGGGGTCCGGATTCACGCATCGAAATATATAGGCAAGATAGTTCAGGAACATGACCAGGAGAACAAAAAAATTATCCGGGTATCTACGCAATGAACACTAGTAGAACAAAGTAACTTCACTCCTAATGTCCCTCTGCTTGTCGTTCCCCAACCTAAGCTGACGTAAACTAACATAGTCAAGCGACGAACCTATAACGTATACGTTATTTCGACCTCGCCGTTTGGTTTCTGCCAGTGAGTTGTGATGTGCCTTCGATGATCAAGACGTGCCTTCGCGTGCTCACACCCTGCAACAACTGGCCGACTAACCAGGCGATGCAATTCGGCCGCATTGTTAGCCAATCAGTGATCCAAAATTTTATCAGAGGACAACACGGGTTCTCGTCATTGTCAGCATGATGGTGCATGTAATGGCAATTGATGGTGCCATAAAGTGTTGTGCAAGTGTTTTCTTTCACACGTGATTAGAAGTATTTTGGGTCTCTAACTTAAGCTCTGGAGAATATTAATTTAACTGATAGTCATTTTTATAGGCTCGTTTTACCCCCCAAAAACAGGTCTGAGGAGAAGTGCAATATCAGCAGTTAGTAAACGCCTTTTTTGTACTTACATGTGAAACCTTAATTTCTTATGTTGAAAGCCTTTCAGTTTGAGTTCGAGAGTAATGCAGCTATATTACTACTCCTAAAACATTGTTGTTTGAGGAAGAACAGCTCGAAATATTCATGTCAGACCTTCGTAAGTACATCAACTCATTGATGTTATTGTTGCTAAGACATCAGACTAATCCTGTTTCTGCAGAAACAAAAAAAGCCTCAATAGTCTTCATTTGAAAGCAGATTTCTCAGCTACCACGCTCGTTCATTTGAACGCGTGAAAATTCCTATGATAAGGCTAAAGGAGCATGCCTCATATTAAGAGAGGCAAGTGGTAGTGCATGTGTCAAACGTACCCTTGCAAGCAGCTTGGCTGTGTAAAATCAGGTGCATGACCGGCTGAATGTACAGTGTAGTTGTGTTGAGTGAGGTTTACCGAGGTGACAAACTCGTGCAAGGCACCCTCTTTTGAATTTAAAATATGTAAGGTGCCTCCAGAAAATTATTATATATCACCTGCCATTCAAAATATTCCACTACATATATGCTAGAATTTTCATCGATCAGAAGATTTGCAAGTTCATTAGGTTGATCACGAAATTAGTAGAAGTCATGGTTTGGCTACCAGTAACAAAATGACCCAATCAATAGCTTTATTGCGGTCTTTAGTGCGTATTACTACCCATACGCTCTCAGAATATATTTTGAAATCTCTGCCACGAAAAGCATGCAAGCCCTTATTTGGGGCAATGAGCAGACCGACTCCATGTTGAAAAGGAAGGAGATCGAAATACTGATGCCCGTCGTACTATGGATGCTACAAAAAAATCAGCTGAACTTAAATGCTCCTTTAGCAACGGCTGTGTCATGAGCAGCACCTTTTACTCATTTGTTAATAAATTTCCAAACATTTTCTCGGATACCTAAGCACATCCCATGGGTTGGACAATCCGAAAGCATGAATGTCCAGTTTAATCGCTAAAACGTTTCTCTTTCACCTGGTGTTGTCGAAGCGCTTTGTAATTGTTCTATTGTCTATAACGCCACTATTGATAAAAATCTGTTGACTTCAATAGCATCAGAGTCATGAAGAATACAAAATCTTTGCCTATGCCCTTGATATACTTGCAATGAAAACGGTTTTCGCAAGGACCTCACGATCTCAGAAATTCTTGCCGGACGGCGGAAAATATCTTCCGGAGAGAGAGAGAGAGAGAGGAGAGAGATGAGCGAGAGAGGAGAGAGAGAGGCAGTCAGATCTTAATCGAGAGAGAGCTATAGAGGATCAGAGAGAGCGACGAGAGCGAGAGAAATCATTTATTTTCCAAGCAAGTGAGTTGGCTAGGAACGCGTGGTGGCTGTCAGCCGAAGGCTGGCGGCGACGGTGGCGTCTAGGTCAACCAGAAGTAGCTGCATCCCCGGTTTCGAGCTGCCCCGGCGCGTTCTCCCACTGCTCGACGCTGGAGATGGGGGGGGGGGGGGGGTGGATGGGTTAAGAAGACAAGCCCACATGGCGTGGGTTAGTGTGTCCACGGAGTCACAGAGGCGACAGTTGGGGGAAGAGAACTCAGAGGGATAGATCTTGTGGAGGAGGGACCGAGTGGCGAGGGAGTTGGTTCTGAAGGAGTCGCCATAGGCGCTCGTGATCGTTGGTGAGGAGGGATGTGTGGGCAGGGAGATAGCGGCGTCGGGAGAGGCGGTAATGCTCCGTGACTTCTTGGTACGAGAGCATTCGATCGCGGGCAGACCTAGCCCAGTGGTAGAGAGCAGGGTCCGAGTTTTCCTTGCTGCTCCCATGGCGAAGTACTCCTGCGTGCGTGCAAGTTCACAGTTCAGGCGCCCAGGAAAACGCGTTCCCCATCGATCAGTATAGTAAAAAAGTTACTTTACTCCAAGTTGTCAGGTGAAAGGGTTGGGTAGTCATTCTACGAAGGTCATTAACTCCGCTGCTAAAGATGGGGATGTGATCAGCTGATGCAGTGTATCAATATCTCAAACTACAACATAAGAGCGAAGAACCATCACGATTTTTTATCGTTACTGGTTAAGTTTTGTCGTGACCCCCCCGGTTGTTTTAATGCTCTCGCCGTAAATCAGCCTAGACGACCACCTTAGCAGCACACATCGTATCCGCTTCCAGGCTGAATAAAGCCCTTGCAAGTACTGATTCTGCGCAATGTGTTCGCGCTAACCTGTATGCACAATCGTTTTGCTCCCTTTATGCTGTTGCCTTCGGCAACCTCTTTTATCCAGCGGAAGACATGAGGAAGGCCGCTACGGGGATGATAAAGTGGGGCAGGGCCATTAAGCACACGTGTTATATTCCCTGCCCCTCCTTTTCTGTAGTGCTCTTGCTTTTCTTCAATATCTTTTAAATTTGGGTGGGCGCTCTGTGTTCGGCGGCCGCGTTTACCTGTTCTGGTGTTATTGATTTTTGTTAAACCTTAAAATAGCTCTGCCGCCACTAGCCGGGTACACAAAATGTATTATAGCGCGACACTGGAAGGAGTCGTATTTGTGCCTCGATGGACAAAGCGCTAGGACGCCGCGTTGTTTCAACTGAAACCCGAAAGTCGTGGAAGGAAGATTAAAACTTCCCGCGTAGTATTGCTGTTTGTCATAAGGATTAACAATTACGCGTGAAACTAATACAGTAACGGAAGCTAATGGTCGTTGTAAATGCGTTCTCATTCAAGAAAAGATACAGCGTTCTATAGCTTTATTTTGTTGGTGTGATAGGTAGTGAAGAGATGTTATTTTAGTTGGTCAGGAAATAAATGCAGCGATCAACTTAGTCTATTTATTCGGGAAAAAAAGAACCCCACGCATCGACATAAATTCACAATTATTGATTCTCAATAGAATATTTGCTGTGTCTTTATACTGAGCACCTCGTGGAAACCCATAATCTTATAATTTATAATTACTGTTATCTTTTTGTGCAATGAACATACAGCAAGTTTTTTTTTTATGTAGCGACACTTTGCTATCTGCCAATCTTAGAGTGTGAAATCGGCTTACGTTTAGAACTACTTTGTTTTGCTTTTAAGAAAAAAAAAGCCTTCCGTGTAGAAGGTTGAGGGTCAAACTTTCCAGGTCATTGTTTGCTCCCTCATTGAAGGCGGGTACTGGCCCGCCGGAAGCCGAGCAAGAGGTATTAACCGACACGGCGGGAAATCAGCTTAGGCTTCCCTTCGCCTAATATGCACGGGTGCACTTCTTACTGCCGCATACTCTTTATCCGGAATCTATTAGGGATTAGGAAACTTTTGCGAACCCCGTTGAAAGGTATACCCAACATTTAAGCCAACACACATTCACATAAAAATTCATAACTTCGTGGAGGAAAAAAATGGGTGGCGATTATGACAGTCACTAATACGATATTTGGGCGCAACAGCAGTGCGCTGAGGCAGCGCTCACTCGTGGGTTCTCGCGACGGCAGCGATGATAAGCCTCTGCGTCGGCGGCGCAAAGTACGTCTCAGGAAGGGACCGCGACCCGTGTGTTAGGCAGGAAACTCACGCCATTCGTCACGTGCACGACCCCCCTCACGCTTTCGCCAGCGTCGCGCAGACGAGCACAGCATACTGCACCCTCCCCTACCCTACCCTCCCGTCCCTTCCCCTCTCCCACCACACACTTTCGGAGAGCGCTCGCGCTGTCACGGCGAACCGCCCTCCCATCACAATTTCGCCACACTCTCCTCCCTTGCTTTCTTTCACTATTCGGTTTTGCCATCGTTCACTCAGTTACGACGGCGACGCGGCTCGGCCCAGAGCTGGCCGCCAAAAGGCTGCGCCCTAAAACTCTAGTAAAACTCGCTCATCACTAAAGGTGCTATTTCCTCCCTTTAGCATGTATTGTCGCCATAAAGGGCAAAAAAAAAAAAAACGAGTGCCACGTCAATGCTTTACATGGTGAAAAAAATCATTGCTTCGGTGCTTCGAAAGCCACTGCCGCACTTTTATAGTTTTTCAAATAAAAAAACTCTTCTCTTTTTTTTTTTCGGAAATCTGGCTTGAGACACCTGTAAGGTATTTTTGCAGAGTAACTTACTTTACACGACCGAGATGTTACTCCGCCGGCTCAGCATCGCAACAAAAACTATTGAGGCGCCTAAGAAATTCTTGCGGTGCTTTAATGCGTAGCATTATTTGTGGCATTGTGGGTCGCTGAGGCAACCGTTGCGGGGAAATTCTGCTATGTTTAGCGCCGCTTCTCGCTCTCGTAGCGACTGCTTGTCCTACTGTTTTGGTCACGGCATCGCTGCGTTATGGCTTTAAGCCTGCCTATGTTTATGGCTTTAAAGAGACACTGAAGTGAATTTGTCAAGCTCCCGGTTTTGCTTTGCACTGCGTAGACTTGCTCAAATTACCACGCTTTTCACCTTATATCCGATTGATAAGTCGGTAATTATTTTATAAAGCGGGAAAGACGAACAACTACCATGCGCGGTCTGTGGCGGCCGCAACAACTAAAGGCTGTGACGACCGGAGGAGATGCACCTTGATTGGACAATGTCCAAGGTTAGCATTCAAACAAGTTTTGGTTTCGGTTCTGTAAAACAACATGCCACCTGGCGATATGCTGCATTGCGTTAAACGGGCTTGCGCTGTCGTTTTTCGTTATCCTCCGTATTATTGTCTCCAACGTGTCATATGTATGTGGGCATAGGTCTCCGGCGGCAAAGGTGTGTATTTCTGGTTCTCCAACGTCGAGCTGCGTCGAAGTCTACAAGACAGTACCAAATTTTTCTGCCTCCCAGGCCTTAAAACAGGCCACAAAACTACAAAAAAAACCTGATACGCAACTATCTTTTATCGATGTTGTCTCGTGGTCAAGAGTTTATGATCCGCTCTTAGTTTCAGCCTCACCTTGGTTTTGCCAAGAAACAAAAACCCAGAAATAGGATGGGTTTCAGCCCAAACTTGAGAAATGGTAACAAACAACCTTTTCCCGATCTGTGACTCGCAATGCATGGGCAGCGATTCGGGTGCGAACCCACACGGGACACACGGCGACATACACGTGATAACTATGGGTGCCTGTCACTATTCAACATTTTTAAGGTTATAGTCAATATTTCCGATGTTGTATTCCCTTTGGCCCATAACTTCTGACTACTGTGTTCTGACAATTATTCTCAAAAGTTTTGGAGTTTTGACCCACCGAAGCTACAGCTTGACTGTGGGGCACGTCCGTAGTGAAGGAATTCGCAATCATTTTGACCACCTAAATATTTTTAACGCCCGATAAGGTTTTGACACACGGGAATTATTGCTTTTCGCCTCCATCATACAAACGTCCGCCGGGTAGGTGTTAACGAGCCTCGTACTGTAAATATTTGTTTTATAAACTGTGTCCCTTACTTCCTTCCAGTGTCAACTAATGTTACTCATGCAAGTATAAACTCAACGCCGACAAGTCTGACAAGAAAACCCCACACCTAGTGTTGGCCTCTGCTCCACTATAGTAATGCCAAAATAAAAATATACCTGGACGACTTTTTTGAACCCCACACAATTTAGATGAGCAACGCGATGTGTACCCAGATTCTGCTGACAACATAGGGCTAAGCGCATTTGCGTGTACGCAAAGAGGGCTCCCTACCCTTTCGTCCAAAGTGAAACAACACAAAGAAAACTCTAACAAATGATAATCGCCAGACACGCTTATGCAGTACGAGGACCACGTCGTCTGGGGGAAGCGAAGCATTATGTGCGTCTAATTTACGAGATTGGTGCACCCGAGCCCTGTATGAAGAGAACATCGAACGTGGAATACGTGCGCGCTGTTACGGAACGTGCAGCGAGACCCGACCGGGCTGAGAAAGTACCCAGGCAACGCAGTTTTTATAATTTTTCAATCCCCTATCGTGTTTCTTTGAGCAGTACTTTTTATACAAACACAACGGCGATGCCGTGATCTGGGTATCCTGTTTTACGCTGTGCAAGCATGACTGTCTCTGGTTTCATATGCCGCCAGCATAGCTCTGTAGCATTTGTTTCTAGATGCGAAGCATCTCATGCTTCTCATGAATCATCATATGAATCTATGAACCATTTCATGAATCATCCAAGCACCTATGAATCATTCATCCTCCCTCCCTGTTTATTTCGGTCCATCCACTGCATCGGTCCTTCACCCCGTCAGTTTGGGCTGGCAGTCAGCGCAGTCCAATATAAAAGAAATATAGGCAGGCGGTTTCGTCTCACGACTCGCTGGCCGCAGAGGTACTTGGTTCCCACTGGCTATACCAGCCGCATGCTCGGTTATTTATTGTCTTCCTCATTAAAACTAGTCAAATATATACAACAAACACCATATAACTCAACAAACGATCAACTAAAACTAATAACTTCAGTCACCCTATGGCTGCTTCCATATCTCAGGTTCCTACGAAGACTGGGAATTTTTTTTACGAGAGACTCTCATGAACCCTTGGAACTATATATCTTTATTTAATATATAATAACATAGGGAGGCCACCAGCTAATGGTTACTATTACATCACGTGGCGGCCTTTCAAGAAGAAATTGCCCTAAAGCTTTTCAGCCAAATGTAACACAGCTTGGAGAAACTTGGTCCGCCAGGCTACTCCATTTCACTGCCACCCAGTAACTTTACTGGGTGACAGTGACATCTTAACAGACCCACAAAAGGGTTAGGACTACAGTAGCAGAATAGCTAGTATCGTGTGCTTCTCTCTTCTGCCGACCCAGCTAGCCCTTGAGGCCAGGGGCCAGGAGTTCGGGACATATGGGTCCGTGAATGGAACCACCCTCGTCTGGTGCCTGTGGGCACCACCAATTTGGTCAATAATTTGTATCATACATCATCTCTTCTTAATGGGCCACTTGCGCTGTGGTTAAGACGCAAAAAAACTGTTGCCGATTTGCATGGCATATTCAATCGTAGAATATGTTGTAAGGCTGGGCTGGCTTGAAGCAAACGCTTGTCCGTGCGTGCGTCCTGGTGCATCCACGCCGTCGTTATTATTGTGAATTTCTCTTCATTCCACGAGTGGCGACACTCGTTGGGGACAAACATCATGTGTGTTCCTGCTCCTCGTAACAGGCAGTTGTTGGGAATCCCGTCAAGTGCCGAGCGAGGAGTCAGGTTCCATGCCCCACCAAAGGCAGCAAACCTTTATGTTTATGGAGTAAAATAGACGCACCTGCCCTTCTTGAGTGGCGGGAGCGCAACCATTTTTGCATTATTTGAAGTTCTGCGTCATGAGTAGTGACCACATGACCGCATATCCTATGGTGACCAATTTCCTAAAAACAGTAATCACCCTGGTTTAACCAGTTTATTGATTGGAGAGGTCGGAAGCGAATGTCCGCCCGGCTACTCCATTTCATTAATAAAGGGTCATAGACCCGGGTATACAAATCAACTGTTCACGACAATTTTCGTGAGTTCTAATAGTTGTCTATAAAATGTCCTCCTGCGTTGGAGTTCATGGATTCACGTGAAAAAGCTAATACACCACCTAATACTTTGAAGCTAGTTCAGTCAAGGTAAAAAACACATTCAACGCACGAACAGCCTTATTTTAAAGACCCACATCAGGCCATGGTCCTAGTCAAGTTGCTAAAAACATCACACGATGGTTATCTAATGGCAGTTTGTGGCGAGGTTGATGTCTTTGCCGGGAATATAATGGGCAGTCTAACATCACGTGGGAAACATCTTCCTCGGGCGCTCCGCATTCGCAGGATGGTGAGTTTGCACAGCTAATTTTGAACAGAAAGGAATTTTTATAGGCAATGCCCAATTTCATACGATGGAACAGAGCTTCGACATTTCGGGGCAGCCACAAATTCAGTCGGAACTGTAGGGCGAACACCATTGCATGCGAACAGCAATGCTTTCATTGCGAACAGCGGTCATTGCGAACAGCAATGACCCCTTTGTGTATTGATCAAACCACGCCTCTGCGGACCGTTCCTCACTCACTTTCCGTGTGATGAACTTAATGTCATCTGGCTGGAGAGGAACGGTCAGCTCCGCAATATTTTCTTGGTTTTGTTCCGCGACGTTTATGAGGGAGCAGGCATAAAAGTCGCATTCGCGATCAACGGATAATTCCCGATACACAGATGTTTTATCGGGCTGCGCTGGCCGTAAGTAAGCATGCATTGTAGAAAAGAGAAGCCCTTATTCTGAGAAAGCTAAAAGACTAAACCTTCTGCCATTATAAAAAAATTGAAATTTAAAGAGACGGTGGCAGTAATGAAAAAAAACTGCCAATCCTCCAAGTGGGTATGCGCCACAAACTGCTCAGGAGGCCGCCTGGTTCTTGCTGCGGCAGGAAACTAAACGTCCCCTCGCGAGGGGCACGATCAAATGCAGAGCATTTCCGGGGGCGCACGACGTTAAGTAGTTTGCGTTACGTTAATGTTGTTGCATGCGTTGTATCAGCAGCTTCTTGACGTAGTTTGAATGAGTCAAGGATATAAGGCGCGTTCGTAGCCTCCCATTCTGTGTCGGCTTTGTGGCGCAGTGGGTAGAGCACCATGTACATTGCGTTCCGCCCGCAGGGTCGAGAGATCGAAACCAGGCACCGGATAGTATTTTTTTTTATATAGTGTAGGGGAGTCAAGGATATAAGGCGCGTTCGTAGCCTCCCATTCTGTGTCGGCTTTGTGGCGCAGTGGGTAGAGCACCATGTACATTGCGTTCCGCCCGCAGGGTCGAGGGATCGAAACCAGGCCCGGATAGTATTTTTTTTTATTAGTGTAGGGGGCAGGATGGCGCGTGTACTACGATCTGGCGGCTTGTGGCGCAGTGAGAGCCATGTACATTGCGTTTGCAGGGTCTAGGATCGAAACAGGCGCATGTATTTTTTATATAGTGTAGGGGAGGGGTGCCTACGACTACGGACGTAACGCGGGTGACATCGTGAGTTAGAATTTGCATTAAAAATAGCGCGCCTCCACTGCGTTATTTAGCGCGAGGTAGTGGGTTTTTCTCGGCCGCATGGCGACGTTTTCCTCATTTCGAAAAAAAAACACGTCGTTTTTTTGCACGACACTCCAGAGCAGGTTACAAAGTTTTAAGTGGGTTAGATTACTCTGTGGCCCTCCCCACCGGCATTTCTCATAGCCCTTAGCAATTCCCGTGGGCCCTTCCCCTCCTTCGCCAAATAAAAAAGACATTAGCGGCCAAACTTTTGACACCAGGCGCCTTTTTATGCAAGCATTAATATTTGCTTACTCCAAAATTTATTCCACCTTATTTTATTTTGCCCCGGGAGGCTGACATTCTGAGCCGGACTTAATTTTACCCCCTCCTTTTCCGCCCTACCATTCTTATAGGCCTCTGAGCCAGCCCTTTCCCTAATAAAGTTACATCTATCTATCTATTTTACCCCAATCTTTGCTCTCACTTGCCACGTGGTTCAAACCAGTTATATTTTATGCAGACCCAATAGACTACTTATGCTTCGCGGAGTTCTACAGCAGATTAACCGTTTCTGCTTGGGAACACTGCGCCCGGCGCCGACCATGATAATGCATATATACGCCACAAATCGTATGTCACCAGTACACATGCAAGCAGATCATCCTATTGATGACAGCATTACAGGTTGTAGTCCGAGGGCAGCACTCCACAGGCCTAGGGTCACGAGAACCTGCCGGTGAAGGATAAGCCGACCGTCAAGCACTCCTCACACGCCCTCTAGCCTGCCTGCTGAATGGCCCTTGTTTATTAAAGATACCCTGCAACACTTTCGATGAGCGCTTTCGCACTTTCCTTCGCGCCTGGAACCACTGCGAAAACTATAGTTACCGCCAGCACGGAGCGGCACTGCGTGATTTTCTCGTCGCACCAGATACACCTTCCCTGAAGCTTTTTTTTTAAAGTTGCTATCGAAAAGCGTTCATTGCTGTAACTGAAAGAAAACCGGCCAACAGCCGCTACATGGCCTTAGAGACGTTATTTGAGCCGTCGAAGAACGTCAAAACCGGGAAATAGAGAAAAATCTTTTGAGTGAGTTTCCAAGTTATCTGAAGAGCATAGAGCAGTAATTTCTTGGCTGAGGTACATTGTGACCCCCTAAGCTAAGTACTGGTTGTGTCGGGTGACTATGTTCTGCAAGTCTTAAAGATTTCATCAAAAGTTGAAAAAAGTGTAGCAGGGTCCCTTTAATATTTTTGGAACAGCTTCAACTTCATGGCGAGAAAAGGCACAGCCGCACTCACACGAGAACGCTGAGTTTTAGATTGAGGACGGAAACCTTTGTACCCATCGTAAACAGGCTATGACGATTTTACCTGCAGTCACCACACTTGTAGAACGTCAGTGCCTCAATGAAATGCCCCTTCTTGAGAGAAAGATGTTTTAAAGCGACTATTAAACAGTGTGGCACTGAATTCAAGCCAGCCGTCTGACTACAGACGCTGGCTCTTTGGTCATAACAGCGCAGCGTTTTAGGCTTGCTCACTGAGAAGTACCTGATTCAGTACTTATAGCCTCTTTCGTCTCCCCCGTTTTGTGCTGGAAGAATAAATCTGTAATTAAAAAAAGGGGGGTTGCGACCTTGTAATTCCTTGTCAGGGTGAATCTATGGCTAATGAGCGTGCTCTTCTCAAAGCGTATGGGAGCTGCGCGCTAGAAACCAAAAATGACAGCTACTCGACAAGTGACCGCACCGTACAAGGGGAACTGCGTAGGCGTTCCAGTTCTCTGCTCTTCACGACAAGATTTATGCGCATCGCGTGCTCCTGCAACTCTCAGTTGCCCGAGCTATGAATAAAAATGTTTCAGGACGGGGAACATAAGTGATGTTTGCTTTCCTTTTATTTTTCCTCTCACGAGTGTGCCTTTATAGCCACATCAGCCTGCCTGGCATGACGGTTTTACTGTGCCTATTCGTCAATACTGAAGTAAGCGTGACCCGCATTTTTTTTCTGCCTGTCTAGAACAGTCCTTTCTCCTTTGGAAATGACCTAGAAGCCCGCTTGGCTTCAAGTCATATTCTGATCCCGATACGAAAGTTTTTAGTGTGAACACTGCATTAGGGGCCGCCACATGAATACGCCGATTTATTTATTTATTGATTGTGGGGTTAAACACACCGAGGCAACGCAGGCGATTAGGCGCGCCGTATTGGAGGGCTCCAGATTAATTTTGATCACCTGGGGATCTCTAACGTGCGCCGAAATCTCGTACACACGGGCACTTTTGCTTTTCGCCTCCATCAGAAAAGCGGCCGCCGCGGCCGGGAATCGAACCCGCGACCTCGTGCTTAATACGCCAATTCATTGACCAGTTATTGGCTGCGGCTGAACACAAATACACAAGGGAATGCGGCGATCGTTCTGTTCATTCCAAATTCTTTTTTTTTCACTACGCAGACCGTAGTACAATGTCAAACTTTGCCCTCTATTGCGGTTTGCTGTCGCTGCCAGCTGTAAGGGTGGTGGGACTTCGTCAAGCGATTTCTTTTTTTTTTCGCTTTTACTCCCACCTCCTATATCACTTGTATTATGGAAATAAATACTATTATTAATAATAATGGGCCTACTTAAAGGAAAACTCTGACAATAAAATTCGCTTTCATTGTTTAGAAAAACAGTCAGGCTCCATTAAGCGAGGTGCTGCGAATTTCATTGCCAGCGGAAGTGCTGATAAACGCACAGGGTTTATCAGCACGGCTTTCGGAAGGTCGTATGTACAACCACGAGCTTGTTTAGACGGCACAGGAGATTTCAAGTGTACTTGACCGGACCGGTTAAAGTGACATTTTGTTTTTAGATTTATCTAGTCTTCGATAGAGTGCCTCATGGACAGCTACGTTTTAAAATCAAGGTGTACGGGGTTAACTTTGGGAATTATTTAGTGGATTGCTAAGTATTTAGCCGATGTAAAACATTTTGTGGAAACAGATCATTGTTCGTCCACTGCAATGTCTCTTCAGCGGTTACTTCAGGGGTTCCACAGGGGAGTGTTTTAGGTCCACTGCTGTTATTTCTTTGCGTTAATGATTTGGTGGATGCAGTGCTTCATGTATCCATAAGAATATTTGCTGATGATTGTTCAGGTTTTTTGAAACTTTATCCAAAAATGATTATTTGTTGTTTCACAGACGTATTTTGTAATTCATGATTGGTGGATGGGTAGGGGTATGGCGCTGAATTCGTTGAAAACTGTAGTTTTACGTGTAACGAAGAAACAAATGTCCTAGTTATTTTTCTTATCTGCTCCATCTCCAGCCGGTCTTAGAAGTGTCCCAATACAAGTATAGTAGGTGTGACTCTATCTAATAAGCTTACGTGACCAGAGCATATATTCTATATTTCTTCATCAGCCGTGCAAAAGATGTGGTTCCTTAAAAGAAAACTTAAACATGCCCCGGTCAGTGCCAAAATGTTAGTTTACACTACATGTTTTAGGACAGATCTAGGGTGTGCTGCTGAAGTTTGGGATCCTCATTATAAGAAGGATATCATGCCATTTGAAAGAGTTCAAAGAAAGGCAGTAAGATTTATTTTTGGTAAATATAGAATGCACGATCCGGCGTCTTTATTGACGCATGAATACAATGTACCGGCAGTCGAGACTCACCTGAAAATTATTTGCCCTGGGTTTCTTCATTATTGTTTCGTAGGGAAAATGATAATAATACTCACTAGTTGCATAAAACGTACAACTGCAGGGACAACTAGACATAGCCTAGGCAGTAAGATTTATTTTTGATAAATATAGAATGCACGATCTGGCGTCTTTATTGACGCATGAATACAATGTACCTGCAGTCGAGACTCACCTGAAAATTATTTGCCCTGGGTTTCTTCATTTTGTTTTGTAGGGAAAACGAAAATAATACTCACTAGTTGCATAAAACGTACAACTGCAGGGACAACTAGACATAGCCTAGAATACTTTTTTGTCGCCAATTTTCGCAAGAACCAACGCACACAAGTACACTTCTTTCCCCCGAACAGTGTCCGAATGAAATATTTGCTCCTAATACTTTTGAATCCGCCGATTGTAGAAAGAACTTGAGTATCACGTTGGCGACTTCGATGGCAGGACATAGCTATGCTCTTCCTGTTCTCTGTATTTCTATTGTTGATTTTCTTTATTTGTATCTCTCCTTGGTAGCCCCTCCTGCTATGGTCAAATTGTTGGGCTGTAGTATTGTAAATAAATAAATAAATATTGGAAGCATTCATTGATTGCACTCAAATTATTTTGTGTTTCTTTATTTTGAATACCCTCAAGGCAATTGCATTGAAGAGGGGAGTGGATAAAGACATCACACAACATCACAGCGCGACTTCACCAAACGATTCGCTGGAAACCCGCTCGGTTTTGTTCGCATGGTTTCCGAGCGCCTGTGGTTTCATTCGGGTTTACACAGTGCTCCGGCGCGTGCAATCCAGTGTCTAATGTTGATGCGTCTGTCGGTGTCATATCGACGAAATAAAAATAGAGATGTGCAAGTTCATATCGATGCAGAATAAACATTCAACTGATCCTGTGAAGGCACATTTCACTTTCGCGTTTTACATATCCCTATAAAAGAGGCATCGACCACATTTTTTCCCTATTTTTTCATTCCCACTTTCAGGATAAAAAAACATTCGCTAGCCATGTTAAAATTCCTGCTTTCCTTTTACCTGTTTTCTTCCGGGTGTTTTTTTTTTTCTCCGTCATTGCCTAAAGTTTAGTTTGCACACCAAGTGATCTCTAGGGCTCCAATGTGCAAATTCGGGCCAACCCTCCGTAACATACAGCAACGACCCTGCTGTGAGTCCTAACCGAGCCCACAAAAATACAACTGCTGGATAGCTGCGGCTAGGCTTCCAAAGCATTCCCCGATGGTTGACAGTCGTAATAAAGACGCACAACGACAGAAGTAGCTTTTTAATTAAACTTGCTCTGGATAGGTGCGACGTACCTGGAATGTTCTTTCTGGGGCTCCCTGTTGGCCTTGGGCGCACCGTAACTCTAGCGTGATTGACCGTGTTTCAGGCGGCGTGGGAGGTGAGGCTAACTTGATTGCGGTGCCAGCCCAAGCTCCGTGAGGCCCATTGGCAGGGGTCGTTTCAAGTTCGCTGCTCAGATCGCGCGCTGATTGTATCAGCTAGGCTATTCCACGAAGTTGCTATGCTCAATTTTTACACCTCTGAGAGTGTTTTCTCCTCGTTGGTTGCTTTTTTACACCCTTTTGGAAAGCATTAGCTAGATATGAGGAAGATGGGAAATGAAGCTAGAAAAATTAAACTAGAGTAAAACAAATCGAGCGACAAAGAGTTGTGTGGCACACCCAGGAACATTATGCTTTTATTGTGAAATTATCTCGGGGAAAAGAACTGACGAGACTTTCTATGTTGTGTTTCTTACACCGTTCTTTTCACCCGTTGGCGTGCTTTGTTCATCGACCATTCCAGGACCACTGTAACTTGTGCCGACACTGGTTCACTAAAAACGTTCGGTTCACCCACCGGTTCAGCCTCTCCGGTACTCCTGTTTGACACTCATTTCCACTGACACCTATCGCTAACTTTCTTTTTAGGTTGGTTGCGCAAACCACCAACATTTCTCGTCACCACGTCTACATGGTCACCAGTGCAGGTGATACCACCAAACATACGGTCCCGCAAGGAGTCCCCAACGGCAGTGTCTTCAGTCCTATGTTTTTTAGTATATGCTGCATACGCCTTCTAACAATCTTTCCGATAGCTGTCAACATTTCACAGTACGCCGATGACATTTGTATCTTGGCCTCAGGCGTAAACCACCGAAAGATTCGCGCAACACCCAGAAGTAGTTCTGGAATGCGGAAATATCTCAAAAGATGTGGTATGATTGTTTTTTCAAAGTAGTTTGTAGCGATTACGGTCACTCCCTGTGACGTCCAACGTTATGCACACACCATGGAAGGCACACGGATACCCCTTGTCAAAGCACACTAATTTGTTGGTACCACGTTGGAGCGCTCGATGTATATTTGCTATGGTTCCTGACGTGTCCCGTGCACGATACAGCAGAGTACCCGCTGCGCATCTTCCCTCTGTTCTTGTGCGAGCAGCAGCAGCTACTACGACATGAGTACAAGCTTCAACTCTGCCTCTTTCTTGGACCCTGGGCCAACAGTGACGAATTTGTTTGCGTGGCCTGTATACACCTTCATACCATTTCAGGCTGAAGAAACACACTCTACCCTCTTACCGCAACTGCACTTCAAAGATCAAATGAATTTGAACCTCGCTGCGCGGTCTTTGTGAGCAAGACACCTGCCTCCTCATTCGAACCATTGTTGTCAGGCCCGTACGCACGGCCCCCAACACGCCCAGCTCACGCTCCAAGAACCCTCAAATATGGAAGCGCTCATCTGTAGGGCATAAAAAATGACCCTCGATGTTCTTGCTTTCACCCACACCCCAACACAGCTACTTCAACTACGTGTGCAGAATACCTTTTACTGAACTCCTGGATGCCCAGCAAGTCAACCAACCCTCGTGCCTGACCTTGAAACCCACTGGCGGCTCAACAGCCCTCCGCGCTATGAGTACCCCAGCATCCTCCCCAGTCGCGACAAACCACCCCTTCCCGCCACCTCTACTGCACATCTTCTTAAAGTAACCTAAATAATGCCATGCCACATACGCATCGCTTATAGCATAAGCCGCCGCGAAACTTTGGTCTCCTACCTCAAACGACTTTACTCGAGCCAGGCAGACGCCATACAGGAATAATCTCACAGCACTTCCACCTCCCGTTCCAACGTAGCAGTCACGGACTCATCGGAAACCATACCCCCTCTGGGCCACTTTACCTAATGCCACAACCGCGACAGCAGAAGCGACCCCCATAGCCTCGGCGGCTTCCACACCTCCGGCACTATGGGGCACCTCAATATCCCATGCGGCTCTCAGAAGGTGCCTCGGCTGTAACCTGCTCGGCCACATTTCACATCAGGCTCTCACATTCTCCTACCCAGCACGACATATTTCCACAATACAGATAATGTTTTACAACTGGGCACGACTTCCTCCAGTGATTGAGGTGGCCATTGTCGCTGCTTGCGAATTCAAATTTCGGATTTCCCTCCCTAGTAGAGGCCACTCAACCTCCACACCACCCCTACACTGTATCCCCCTTAAATATACTGACCTCCTTTCCCACTATCGCCGCAGTAGCTTCCGCTACGACCCTCCCACCCCTCGCTCACTAGTGCCAAACCCGAAAGTGGTGCAGATTACAGACCGGCATCTATATTTACTCCACTGTACTCTCACGCATCTCTCCAACAACCTTCTCCTACCTCTGTCATTCCTGCGATCTCGCTACCTAGACAACCCATCTTGTATGGTTCTAACCACTGATACCGGGTCTCAACCCATCACTATCCAGTGAGCGGCGGGAATGTGTACTGCACTTGGAGGAGCAGCGGCGTCTCAACCTGACCACCCGGGCTGCGGAAGCGCGGGGCTTGCTGTACTGAGGACGCCACCCACCTTTTAGTGCCCCTGAGTGGGCTGTTGTTGACGATGATGATGAAAAGAGCAATTTCCGCCACCGCCTCTCACTTCTGTTCCCCATTCGCCTACCTTCGCCTCACATCAATATAGTCTTTCCCATTTTGCCTAGAAAGCCCCGCGCGCAGGCAAGACTGACGGTTGCAGCCCACAAATAGCACCATTTTCCCACCCTCTCCCTCTCTCTCTCTCTCGCCAAATAGTATTCGCACAAGAAATCCAGCTCCCTGATCTTGCATTCCACCTGATGTTCGTTTCGCGAACGTCGAACGTAGCGTGGGGGATCGCAACCAGTCCGTCGCGTTTGTACCGAGTCACCAAGCAAAGCGGCATGAAAAGGCACCCTGGGGCTCAAACACCGCATTTGAGTTGTCCTGTGTGGTACGTGTTGGTGACGGAAGTAGCGTAGCGCCTTCTGTAAGCGGCGAACAGATGACAAGAAAATACTGTGAACTAAGCGTTTTCAATATTCCCGATACGACGCCTCAAATTTCTTATTCTATTTTGTGCGCCACCACCGCTGCCTCAGGAGGGAAAAAACGGAGCCAGTTATACGAGTGCATTGAAATGCTGTCTGTGCTTCACATAAAAAGTGGATAGAAGAGGAGACAGGAAAAGAAAAGAGGGTGAAATGGGCAACTCACGCCTGTGGACGAGTATGTTCTACAGAAAAGGGGAAAATGTGGTATACGAGATAGCAGGTTGTGAACAGGAAATGGAATAACAGACTTGGTATTTCTGGGCCACCGACTTGGCGCCCGTGTGGTGCCTATTCTTGTTCAGGATGCTTCTACGTCTTCAGCTGTTTCTTTTATGCTAAGATCCCGCTCAACGATTTCTCGTCTAGCCCGCATCAAACGTCCTCTCGTTCTCAATCTGTCTCTCGATCTCTATTCATCCTTTGAAAACCTTCCTTTCACAAAGTGGAAAATGAAACTTTACTAAAGTAAAAACATTCGTCGTATATCGGCTTGTTTCACTGTAAATAACGTATAATGTAATTGTATCACTGCTCACTTGTGGTCATCCATGTGCTACCCACAGGTGAGTCACTAGTACGCCGCTAGTTCGTGATCGTAGTCTCTGGGTTACGGATAGCCTGTGGGGGCACGACGAGTGGATAATCAGTGCCTCTCAAATTTTGTGTTAGCCAGTGTCTCACTTGAGAGTTGCCGCACAAGTAACTTGTCTGGCTGATTAGGGTTACAGGCAAAGCAACATTTCTGTGCTCACGTACTACAACAAAGACAATCGTCTTCAAAATATGCCAGCCGCAAGGGAACGAATAAAACAAGGACGACCTGATAACCTGGGCGTCCAGAGAGAGAGAAAGAGAGAGAATGAATGTTTAATTGAACAAACGGTAGAGGTTGAGCTCGATGGGATAGCTTGGGCCTCATTCTAGGTACTTTGCAGTCTTAGCTGAGATCTCTGGTCGACGTGGTCAGAGCTGTTCTGTCGCCCTATCACTTCTCAGGAGAAGGTTAGCAGAACTGCAGAGAAATTGCCACAGGCTTTTGCAAGTTAATGGCAGACAGATAAGCAGGCCGACCGACTTAATGACGGATTGTCCGTCTGACTGACCGACTGATTGACCAGAGTATTTCCCCAGCAGTTCCCCACAAACGCTTACCGCTTCTAAAAGCTCTTCTCTGTGAATAATGATTGGGGATCTGAAGGTTTTTGTTGGAGACAGCCTTGTTGGAGACACAAATTTACTTTTGTCTGCGGATTCTGTCGTTTCTCCTGATCTTATGCGGAGATTTCACCTCTCGATTGCTGTTTGCCTTTCCCGTAGAATCGCTAATGCTAATGCATCCTGATGATTCCTAATGCATCCGCGTATGATGAAGTCGTCGTTTATATTCCACATTCTGTAATCTAAGCTTGTATGTACATACGCAATCTTCTGACTTCTTTGGTTCTGCAGTGTAACCTTTACTGTTTTTGTGAAACGCTGCACAATTTGAAAGAAGCAGGACCTCGGGTAACAAGGCTCTTCAGCAAGCTTCGGTTTGTGGTGGACGGAGGCTGACAGATGCAAAGTGCGACATTAGCCAAACCAGCTAAAACATTACAATGCCACTGCAATAATTGTTCGTTTAGGTCTATTTATTATAATATGGCCTGGTTTCTCTACCTGACTTCGCGCACTCTACTATGAATGCCGCAGGCCCTGCATTTCTATTCCAACGAATTTCTTCTCTACTACCTCTAAACTCCTCTTTTATTCCCGCGACACGCTTCCCACGTTGTCTGGACAACACCATGCCAGAGAATCCTTTTTTCCCGAAAAATAACGAAGTAAGGACCGAGACTACAAACATTCTTAAGGAGACAAAATGAAGACATACTGTAAAGGATAGGTTGGTCAACCGCTGGAGGTAATTTCGTGCAGCATGTGCCAAGTTGTGACGTCTTTTTTTGTCAAGTTGCCGCTTGGCGTGGATACCAGCATATAGTTGAGGAGGTGGCCCTGGTGTGTTGGCACGGTCGCCACAAGGCTTAGGCCTAATATATGGACACGTAGTGCCGAGGCAAGATGTCGAAAATCCCCAAGGGCCTTTTTATTGTTAATGTTCCCTGTACTGTGTTTCTTATCCCGTAGTAAGACATTTATCTGCTCCTGTTTAGTCTAATGCATTCCAATTCTTAGCACTGTTGGATGGTCTATAGGCTTGTGACATGAGTCGCTGCCCTGAAGTTCACTGGTTTTTGCGAAATGTCGTTGCGACACCCAAGCTTTTGTCTCGGCTGTGGTGACGTCGATTGCAAAAAGCAGGTGCAGGTGTCTGCTGATGTTTCTTTTTTAAGAAAATGGCATGCCCGGCCGCTATCCCGGGTGCTCTCAGAATCAATACAAGGCCCGGGGCTTCTATTACTGGCGACACTATTGGCGGATTCTACACACATCCCAATGGCAAGGCGCACAAAGTTAGGCGTCGTGGGTTTCACAAGGTTGCTTTCTATGGACCAGCCATGTAAGTTTTGTTAAATCTTGGGTTTCCGCGTAACCTGTATCAAAGCGGCATTTAAGCGAGGGATCTCATCATCATACAACAAAAATTAACAATTCCTGCAATCATAATTTCTAATCTTTAATAATTACTTCGTTATAGTCGACTTATAGGCGTCAAGTCAACTGGGCAGTACTAACATTGGCGCAGGTAATTCTTCAGAGCCGTTTCAGTTCTGAAAAATAGTCCAACGTGAGTGTACTGGAATGTAGAATCCTATTTCGCCGTGAAATTTGCCCCATGCAGCACAACCAAATGGACGACAAACTTTGGAAAAGCTACGTAATTTTTTTGCAATGCTGCTTATACAAAAGCACTTGCTTTATAGTTTACCAGGACGGCATGACGGTTTTCATTCTCTTCAATTCTGACCTAATAAACCAACCAGCCACCCATCTAGCTGGCCACGACAGCACCGAATCGATTACAAAGGCATACCACGTATGTGGCTGATTCGACTTCAAAAACATATTCCAATGGAATAGGTATTTCAGGGTGTGCGAACGAATACCTAAGTGGCTGACAGTACGAGCACGTTCTGCATTGCTTGCACGGATAGCCGCCAATAAAGCGACACAGAATAAACTGTGGACGTCACAATTTTTGACAGAACGCTACGCATTTAACTTGACCCTGGCGTCAAGTGCCTGTGTACATGTCTTTTGTCAGAATACAGAACCGACTAAAGCAATAAAAAGAAAAGAAGAAATAAAAACTCCCACCTCCCCTCGCGGGAACCCCTGTGTTGATGCGACGCATAGGCGGAGCGGCGAAGGGACCGCGTTTTATAGCGCGCATAACGTTGAGGGGACTGCGTAAGCCGGTCCCAGTCGATGACGACGTTGGCGTACTTGTAAAGCGGCGTGGACTCTAGGTGTTTGAGCCAAGCGTGGATGTTGCTTCGCCGGAGAACGGCACACCGGTTATATGCGCAGCGCGCCCGAAGGAGAGGAAACCGCGGAAGAGAGGGTACTGCACACGCGCCGGCCCCAGCGCGTCTGCCGCGGCTATGACGCAACACAATCCAACACAATCCACTTTAATTCAATCCAATCCAAATCCAAGCCACGCCAAGCCAAGCCAAGCCAAGCCAATCGAAACCAATCCAATGCCCCTCGCGAGAGAGTGTTCGTTATCGGAGAGGAGAGGGGGTGAGCGGCGGAGAGCGCAGCTGGCGTGGCGAAGAGAATGGGGGAGGGGTGGACAACGCCGACGACGACGACGACGACGACGCCGGAGGAACAGGGCGAGTGAATCAGATGCTCTGCATCTAAAAAGAGGCAAACGCAGACTCGTATTTGTTGATGGATCGGAAACACAATATCAAGACATGAAGTACGCAGGCAACTTAAACACAGACACGTCAGCTACATTTACCCCGTCGTTACGTTGTAGCCTCCTTTGTTGCAATTAACCACTTTTGTCCTCCCTTAGGTCCCATTTTATGCTCTGAGCTTGTCCTCCAAAGAAAGCCATTCCTTCGCACCTCTGCTTACATTTACATTTTTCTTCCCGTCTGTTTCTCCATGGTTTTGCCAGTTTTTTTTAAAGCCACTGCGCGTGCAGGGGACTCTGGGAAGTCGTCGCCTGGCACGCGCTCACGAGCGCATGGCATTTTCTGGCATATTTAAATCGTTACGCTTTATTCCTCAGACATTATGGCCAGCTACAACAGGTCCGCTGTTAATATAATAAATGAATCGCTTTCGAACACGCCCTCTTGCTTGAGCTTCAGTTTCTGTAACAACCGCATACTTCGTCTATGGGTCGTGGATTCCGGTGAAGGTACAAGGGAAGTTGTGGTTGGTATTATTTTCAAGTACGCTCTAGAAATGGTAAAACAAGAAAGAAAGGTATGCCGTACCCAGCACGGTGCCGTACCCAATGCACAGGCACAGCACATATACATGATCTGGGTGTATGTGAGGTGACGGGACTTGAATAGACCCGTCGCATCGGTTGATGCGAATGACCTCAAGAAATAAATTGAGCAAAATGTTTTCCAATTTTTTGGTTAATGTCATCGCGCACACACAAACGGAAGGACATTTTTCCGGTGTTAAGGAACGATGTTGCAAAACTCAAGTGCATGCAAAAATACAACACCTGACATGACTGGTTCTAGGGGCTCAAGTTGGCGTATGCTTGTATCGTAGCAGAAAGTACTGGTGATAACCACGAAATTTTGAACCTTGCAAGCACGGAGCATGAACATGTAGGAGGAGAAACGGCCCACTGCAGCAAGCGTGGGCAAGTGATAGCTAACGTAACAATGAAAACCAGGGCACAACGCAAAGATGCGTAGCTGCGACCGCGAAGGAGAGGGCAGCGGCACCTGATGGAAAAAAAAGGATAGCGGGCGCAATTCATTCCTTGGATGCGCAGTGACATGCCGGCCGCACCGGCCGCGCAGTTTCTTCACCCGCGGCAGTTGCCGCTAGGTTCACCTAGCCAAGCGCTTGTGACATTATTACCTTATCCGGCCGCGCTAGGAAATCTCGTTTCCCCAATTCCCCTCTTGTCTTGATCTTGCTGCGTGCATGTATGCGTATTTTAAGACGCTTTTGCATTAAAACATCGTGCCTACCTTTTATACATTCCCAACAAACGCAGCTTCCAAAGAACGAAACTATGAATATATGATGACCAACAACACGCACCACAGTGGTCGGGAAGGCAGCCACAACATAACGACTTTATTACCGCAGCTATTCCCGAGGGAGTGCACTTATAAGCGGACTGCGAAGGCGTTCTCTGTAATGGGTGCAGCAACAAAAAACCGGCGATGGAGGATCCTCCACATCAATGTTCTGCTATTACTACACTTATTCAGTAGTTTGCGTAAACCTTTGCAGTATTGACGTTTTCAGGTTGTGGCAGATGACTCCTGGTACAAATTTTTGTAAAGCAAGGGATCTGCTGGAACAACAAACCGCAGAATGATGACAACTTTTGATGTTCTTACTCTCTCTACACTCTTAACTCTACATTCTTAGAACTCTACACTCTTAGAACTCTACACTCTTAACAAAAAAGCTAGTAAAGAGGTAGTAACGGGTTGTATTTACTAAATCCTTACGAACTTTACTACGCCGCAGAATGGTACGTAGGTTCTGCCACTTAGTATGGAATCTAAATGCTATCGTTACTGGTCTAGACCGTGCATTCAGTAACTGCTGCCTTTTTTATACTAGCATTCACTGATAGCAACAAAAATATGGGAAATATTAAACACAATAACTACAGTACTTTTCACACTCTAAATCACGATTAAAAAGTTTTTGCAAATCTACGTGCAGACTTGTACATGCTCACATAAAAATGCATAATTCCAAAATTATTCCCAAAATAAGTGATTTTTGCGACGAGTCCAACGACTCTATGAGAGAAATCTCTGCTGCTGGATATAAAAGCAAGAGCTGACACATTTCTAAGATAACGCAGCTATGCTCGCTCTCCTCGTGCATCCCGTTGGTTTTATTGCTAAATTTATTTGTTTAAGTGTGATACATGCGTGTAAAATGTATCTATGTCATGCTGCGGGCTGAGCCGATCCACACTGTCGCGCGTAGGTTTCTCCTAGATCATGCAAGGCCAGTTGGTAAAAGCACTAAGTACCTAGTGGTTACTGTGACAATTAACTGGTTAGTGTTCTGCTAGCACGTGCAACGACGTTTCGAAGAGTGTAGCCCTGATAAATGTGTACAAGTATACACAGCACCAGAACATTCTGTGCAGCAAAAAAGCGCGCTAAAAAAGAACTCCATCTCTTTTTTCTTGGCTCCAGGCTGCGTCGAAATCTAGTGTTACGCATTGACTAGTCCTTCCTATCGCCGCATACTTCGACGCCTAAAAATATTTGCCGAACGCTACGACCCTGCGTGAGGGCGTTATCCACATGACGTAATTTTAACGCTTGAGCATCTTTTGTACCTTCAACTCTGGCCAATCTCGCCGACATTCGAACGATATAGCAAGGCACGTTCAGGCGTCTAACGCCAATTCGCGTTCCTTTTCTATGCTTAGAGCAATGATGCCAGATTACTGTTGACCAACCCGACTCTCTATTCCTCAAAGAGGAGGTAAAATGATTTACTCAGATTGAAGACTTTAAAAGAAGGAAGCACACTCATGAAAGGGTGGCTAGGTATTCGTAAAAAATTAGAAGCCATCCTAATCTGTGAAGTGGGATTGCCAGCAAAGCGTTTTAGCTTTCGGCAAGGTGGGGACACATGATCTACGCGAAAGGTATGGTAGAATTTTATTCTGGTGGCACGCGCCTTTAACATTTCCCCCCCCATCCGCCCCTGCGCACCTTTCTCCTTGGAACGAACTAGAAGCTCACGAGGCACTCGCTTGACCATGGCAAGCAGAAAGGTCAAATTGATGGAGCGAGGGGTTTTCTGAGCTTGTCTCGGAGTAAAAAGTATCGCCTAAATGTAAAACGTGAATATGAAACTTTGACATATGTAAGAGAATGGCAATCACAATACAGCAGCTTGCACACGTATACGCAATTGTAAGCAGTGAAACCGCAACGGCAGCGCCACCCCTCCTTAGCCCTTTCAAGCCAATTTCAACAGCCATTACACAGCAGCCCACAGGTGTAAAAAGGACCAATAGAAACATCAGTGATAAGAGTAGCTCGGACAGCACTCCTAGCGTCGACAAGGACCAGCTAGCCTTTGTGCGCGCTGCCTTGAACTTTCCGAGACGCTTTATATGACATCAGCTGGCGAGCGGAGCTCGCCACATGATGTCATATAAAGCGCCAGATGATGTCATATAAAGATGATGTCATATATGCGTCACACCATGTCGCCGATGGTACGACGCATAATAAAGCCGGCGCGTTGACTTCGCTGCTCCGGCGGTCGATGAAAGGTGAAGGGTAACAGCTGACGACGCCGCTGTCCAGAGTGTACCGCTGCCAGCACCAATCAAAGTTTAAATCTCCGGAAGTAATTTGTTTCAGATGGACCAATTATCGGGCGACGAGGGGGGAGGATCAAAGAATGCCTCGCGGCGGCTCGATGTCCTTCCTTTAATTAAGAGAGGGCACGCAGGGGGCGGTGAGTGGCCTGACGTTCCAGGCTCGGCCACGTCGAAACATAAGCTGGCCAGTGGGGCTTTGAGTAGGTGCGTTAAATTTGCGGGATAGCTCGTATATGCTCGGCATATAAGAAGGAACCGCATCAACCATGCAGTGAACAGGGAAATCGTGGCCGGGATCTTGGGGTCCAAAAGGCACTACGAAACCCTCTAGTTAAAACGTATAGCTCATCTTTTGCAGTAGCATTCAGAAAACCAGTTTCAGAGCCGCTGAAAACTCGCGGTTGGGGAACAATAGGCAGAATTAGGATGTGTGCCTAAGCCAGGGATGCTTTAATACTGCTCCACTTCAGAATCGTGAAGTGGTAGCAATTATTCTCGAAGACATTCTCGAAGTGGCAGAATTATTCTCAGGGCGTTTTGCAGTGGTTCTACACCCGTATCACGCCGTTTTCGGCCCTTTTCCCAGCCGCAGACAGTTGTTTAAACTGGGTTTGCGCATCTAAAAACGGCGGTGTTGACATCGGGCCGCTAATATGAAACACAACGCTTACTTCCCGCTCTGTACAGCCTCAAGCATACGTCTTCAAGAAAGGTTCCCGATAACTCGCATGAAAGGTCACAGACGGTGGTTTCATGAGGACGGACAGCGAAGCAAGAGAAAACCTACAAAAGCATACATGGCACAGTAAGCCTGCAAAGCAAGCAAAGAATACATTGCCGCTCAGGGGAAAGAATTTGAAATCAAAAAGAATTTGAAATCAAGCAAAGCGTACATCTGAAAGGAGAGCCACAGAACGTGACCCACATCGACAACGAGGCAAGCTCGCTCCCTCTAAACTCACGCTCGATCCACCCGCCGAACTTGCGGAAGAGAAACAAAGTACACCACAACGGCGATATTTCGAAGGTGCCCCGAAATGGCTTCAAAGAACCGTGGATTGTTTCCTTACCCATTTATTGGCTTGAAAAGCACGTCGTTCCCTGTCGCCCCGGGCGGTCTTTTCGCCGAGGTTGCGGGCAACTAAAAAAGAAAGAAGGAATGCACACGTAACCGTACAGGGGAAAGCGTATACGTCGTTGAGTGAAACGTCATTTCAGTGGCTTTGACGGCTGCCCCGATGAAAGGGGAAAAAATACTCCCAGCGCCTACGGTGCTTTCGGCTTTCTTGAAAGGTCGCTTTAATGTAAACAACTAAAGCGCCCCGTGGGATTTAGGGCAGAATGAATTATTGCGGTATTTATTCTCCTTCAAACGACTTTTTCTACCAGTATGCCAAAGCACAAGGCAAATAAAACGTCGTAACAATGATGGCGCCTAATGACGCTGTATGGCATTTTTCGTGGAGGTAAAGGATTATAATTTGTTGTGGAAAGAGCTAAACGCAGGCACGTGGTGTTTTGCCCGTACCCTCGGCCACCCGTACCCGCAGCCAAAAAAATGTTCCGAAAATTCCGCAGACGTTGGGAGTTACGCGTGTTATAAGCTATGCCTATTGAGGGTGACTGATCATCTCAACAATAAATAAATCAGTCGATTGATAGATCTATCACTCCGGCGATAATTTGCGCAATAAGTTTTGAAGACCATTTTCTATATACAAAATCTCTAGTGTGTCTCTGGCGGTCGCTTTACTGCTCCAGCGAACAGTATAAAGAACCGGAATTTCCGCCTCAAACATGTGACCTACTGGGCAGTAGACGACGCGATAGTGCCAATAATGTTGTCCCCGCCCAACGCCTCCCAGTCTTAGTTTGCGACGTCGGGAAGAGTCATAAACCCGCACCCAGTAGGCGGCTGCGAGGGACGGCACGTTTTTTACTTCCGCGCTGTTAGCAGGCTGCTGAGGGCGACGGACGTGGTTGAGTGCCCGAGGGAGCGCTTAGTGCCACGGCTGCATTCTTCTGTGCGCGTCCATCTCACCTGGACCGGCCGAGCTGCCTATCCACACATAGAGAAAATGACCGGTAATTGAACGGAGAAACAGAAAAGTGGGCGGAGACTTTTGGGGGTAACAAAACGAGTCGGACCGACGAACAACGGCAAGAAAAGTCTAAAAAGGCGTTAACTAAGAAGGCACTGCTGGAACAGTGTTGGGGCTAAACAGCAATAAAGGAACACTATCAAAAATACGAGTCTGTAAGTTCGCACATAATTTAACAAGCACATGCGTGCACTGATATTGCACTAGAACAACAATGTAGCAAGCCGTCGGAAGTCAGACAAAACGATGCGCTCAGCAATTGAGGATCACAAATATACTTGACTCGAAAAGGAAAGCGGGTGCCTGACGCCATTCAACGCCTATTTTTACATAATCCAAGTAGTTAGAGCTGCTCCGAGCTGTTTTGAGCGTTGCGCAGCATGCAGCCATCGGTGGTCCCAGTCGCAGCACCACTGCTTGGCCGAATAGTGGGCTGTTTCGATAGCTACTTTGCTTACACAACAAAGGCTGCAGAAGTATGACGTTTCATTTCCATAGCAGGAGCACAATCCACTGAAACTGGGTGTATGTCCTTCGCATCATATGCCAGTGGAACACCTGTAAAGGCAAGTTTCCCAGGTGGAAACGAAACGATTGCATGTAGAGGAAATGAATAGCGGCTGATCAGCAACGACAGCTGTGCTACTATACATATATGCCGCAAAAATATGTAACTTTGATGTGGCGAATTCTTGTTATCAAAATTATTTAAGTGCAAAGAAGGAAGTTTTTAGGGAGAAGCGCCTTAGGGGTTGGGGCTGTTGGCGTCTCCTGTTGACGTCATCGTAATCGTCGTCTCATGTAGTCACGGCATTAAAACACCGGCAAACTCGTTTACGCCTCACGCTAGAACGTAACGCGTACTAAAAAAACACCCGTACACTCGTTTACGCCCCGTGCTAGACAGCTTCGTGCTTCAAAGACAAGAGACTTTTACAGCGAAGCTGTGTACCTCTACCCCCCCAACGGTTTCATCTCCGTTGGCAAAAACGTCAAGGGGCCAAGAATACAATCATACACTGCATACTTCGCCCCTCCCCAGGTTTTGCGTTAGAGGAGATGGCCCCGGATTTTTTTGGTATTAACAGAAACGTGTTTTCTTTGGAAAACAGAGATTACATGCAAATCAAAATGAAAAAATTGGTAAGTATTAAGATCACGACCTGAATGCCTAGAAAAATACCCTTATTGTTTTTGTGGTTGCCAGGATTGAGTGACAATTTCTTTACGACCATAAATGTCTCTTTACTAATCAGATGTGAAGAAACTTTGCTTAATAAAAGTCCATTTCACCGGAAACAGTAACAAAAGTTGGTTTCGCCGTGTAATAACTTGGGTTTGGTCAAGCAAAGTTGAACATTTCAATTCAAAATCTCGTGAGCGAGTGTCCAGCTTTTTTTGTTTTTCTTACTGAAAAACGCCAGTAAGGGGCCTGAATACATTGTGGTAACCTGATCTAAGTACGAGACAAGTTTGTAACTGTGTTCTAAAAGCTTTTAAGATTTTAAGTAGCATTTAAAAGGGTGTTGCAGAGATGTAGGTAGGGCTTTGCAACCGTTTGAGAACGCTCATTCTGAAACGAATATTACTGGTTCGGTGCGTGTGATTCGACGGTTGACCGTCATTCACGTGATCATCACTATTAATATGTCGAGGTGTCACCTGGCTGTATTGTATGCGTACGAGGATGAAACCTTCCATCTATAACCAATGAACAAATGGGCTGATCTTGATCTTCAATGTCGTCTTCCTGCCCATTGCAGTAGGGAGAATAAATGAGCGTCACTAACTGAAAATAAATCAAACTTTATATTTTAACTATGCGAAACTGAAGCTGGCCAGAACAAATGAAAATGAAAAACCAAATTTACTTACCTGCACGTCGGCTGGGTTAATAAAACTGCTTACGAACCAAGCAGGACAATGATCAGCACCAAACAGCACTTCGTACCCTAATGAATTTAAAGTAGAAGTGTTCATAACTAACGAGAAATGAAAGAAACGCCTCAGTCTTAGCAACGATCCCTTAGATCGAGATGGCAAACGTCTGTCGTGGTCACCCGCTCTCGATGAACAACGGCTGTCTGCAAGTTTGGGTTGTATCTTCCGAAGTGTATTACCTGCAGTGTCGTACACGTTCCTCTAAAACAGGAGCGAAAGCGCGTTACTCGTTCCTTCCCAATTTTGAAACGAGTTTCTGTTACAAGTTCCTTTATTGCGAATGGAACGCGTTCCAGTACCACTTCGAACTTTGAAACGTGCCCTTCCATTAACGTTACATTCCATTTTCTAAATTAGCATGTGGTGTAAGATTCCTCAGGCGAAAAAAGTAGGCAATTTAAAACTCACATCGAGCTATTTATACCATAGGAACACGAACATCGCCGGCAGCAGTTTATCTGGAGATGAAAAGAATCCAAAGAAACGCTACTAGACAATTTTTTTTTTCAGAGAGCACCGGACAAACTCCAAGCATGTCTAACTCAGATTGGTGCTCGTCTATTATAGGTGCAACGCACATGGCACTTTTTACTTCGGTCTTACAAATGCGTAGTAAGGTTACTGCGCTTCAGATATGCGAATAGAAAGTTCCTCACATGCAGGAACGTGATTAGAGGTCTAAGCATTAGAAACCACGTCGAAAGGAACAATACAGAGGCTTTTAATGAATGCTGATTTATTATTAGTTTATTTAAAATCCCTTACAGGCCCTTTGCAGGGAATTTAGTAAGGGGGTTGCTAAAATGAAGCTTTCGAATCATACAGCACAAATTTGCGAGTAAAGAAACACAGCAGAACAAGTAATGACTACGATGTTCGCAATCCAAGTTTACGTCATAAGACGATAACAAATAAAAAATAAATAAAAGGCAACAGCGTAGTCACAGGCGAAATCTACGTACAAGAATTACAAAGTATGCCGAATACCATCAGGGTAGTAGATAAAGGAAACAACCAAAAATAGCCAAGTACGGATGTGGACGTGGCGCACGAATCAGTCGCGGTGGTTAGAAATAACACAAAAGGGAAAAGCACAGGAAATAACACGGAGCCTAATCACGTGTGTAAGAAACATTTACACCATAAAAAATATAGTCCTACACAAAGTGCGATACTCTAAAGTAAAATAAACAACCACAAATAAATAAAAAGTAATGAGAAAACAAAAAAACACGTGCCGTGGTACAGAAACGACATATTCTTTGGTTCGTCAAGTAGAAAAAGTTAAGTACATAAAAAAGTTACAGGACATGACAGAAGAGCAAAAAAATGTAGAATGAATGAAGAAACGTGCAAACAATTAGTGGGAAGAAAAATGCCCGAATGCATAGTCGCAACTAAGTAGAGTCCCTTGTTTGAACTCAGCAAGAGTTGCATCTCGATGTTGGAGTCAGACAGACGAACCCGTTTTTTCGTCAGAACTTCGTTGGCAATGTTGAAGAGCCGTTCCACGGAAGCGTTTGAGTGTACTGACGTGTCGTACTTGAAGAAAAGTTCATTTCACCCCTCGAAGTTCTTCATCTCCAAAAGCTGGCAGTCAACTGGTACCAGCAGGTACCGTGACAGCTCATCCTGTGCCTCGGCTGGAAGGGTTTGCTGCCCAAAGTAAAAAAAATCCTCGGGCGGGGACGAAGAGGCATAATCTGCGCTGAATGGCTCGGTCACCGCAGCCAGCTCTGTCTTTATGTCTTTGGTCGCCTTGTCTCGCATAGAACTGCCTGGAATCCACGATAGCTTATTTCATGGTTTAAGCAACTGGCGACAAGCTCGCGCTTTTCTTTGGGGGGTCCAAACCTGCAATCCCCAACAATTCCCGGTGACCCGGTGACCCTACAATCCCGGTGACCTTTTAAATGACCCCACAGCGAGAGCAACTTCCTCGACAACAACGCACCCGCGGCTCGCGCGCACTAATGCGGTTATTACCCCTGACAATATACGGTGGTTTCACAAGATAACTTTCAGCACCACTCGGACTCTGAAACCTTTCTCCGGCAGGGAACAATTCTATCGGCCAAGCGCGCATCCTGGCCTCCCCAGACAAACGATGAAAGATGAAAAGAATTCTAGCGGCTGCGCAATTCATCCGTCGAACGCCGCGTAAGCGCAACCGGCATGAAAGCAAGCACATGCTGCGGCCCAGTGCGTGGTTATTCTTCTGCCTTTGACATTTGCGGAAGCACGTTCCACTGAAGTGCGGGCAAAATGGCCATCTTATAGGAAGAGAAACACAGTAGCGGCTTGTGGAATTTTTGAACTCGAGCTTTGGAATCAAAAACAGCCAATTCCTAGCGATGTAACGTTTGCAGAAGGAATGCCCTTCCTGCCATTCCTTAAAAAACCTGACTAGTTACCGTTAAAGTTCCACCGACCTTTAATGGAACGGTGGCGTTCCTCCGTTCCTCGAAAAAGAAACTAGTTCCAGGAACGCCGTTCCTTGGAACGCCGTTCCGTACAACACTGGTTACCTGAAAAGAGAAGCGTTTGCTAACTGTTGGGGCGTTGGTCTCGGTGATTAGCTCGTGAGCCGGTATCGTTGTCTCGGTGCAGACGGTACTGCGGGCTCCTTAGACGGGTGCCTGACTGACTCCGCCCATCCAAGAACAATGACAACCAGGCTAACTGCGAGGCGCCCTGGTCGTTCCTGAACACAATTTTCATACAGGGGCTCGAATACTGTGCACTACTAAGGCAAACAACCGGGCTGGGCGGTGGTGTGGAACCTCTTCTCTCCGGAGATCTGGAAGCGCCGATTGGCTATGCAGAGGTCCCCCAGGGAGAGGCGTGTCGTTGCACAGGATTTTCTTGTGATTGGTGTTGTTTTTTGTAAGCCTCGTGACACTTGCGCTTTCGTGAAAGCCCGCGCCTCTTCTGGTTCCGTTGCGTACCCCCGCTGCCGCAAGGCTTTTCAGCGCAGCCTGGTCAACCGCGTTTGTTCCACCACTTTCTTTATATTCCATCCACTTCGCTCTTCTGGAAACATTGCTGTATACATGTTTCCCTTCTGATTTGGGTCATGTCAACGGATACTCCCAAGCGATCTTTAATGAAACACCCTTGCAGAGTTGTTCTTTTCACTCTCATCGGACTATTCATCATCATTGTAGGCCATGGAGCCGAGTAATTTATTTTGATCTCCGGTGGCTGCTCCAATATCTCGATGTGTCGGCGACGGGAAAATAGTCAGACGTTGTAAAGAAACAGTGAAGAACGGGCATACAGTTTTATAGCTTGTTTTTGCCCTAGCAGCACACTTCACGAGGCGTCTTCTGACTTGGGGCGTCTTCTGTAATGTCCTCCGGCTGCGCTGATCGGCCCTATTACTAAGGCGGGGCTGCTCTACATCGCAACTCTGTGCGGACGTGCCAACATGCCCATCAATCAAACAGCTTGGGCTGACGTTGGCGGTAGCTTCGGTGCCTGAAAAAAGTTTGGGCAAGTTTGGAGTATGTACTGCGCCCTCGGGAACAGCTTGGCAATAACGTGAGCGATGCGTCCTGGGGTACAAAACTGTAGATTACTTAGGTTTAACAAACATGCTCTGCGCAACACCTTTCATGTATGCAGTTCCTGTTCTCTCTGTATGAGTTAACAAGCGTATGTTGCTTTAAAGGAGCCATGAAGACACGATAAAGGTTGGGTTTATTAGAAAGACTGCTTAGTCCCGATAACAGACATCAATATCATCCAAATCTTCGAACAAATAACGGAGATATTAAAGAAAACGTGTGAAGCAGTCGCGACCCTCTAGCCAATTTCCCGCAACTTTTCTATGACGGCACGGAACCTTGTTTGTGCGATTGGCGGCCGCCTAACTGACCTGTCGCGACGACACATGACTGGACGTCGATAATGGGGCCTCTAGTTCCATTTGACCGCGTCACTTGATTGCTAACGTGCAGCTAACGCGCTGAAAATTGTTTTATTGTTGGCCCGTATGACGTCATTCTTGCTCCTAAAACGTCACTGTGGCGCAAAATTTGAAAATTTTTAAATACTTCTTGCTTTTTTTTCGTTAAAAAACATCTTTTGGGAGCTGAGCGAGATACTGAATCCCAGTTCTTTCAAATTACACAAAGTTGTATTTCCTCTTCATGGCTCCTTTAATTAAATCGTACAAACTACGTTCTTGGCTCTGCTCTAAATTTTAGGAAACTTTTGTACTCGCTCTCGTTATTCCAGTAGCAGATCACCTTTCAAATACTTCGAAGCTTAGTACTCACCGACGTTATAAAGTTCTGGCTGGTAATCTATGTGTTCTATCTTTTTAGCGAAACAAACAACATTTGACCGTCACCTTACCACCCATACCCTAAAAACCTGTACCCAAAACATGGTTTTCTGGATTGATTTCCGATAAAAAAATGGAATTTTAGGTTGACTCATTACTTTCAATGGAAGCTTTTCAGCATCACATTTATGTCTATACACGTAACCTCGTCTCAGATCACATGCAGTAGTTTCTACTGTATACTGCAAGCGCCTCTCTTTCGTATGATTATCTGAGAATGACATGTATTATACAAACCTTTACATGCGCCTCTAAACATTAAACTCAGTAATCTCAACTGATAACGGCTAGTTATTTACATTATCGCGGCAGGTTTTTTAACACCGTAACTATGCTTCCTTTTTATAGCCAATTAAGTGGAAGTCTGTTTTGCTGAATCTTATCGTATTCAGTCTGATCCCATCAATCAGGGTAAAAAAACTGTCGAAATGAGAGGAGGTCATTTCATTGCTACGACGTCTCTCTCTGTCTGGGAACGGCAGAGTTTATTATTACGGGCTGGTGGCACCAGAAGTAGCAAAGTTAAATCTTATGATCGGGCTTCGTTAAAAAAAATTACGCACCGAACTGTAGATACAGTTGCGGATTTACAAGAGAAGCTTTTTTTAAGACCGAGGTCTTCTAAGAACTTCTTAGGGGCTGTGAATGCGAAAACATGAATTCCCAGTTGAACGCCGGGGTCGCCTTGCGCCCTCCTCGCGTTGTCGAAGGACTTGCTTTGGGATCCACTTCAATGGTTTAGATTGGCTTCGATTTCTCAGCTACGCGTTACGGCAGGGCTCGTTCCTGCCACTGTGTAACGGAACGGTTAACGGAGAAGGCGAATTTCTCTGCTTGTCTAAAAAGACGACGAAGACGACGAGCTGATCGAAGGTACTTCGCAACGGCTCTGGTTGAAGGATAAAACTCTGGCAAAAATCAACTTGAGTGTTCTGAAACAACGCTACTACCGTGTTCCATAAGTCCCCAGGGGCACATCAATACCAAACCGCATGCCGTAAGTGCTTTATTTTGCACCATGTGGTCATTAAAACTACTGAAGCGGCGGCCGCCTTGCTAAGCTGGACGCGGTAGCGATGCGGCTTATCTCGGACCTGGGCAGTCACGTCGCACCAGATGGCGAGTGCGCCACCATGATGCTCCGTCTCTGCAGACGCCCACCTGTCATCGCATGGTGAATTGGAGGACGGAGAGATGGAAACTCGCGACACCCAAGACGCCTCCCCACCTTCGGCGGAAGACGAAACAGCTACTGCGCCCTGGAGTCTTGTGGCCAGCCGCGCCATGCGCCGCCGAGACTAGCGACTTCTTACTGCTCAGCAGCGGTTTGCCCAAACGCCGGAGGAGCCCACCATTCACAAAATCCGGAGCGCAGCGCGTAAGCCCCGACAGTCTCCATGCCCTCTTAAAGATCTGAAGCTGGAAGTTCAGCCACGAAACGGTCTATGCCTCGCCAGGGTGAGCCCTGAAAAATTACTAATGGCTATAGCCCCTTTACTGTCTCTCTCACACTCACACTCTCTTATTCCCTTTTATATATATCTCTCTCTCTTTCTCTCTCTCTGTCTCTCTCTCTCTCTCTCTCTCTGTCTCTCTCTCTCTCTCTCTCTCTCTCATCCCCGCTCTCTCTCTGTTTGTAGCTCCGTTCTTATTTTAACTGTAAGGATCCGTCATTGCTTCAATGTACTCTGAACTTGGTATAAGCTTCTTCTTTTGCCCCGGTGCCTTTCTTACGCAATATAAATTTCTCAATTTGGTTCAGCGGGACCCAAACAGCCAAAGGACGGGGATACCTGGATTAAGGAGGCCACCACGCTGCTCCTCATCTTGATTATTATTCCACCGGTTCCTGCTCCTTGAGTTAGGACTACTTATTAAAAAGTTTGCGCAACAGATCAAGAAAAGAAAAGTCTTGAGCCTTGACATGTTGTTAACAGTAAAGACACATAAAGTGAAATGGCCCCTCAGAGTCTAACCAGTGAAAATGATAGTCGAATACTTCAATCTGATCCCTCTGCTATTAATAAATGGTGTAATATGTGGCTAATGGAACTGAATACAAATAAATCTAAAGTCATGCATGCTTCTAGGATTAACGTAACTCGATGTCCCTACTACCTCAAGAACGTATGCTTGCAATCCGTTGACTCTTACAAGTACTTAGATGACCATATTACGTTCAACCTAGCGTGGGATGCTCACGTGGAATATGTTGCTAAAAACGCTAACAGAACGCTGTGGTACTAGCGTCGGAACTTCCATAACGCACCATCTCCATTGAAACTACTACTGTATAAAACATTAGTTCGCTCTAAATTAGAATATGTCTCATCAGTATAGGACCCAAGTAATGATAAACTAATATACCGTCTTGAAATGGTCCAGAATAACTCTGCACGCTTCGATCTTTCCAATTATAACCATACAGCCACCATAACTACAATGAAGTCCAGTCTTGACCTGCCGTTACTACAGACTCGTCGTAAAATTTCTCGCCTCAGCTTATTTCACAAACTGTGCCTTCATAATGAGCTACGCCATAAATTAATTCCCTCTCCGTCATATCTTTCCCATCGCATTAATCACGCTCACAAAGTAGTGCTCAATTCATCTCTTACCAGAACGTTCGCGCAATCATTTATACCCCGTACATCACGAGACTGGAACCACCTTCCTGCAGAAGTTGTATCGATTACTGATAACCATTTTTTTCACGATGCCCTTCCTAACATTGTATAATAAGGTGAATTTATCTTTATATAACAAATTGACTGCTTTACTTGCGTTTGTGTTACACGTGACTGCTTTTGTTATTTACCTGAATTGTTTATTTACATGAATTTATCTAACTGAATATATCTTTATATAACAAACTGAGTGCTTCATTTGCGTTTGTATTGCAACTGACTGCTTTTTTATTGTGTTTGTATTGTTGACTGTAACCATTCCCCTCTGTAATGCCTTCCGGCCCTGAGGGTAAATAAATAAATAAATAAAATATACCAGGAAGTCGTACGCATGAAACACGGTCTCTACGCCAAAAAGAACCCGCAAGTCGTACGCATGAAACACAGCCTCTACGCCAAAAAGTGTGACAACGAGAAGACCAGATCTCACTCAAGTCGCTTTGTTTTTAATTCCCATGCCACAGTGCGACGTAAGACCGGACTACATATCGAGCTGTAATGTTTGAGCGGAGCTTGCCCGCTCGAGCTCGTTACTAGCGCACTACTTAGAACCCACGCCGTACGATGCATTCGGGGTAATGAACCCTGAGACTGAGAGTGCGTATGCGTTTGTAAAGCAAGTATTTTGGTACTGTTTCTCATGACACTGCGATTGCATTATTGTATGAAAAAAAAACGGACTATTTTCTGGCGTGTGGGAAGTAGCGGTGTCTGCGTTTCTTCATACGCCTGCGTCACCGAAACACTTGCTGCTAAGTATACTTTAGCCAACGAATGCTGGACCTGTATTTTAAATTATAAGGGAATTTTTGTGTTTAGAACACTTTCTTTTGCACTTCTGAAATTACCGCTAAAGTAAAGGAAGTTCGCTTGCCCACTTTAATATAAGAACGATACGCGTTCCTTAGATGAGGCTTCACTGGCGCTTGGTTGAAAAAGACGTGCAATGTGCGTCTTCGTCTCTCTGTCTGTACTTTAACTCATCAGGAACTATTCTAGTTTTGTTCTCCTTGGCCGTCGCGCAAGTCCTCGTAAGAAAGAAACACGTGTTCGTTAGTCTATGGATCTGCGAACGACCAGTCGCAGCGCTGGGTATTGAAGTTATGCCATCGCAGAGAAACGAGCCCTGCTGTTTCACAATTTCCCGCATAACAACCCGATATATTTGGGCATTCCTGGACGCGCAAAGCCTCTCAAGCTTCCCACAAGCTTCAGTACTCCTTTCATCTCCTTCCCCCTCGTCTCCTCGTTTATCTCATCCCGTCTGTTTTTCTATTCTTTTGTTCCGTTTTCTTCGCCACCCTTCGACCGAAGTCGCTCATCTACAAGGGGACAATTTTCTCGCCCACCGCTGAAAGAAAGAAGCGGCTGGCGGACGGAGTAGGTCAATATTATCTCGGCGTATGGTCTCGTATACTCGTTACGTGCGGAGGCGAGTACGCTGAAAGCGGCTGGGCGTTCCTTTACCGGGAGCCGTCGGTGTGCGCCACGCGTTCCCAGCGCCGCCATTGCCGCCGACCGGGTTAGTTTGTCCTTCAATTAAGAAAGGAGCGCGTTCTCGAAGGTCCCGTTTTGTGGACGCAAGATAATGAGCGCGCCTCGCAAGCTTCACCTTACTCTAGTCTCTGCGAGCTGTTCGCGACGTCACCGTTATACCATCGAGAAATGTTCTCTGAGGTGGGGCTTGCGCTTTTTCGTCCGCATGCCATTACGAGATATACTTGGGAGTCTTATAGCTGCTAGGCTGTACGGGCAGCGATTACTGCGGCCGGATTCACTCGTTTAGGGGCATTTTATGCATGTTGTTTAGGTATCACTAAGGCGTATTTCTACTGCAGACACAAACATTCTGCAGAAATTCTGAGAATTATCTACTAATGCGTAGTATTCTTATGCCACCACTCTTGAGTGTGAGTTTTTTCCAGCCAAATATCTGGTTTTTTTCCGAATCCTGTCTGACCAATTATCTCCAATTATGCTATTATAACGATTACAGGTGAAACGTTCCCAAAATCTTCAATATTGTGGAAATGCCATGCGTTATACGTATTTCCATTTTTCGTATTTTTTTAATATTTTGTTATTTTTTAGTGTTTCTAAATTCCGTGCAACCAATTATCTCCATTTACGTGTTTACGACGATTACATTTGGAACTTTTCCGAAATTTGCATTATTGTTGAAATGCAGGACGTTACACGGTTTGCGATTTTTAGTAATTATTTTATATTTCTTTTTTTTTAGTTTTTGAAGGTTTCGTTCGACCAATTATGTCCATTAAGCTATTATAACAATCGCAGGTGAACTTTAGCGAAATATGCATTATTGTGGAAATGCCAAGCAGTATACTTTATGGCATTTTTCATAATTATTGTGTCGCGGGCGGTGACCGAAAAGGGCCCGGCGCTGGAGCGGGCGCGACGTCCGCCCGCGCACCAGACCGCGGCACGAGTATCATGGTGACGAGGATGGGATACTAGTGAGACGAGAACACGTGACGGATGATTTTTGAAGATTATGGTCTTTCTTGGGCTACTTAAACCCAGAAATTTTGGTCCGTCTGTATGTCTGCCTGTCTGTCATTGACTCCGTTCATCCACCCGGTCAAAGTAAAATAGATATTGCGCAATAGTCTTATATACTCAAAGCCAAAGGTAAACGTCTAAGCTCGGTTTATATGTTCAATCTTGTCAACTTTGTTGAAGAAGAACAAGACATTACACAAATATAAGACAGGAAATCAGTACACAAGGGATATTTACAGCGTTCCTTTATTACAAAATTCATGGATGCTTGGTTTTTTTATAGCAAATGATATTCTACATCTACTGAAGAAAACCGCCGCCTGCTGTTGCCCGCGCCACCTCCTGGCGGCATATGAAAAATCACGCGGCAACAGCAACGAAAGGTTCCACTCGCTAGGTTCCACGTTCTGCTTGGAATGCACGTGGAGCACGGCAACGCGGTTCTTGAAGTTGGCCGCCTCGATTCACGCGCGTCTCCGCCGTATTGCAGCGCTGGCATCGAGGAACCCAGCCTGTATCAGGGGAACGCGGTAAATTCAAATCGCCTTGAGCAAACCTTTAGTGTGTTTACCTTGGGATGAGCGCGACAGAAGAGGAACAGCATGAGAGGTGAGCGGGAAAGAAAAGGGGGGCATTTCCTTGGCAAATGTCTACAAAGAGTCGTCTTTTGACGACATCTGCAACGAAAGCAGCAGCTACGCCGCCATTTTTTCCTTTAGGTAATCCTGGAATTGTTTGGAGACAAACTGCGGACCATTGTCCGCAACCAAAGCGTCTGGAGTCCCTTCGCGGCTGAAAGACAAGTCCAACAACTTAATGGCATCCTCTGCACAATGCCAAGAACCTCAGGTCCCTTTGAATAGCAGTCGACTAATGTAACGAGATACTTAGGGTACGACACATTTAATGGACCGACAGTGTCCCTTCCCCACTTTTGCCAAGGCCCTTCAAGCCACTTTACTGGCTGCAAGGGAGCTACGTGGTGTTTAGCAGACTTGTATGCCAGCTGAAAGATGTGGGAATGATTTCGATGTTCTTCAACAGAACGATCCACTTGAGACCACCAATAGCGTTGACGGAGAAGTTGCTTAGTACGGACTATGCCCTGGTGGTTTTCATGGGCTAATTCGAGGAATGTCGGGACAAGAACACTAGGAATGACTACACGGCCACCGCGCATAAGTAAGCCATCCACAAGAGAAAGTTCATTCCTAACATGAAAATAAGCTGTTAAGTCAGTGTTTACGCTTCTTTAATGGGGTCAACCCTTGGACACATAAGCAACAACTTTCCGAAGTGTCACATCTGCATTTGTTGCAAGCTGAACGGTCTCTTTATCGACCACTGCAGTCACCAGAATGACTATTTCTTCTTCCGTAATGAGTTCCTGACCGTTCTGAAGTGGAAATCTGGACAAAACTCCCACCTCCCCTCGCGGGAACCCCTGTGTACATGCGACGCATAGGCGGAGCGGCGAAGGGACCGCGTTTTATAGCGCGCATAACGTTGAGGGGACTGCGTAAGCCGGTCCCAATCGATGACGACGTTGGCATACTTGTAAAGCGGTGGGGACTCTAGGTGTTTGAGCCAAGCGTGGATGTTGCTTCGCCGGAGAACGGCACACTGGTTAAATGCGCAGCGCGCCCGAAGGAGAGGAAACCGCGGAAGTGAGAGTACTGCACATGCGCCGGCCCCAGCGCGTCTGCCGCGGCTATGACGCAACACAATCCAACACAATCCACTTTAATCCAATCCAAGCCAAACCAAGCCAACCCAAGCCAATCCAATCCAATCCAATGCCCCTCCCGAGAGAGTGATCGCTATCGGAGAGGAGAGGGGGTAAGCGGCGGAGAGCGCAGCTGGCGCGGCGAGGAGAATGGGGGAGGGGCGGACAATGCCGACGACGACGACGACGACGCCGGAGGGACAAGGCGAGTGAATCAGATGCTCTGCATCTAAAATATCAGCGACCAGATTTTCTGACCTCTTGCAATGTCATGGTTGGTTGGTTGAACTTTATTTGAGCCCATAAAGGGGTCACCATCAAGGCGGCCAATGGGGCGGTCCCCTATTCTCAGGGCCCGTATGCTTCCAGCACCTCCACGCCCCGAGCCACGAGGGCTATGTGGGTCGGCACGGTAGGGCTGGACCGCAAGATCTCCCATCGCTCTTCGGGTGAAGGGTTGGGTGAGGTGAGGGAGGTGGGTGGTGATGGGGGTAGAATCTGTGGGATGGGGCTGTTGAGGGACGTGCACTCTGCAATGACGTGACGCAGAGTGCCTCTTTCTTGTTTGCAGAATGGGCATGTGTCATCATACCGATTTGGAAACATCTTATGTAGCATTGTTGGATGTACTAATGACCCTGCCTGTATTCTTCGTAGTATTGTTTGCTCTTTTCGTGTTAGTGAACGGTGAGGCTCTGGTAGTGTACATCGATCCTCTCTGTACATCTGTGTTATGTCTGTGTAGCTCGTGACCGGGATCGGGTCGTCCTCCCCTCCGCTTGTCTCCTCGTGTGCCCGGCGTGTCATCTCTCGGGCGTGGTAGTCAGCGATGGTGTTGCCAACTAGTGAGGAGTGAGCCGGGGTCCACACGAGCTCGACGGCTTGTCCCGGTGGCTCTTTCTTGTTTACTATCGCTAGTGCCGAGGAGGAGATGAAGCCCCTTCGGTAGCTGCTATATGCTTTCTTGCTATCCGTCACCACAACCTCGACGCCGGGTTGAACGAGCGCCAAGGCTATGGCCACTTCTTCCGCAGTCGTGGATTCCCTGGTCCTCGTCGAAGCCGAGACGACCAGTCGGTCTCTCGTTGTCACAACCGCTGCCGCCCGGTCGCTGCCCTTCTGGAGGGAAGCGTCTGCGTAGAGGACGCGGGAGTTTCCCCCCAATCTTCGCGCTAGAGCTGTTGTCCTGGCTTTTCGTCTGTCATCGTCTATTCCCGGTGCCATGTTTCTTGGGAGAGGCTTCGATGTGAGCGCTTCCCGCCATTTTTCTGGTAGTTTACTTGTCGTTAGTGTGGGTTCGACTGTCCATCCCAACTTCTGGAGTACCTGTCTTCCGTGCTCGGTCTGACTAAGCCGTACTCTCTGACTAGAAAGGTGGGCCTCCACAAGTTCGTCGACGGTGTTGTGGACCCCCATCTGATACAAGCGCTTTGTTGATGAGTATATGGGGAGTCCCAGAGCCTGTTTCATCGCCTTTCGTATTAGTACGTTTAGTGCCTCTCGCTGTGTACTCGTCATCTGCAGGTACGGTGCTGAATACGTAATCCGCGAGATGACGAAGGCCCGTACTAGACGGATGGCGTCGTCTTCCTTGATGCCACGGTTGCGGTTTGCTACTCGCCGGAGCATACCCAGCACTTGCTCGGTCGTTGTTCGGACCTTAGCGATCGCTGCGTCTGCTTTCCCATCGTTCCGTACCATCAATCCCAGTATACGACACTGTTGGGTTGGCTTGACTTCAACGCCATCGATTTGGACAGTGATACTGCATCTTGTCTTGTTGTTGACACCTGGTTAGACGAGCAAGAGCTCGGACTTCTGCGGTGCGCAGCTCAGGCCACACGATTTGGCATATTCGTGTACCGTCATGGCTGTTTGTTGTAGTGTTTCCTCCATCCACCCTTCAGATCCGGCTCTTGTCGTCCATACCGTAATGTCATCTGCGTAGAAGACGTGGTCTATTCCTTCTATTTGCTCTAATAGCCCTGGCAGGGGTAAGAGGGCCAGGTTGAAAAGCAAGGGTGAAATCACAGACCCTTGAGGAGTGCCTCTTTCCCCTAGTGTTATGGGGTCTGATTTCGTCCCGCCGATGGCTATTGTCGCAGTCCTGTCCGTGAGGAAGTCTTGAATGTACTTGAATGTTCTGCGCCCGCACCCCGTCTTGTTGAGGTTTCGCAACACGCTGGCGTGCGTCACATTGTCAAAGTTGTAGTACAGAAGTCGAGCTAACCACCGTGAAATTCTCAAAGGCCTCCGACCTGAGTCTCCTGCGGCTAACAAAGCAACCACAGATTGATGGTCAGTTCTAAGGGTGAAACGTCTACCCCACAGGAAAATGTGCCATTTTTCAACCGAAAACAAACAAGCAAGCGGTTTGCGTTCCCCCACAGAGTATTTGCTCTCAGTTTCTGAAAAGTTCTATACGCGAAGACTACGGTTTCAAGCTTAGAACCATACCGCTGCTGTAATACAGCTACAATGCCAACTTCAGATGCATCGGTTGAAACTACGACAGGCAGTTCAGGATTAAAGACCTTGATGATTGGAGAGCAAGTGAGGCCAGCTTTTAACAGGTTGAAACTGCGCTCGGCATCATCAGGCTGAAAAAACTTATCTTGCCTGAGCATGCGGCGAAGCGGTTCGACCAGGTCTCCATAGTGGTCTATGAACTTGGTGTAACATTTTGCGAGACATAAAAAGGGTTGTAAAGAATTGATGTCCGTAGGAGCCGGAGTATTGACGATAGCCTTGACCTTGGTTTCAAGAGGTGAAGTGCCCTCAGCTGAACTTTTTTGCCGCAAAAAACTGAGTTCTTTCACAGAAAAAAGACATTTGTCACTTAACTTCATGTCGTAGTTGGCTATGCAAGTTAAGACCTCAACCAGGAAAGCGTCATGCTCAGACTGAGTCTTCCCCCGCACAAAAATGTCGTGAAGATAGCAAACCAAACTTCTGCAATTCTTATGGATTTGAGACATCATCTTTCGGAAAAGTGCAGTCTTCATGCGTTATGAATGTAGAAAGGTCTCTACTGCCCTCTTTCAACAACAGCTGGTGATAAGCATACCCTAAGTCTAGCTTAGAAAAGAAAACTCCACGAAACTTTTGCAAACAACTCTTCAACATGTGGCAAAGGATACCCATCAATGACAATTGCCTTATTCGGCTCCCGGAGGTCCACACACAGCCTTATGTCACCACTCTTCTTACGGACGACGACGGGTGGCGACAGGAGCTTGGACAGGAGCTTGGAAAGAGCCGATGACGCCGATCAGTTGTTTGGAAAAATTCCGCAAGTCGACGACAGCTTTGGACAAGAAGCGCTGTTTGCTGAAGTGACACTTGAAGTCTTCGGGAGTCATCAAGGACGCTGATGCTCCGGTATCAACGAAGGGTTGCATGGTAACACCGCTGATTTCAACTTGGACGACTACTCCTTCCATGAAGAAGTACTAGCTGTTAGCAAGGACTTTGCAGGATGATCATCCGGGGATGCTGACGCTGAAGCTATCTGAGCTGAATTGATATCTGCAGAAGCCTGATGCTGTACAGGTACGCGTGCAGAGGCGAAGTCAAGGTCTTCCCTCGAAAAAACTCGCTTAACTGGCACAGACTTGCGGCACACTGACGCGAAATGTCTCCATGTCTTGCATGCGTTGCAACGCCGATTTTGGGCCGGATAGTTTAGAAAAGTCGAATAGTTCCGCCTGCTACCACAGCAGCCTCACAATTGAAGCGGGAAGTGGCTTGGACACTTCTCTTGCTGGACTGTACCGCGGGTCTCGGAAGACGATTACGGTTGGCGGCGGCCATCTTGCTTTCCCGGAAATCGAGTAACGTCCTGGCTTGCAGGAAGCGATGTGACGTCACGGCCTCCCCGACTTCCCAGGCTATTTTTTTCAGCGCGCCGCCATGTTGCGTACCCTGGCGTACAGCCTGAACGTGGTGAGGTTGCCCAGGAGCGAACGCTTGCTTTGCAAGCGAGAACACCTCGAAGTGTCGGTCAATTTCTTCCGCCTTTTCCAATGATAAAACTTCGCCATATGCGGGGAGATTCTCTCTTGCTTGAGGGTTGGGCGTTCCATGGATGCTTTGGTCGCAGTCGCGTCCCGCGTACATCAGGCCAAACGTGCACCGTACGGCTTCCCCCTTGAGAACGGTCACGTAGTCGAGAAAGCTTCCCCCTGGGAGCTGTAGATGACTTGTGTACTCGTGACGTTCTACCAGCGTTTTCGTGGACGCGGCGAAAAGCAGGTCAAGCTGCTCGACGAGTTCGGTGTACTTCGAAACGGTCGGGGACGAAGAAACGGGCTCCGACACGGGCGCGGTCGCCGCGTTGCTTGAATCGGATCGGGCTTCTTGTTCTGCGCCGGTGAAGTACTTCCGCTGTCCTTCGCTGATCTGCGCTGAGCTCAGCCTGCAAGTATCTCTAGAAATGTCGCAGCAGGTATGTAAGACACCGAATCGGATAGGGATAGCACGGTGTATTAACGCGCCTGCAGCTTCATTTGGTAGCAATCAACACAAACTGACACGCTGAACACTGAGAGCGCAAATCGTTCACTCGGGGTGATCCAGGGAAATGCTGCGCCTACTGCTGTGTTGTCCCTAGGCGCTCACAAACAAGCCAAATGACGTCCTGTTTTGATCATGTGACAATTTTTTTCTTCGTTCAATCCGCTCCGCGGGCCGGTAGGCGCGCAGGAGAGCGCGCCAAATATCTGACCATGCCCGATCTTCGAGAACGCGACGTGCTTGCCTCGCGCCCGGTACCCAACCCTCCCACTACCTGGCTGGAGGTGACCGGGAGCTCCTCGCCCGAGCTACAGCTCCTGACCGCCACTAGGGCTCAGGATTACCTGGCGCGCCTCCCTCACCTGAGGGACACTCGCTAGGACTGAGCCTTGTGAGAAATAAAGTTATTCTCTCTCTCTTTCTCTCTCTCTCGCGCCCGGTCTCAGGCCGTCGCGATGTGGCCCACGGGCGCGTAAGCGCGCGGAATCTGGCGCGCAAGCACGTGCGTGTAATTACAGCTTTAACGACTTTGTACCCTAGTTCGTGACCCGCCGCGGCGGCTCCGTGGCTAAGGCGTTGCGCTGCTGAGCACAAGGTCGCGGGTTCGATTTTCGGCCGCGGCGGCCGCTTTTCTGATGGAGGCGAAAAGCAAAAACGCCCGTGTGTACGAGATTTCGGCGCACGTTAAAGATCCCCAGGTGGTCAAAATTAACCCGGAGCCCTCCACTACGGCGCGCCTCATCGCCTGCGTTGCGTCGACGCGTTAAACCCCACAATCAATCAACCCTAGTTCGCGGACGTAAAAGTTCTTATGACATAGCGGGAAACGTTTTGTGTGTGTATTTTCGTACTCGGTTTTGTATAAGGATGTCTTATGCTGTTACGTGTTCTTGTCATTGTTAACATGTAATGCCAACATCTACAGGATTAGTTTTACCCTCCTCCTTCCTCTGCTCGAGCGCGAGTGAACCTTCTTTTGGGTGTATCATGAGAGTATGCGCGAGTGAGCCAGTATGTTACACAGCGTGTTACACATCTATTACACAGCGCCGCTGTGCGCCGCTGTGTAATACATGTTGTGGGCGAACACAGGTGATTAGAGTTAGCTAATCACGTGTGTAGGCGTGTCGTCGTGGGTCATGCGCAATAAACGCGCTCTTGTCGGTCCAGTCGATTGTTGGGCTCAAGCACGTCGGTCTCGCAGTCCTTGCTCGGGCGTTGGTCTGGTGAGCCGGCATACGCCGTGCCCTCTCCAGCGCCGGGCTCTTGTCGTCAGTCACCACCCCCGACACAACAATATTTTAGTATTTTCCGCATTCTATGGTTTTTCAAACTTTCGTCCTAGTAACATCTCCATTTACGTTACTACAGCGATTACATTTGTACCTTCAGCGTAATTTGCAACATTCAGGGCGTTACGGCGTTCGCCATTTTATATATTTATTTTACATACTTCTTTTTTTAAAATTTTTTCAAAGTTTCGTTCGAACAATTATCTCCATTTTCGTTATTCTAACAATTACATTTGGAACTTTTGGGAAATCTGCATTAATGTAGAAATGCAGGGTGTTACACGGTTTACAATTTCTCGTATATATTTTATATTTTTCTTATTTTTTTTCTTTTTGAAACTTTCGTTCGACCAATTGTGTCCATTAACGCTATTATAACGTTTACAGGTGCAACTTTCACGATATCTGCTATATTGTGGAAATGCCATGCGGTATACGTTTTGTCATTTTCCATAATTTTGTTCATATTTTTCCTATTTTTTAATTTTTCAAAATTTCGTCCGGCTGTTTATCTCCCTTTACGTTATTTCATTTGAAACTTTCCCGAAATCGGCATTATTGTGGAAATACAAAGAGTTATACAGTTCCCCAGTTTCTCGATGTATTGATATTTTTGTTATTTTGTAAATTTTGTCCGATTAATCATCTTCATTTGCGTTGTTACGACTACAGCTGGAACTTCCGCAAAATCTGTATTATTGTGGAAACGGATGGCATTACGGAGGTGGCCATTTTTCGGGATTTTTTATACTTTTCCTATTTTTTCAGTTTTACACAATTTGGTTCAGCCAGTTATCTTCATTTATGCTATTATAACGATTACAGGTGGAACTTCCGCAAATTCTGCATTATTGTGGAAATGCAGGGCGTTAGAAGGTTCGTCATTTTTTTATTTTTATAGACATTTTTTTCTTATTTTTGAGTTTTTAAAAACTTGGTTCGCCCAATTATCTCCATTTACACTATTATAACGAGTACAGGTGGAATTTCCGCGACACCTACTTTTTATAGAAAAGCCGGGCGACCAACGGTCATGGCTGCGGGAGGTATTCCGCAAACAATGGTGCACATTAAAATGCGGCATGTCCAAAGTATCGACATTAGGACGTCCTCCTAATTGGGGATCAGATGTGTCTTCCCCCGTATGTTCAAATTTCTTTTGTTATATGTACCTATATGTACATCACCATCACGGCCATCATTACCCGTGTATGTATATTGGACGACCAATACCTCTGTCATTGACCTCCAACAGCTACTGTCCCAGTGCGGTCAGAGACCACCCTTCGCCCGAGAACTTGCTTATTTCATACCTCCATCGAAGTAGTAGTGTTCCCCTACTCTTGGTCTCGCCTCTTGGCATGCCTGCGTCACAGCGTGCTTTCACGGGAGTGTCCGCACGAGTCTGTCACGTTGACAGCGTTCCTGCTTGAAACCATGCCAGCGGGCATTCATTGTGGGGTTTCACGCTCCGAAGCTCTTTTTGTGGTGTTTGGATAAGTCCAGGCTGTCTTGATTCATATGGAGATGTCATCGGTGTACATGAGATGATGTACGTCTGCCACCTGTTTTAGCGCCCTGTGAATCTTGAAATATGCAAAGTTCAGCAGGGTGGGACATAGTACTGCACCCTGAGGCATACCTCGTTGCGGATGGAGGCTGTGAGCCGCACCATAGTGGAGGGCTTCGAATTAATTTCGACCATCTGGGAATCTTTACCGTGCGCCCAAATTTCGACACACGTGCGTTCTCGCTTTCCGCCTTTATCAAAAAAGAAGCCACTGCCGAGGGTTCTACTCAACTTCTGAAAACACTCTAAAGTAATTGGGCGTTTCCCTGCTACATTTATCTTAAAGAGCCATGCAGGCTGGCCGGGTTCTTGGCAGGAAGCCTGTCCTCCCGCTCCCCCTCCCCGTTGTGCTTCCGGTAGCGCCATCGACAAACTCGTTACGCGAACACGTGCTCGAGCGTATAAGGGCTACGATGAGCAGTCGGACAAACAGGAAGTGTGAACTGTACGTCGAATGCAGACACTTAATCAGCGAATGACCTCCGGCGGGGCAGGTCGATGTCTCCGATGGCGTCACTGACAAACCGCTAACGAAACGTTTTCGTTACAAAACAATGCCGAATTGTATGTACAAGGCAGGCGATAAATCAGCGAACCCCCTGCAGCCGTTAAAGCAGAAAGTCTCTGTTCCGGCACAAGGGCACAAGCCTGGTAGCATATATCCATGCATCAGGGTGTAATTATGTCCTTGAAATTGGAGTTCAGCCACCGTCTCATGCTTCCTAACGTCCACGCACAGACAACACAACTTCGTGCCCTTGACACTTGCTACATGAGCGCGCTTTGCCGGAAACCGTTCAGAGCTACTGTTTTTCCTTTTTTATGTGGCTGTAGATTCAGCCCAAATGGTTGTCGATCACGCCTTCGCCTCCTCCCCCTCTCATCAAGACCGGTTTGCGCGGCGTGAGCTCCGACCTTTTAGAGGCCGACGCGCCAGCACCGAGAAAACAATACCGGAAAACTCGTGTATACGACGGCTGTACAAATGCTCTCTGTATTTCGGACGAGCAAGCGGCCGCCGTGTAGTAGTATGCTTAGAACGAAGGGTGCCGCGAACACACTTACTGCTGCGCTGTTTCTCCTGTCAGCTGCCTGCGCCGTCGGACATACGCTCCCCTCATCGGGAAAAGGTGAGATACCTGCTGCGTAGGCGACTAAGAAATTTTTGCATAACTAATACGAAGCAGCGTCCATGTGCGAGAAAATGCGGTATATGCTCTCATCTACGATCACTTGCCGTGATGTTGCCCGATTGACGCGTAGTGCCCTGCGCGTGAAGACGCGGGTCTAACTTTTTATCTGGAGGGGGAACAAAATAAAAAACACGTGTGGGATAATGTAAAAGGAAAGAAAAGGAGAATAAATTAACCTGTTGCCATTCACTACCACAAGCCTCGAACCAGGTGTCAGTTCGGTTCTTATAATACATACAACTTTCCAGAAAATATGCAGAACTAGATTCTTTCTTGGGCTAAAAGCTTCGCATAGAGAATGACAGGGCCCAGGAACCTCTCTCAAAGCAAGTAGGTACAAAAACGAAGAAATGTGCAAAACATGATACACAGAAAAAAACAATTACCTGTACAGTTCTTATGAAATATACATACAGGTACAGAAAGACATTGCACCACGATTTAGACAAATATTCTGGTATAGAGATACAACCAAAAATGAATGCGCATTACCGGGTTTTGCGTTTCCAACGAAAACATGTATAAGACAAGAACAACTCCCAAATACAGTCTCAAACGTGCGAATAAGCACAAGTTTCAAAGTTCACAAAGGAAACAAGCAATCACTTCAATTTTGTGCAAAAAAACGAACGCAAATCTTCCCGACTTTGGCAACAAGCTCTTTGAGAGAATTCATTCACTACAACAGGTAGGTTATATTTCAGTGTCTGGTACTTGTAGAATGCACAGAAGTGTTCGACGGCCCAAGTGTCTACATATCGGGTATTTATATTAGCAGTCCGTCGTTTCAGTTTGGCTGTAGATAAGTAGTTTGCAGTGTAGGTAGTGGAGCAGCAGAACATTTGAAGTAGACGAAATCGGTACGTACTATTTATAGGAACAATATTAAAATGTTCAAATAAGCCTTTCGTTGTGGTGAAGGGCTCAATATTGACTATAAGACGAATCATTTTTTGTGCAGAATTAAAAGTCTACCTAAGTTGGTTTTAGTTGTGGTGCCCATATCAGTCTACAATAATTTCCGTTAAAGTGCAATAAGGCATAATAAACTTGAAGCTTTACTTTAGTGGGGAGCAAACTGCAGCGAACCGAGATTTTTCGAGTTGTAGCAGAAACCTTTTTGCACTTGTAATTTACTTGAGTGTCCCACGTGAGACCGCAGGAGAAGTGCACAAACGAGAATTTTATGGCTGTCAACAAAGTATATTTTTTATCGTATATGTAAAAGGCACGTTCAACCGGCCAAGGTTTGTTTTTTGCGCGAAATATAATTGGTTTTGTTTTCGCGGAACTAATACCAATGCGATTCATTTTGACCAGTAAGACAGGTCTTTTAGAATAATCTTGCACTCTTGAATCAAATACTTAATGTTGGGACCATATAACAGAAGTGTGGTATCATCTGCGCATATAAAAAGTTTAGCTTCCTTTACGTAAGTGTTAAACAAAACTGGTCCAAGTACACTGGCTTGAGGAACACCTCGGCGTATCACCAAGTGGGACAACTTGTGTTGAAATATTTGTACACACTGATTCTGGCAGTCATATGGGATTTAAGTGCATCTACGAATTTGCTTCGTATCCCGTAATTTTCTAGTTTTTTGGTTAAAATGGCATGGTCGAAGCCGTCGAAGGCCTTACTGAAATCCGCAAAGTTGGCAATGCAGTGGTTATTGTCCTCGAAATTTTGCAAGGTATCTTCTTTTAATGCTGGAAGTGCTGTTCCCATTGATTTGCCTTTCCTAAAGCCCAATTGTGCGTCAGTAATTCTGCTACGTTTCTAAAAAAGTTCGATATTCGAGTAAAAATTACTTTTTCGAGCCAATTGTAGAAAACTGGAAGAACTGAGATAGGGCAGTAATTATTTGGTCAGTTCCTATCGCCACCGTTATAGATTAGGGAAACCCCTTTCTTTCCCCATTTTGTCGGGAAAAATGCCCGACACCAACACATGGTTAAACATATGTGCCAGTATTTGAATAATTATTGACAAAACGTATTTAATTTGAGTAACTTGCACGTTTTCAAAGTCTAGATCGTTACTATGTCGTTGACACATAAACGCACTGCATACTTCCTTTTCATCTGTGGGTTGTAGAAATATGCACTGAGAATTTGGGCGGTTTAATGTTACCGCTTGTGGATTATCATGGCACGGCACAAAATCTGTGCGCCAAACAAATACAAGTAGAGCCGACGGACACGCCCGACGAAGAAACGCTGATTTTTTTTTTTCAGCGAATGAGCAGTAGAACGAAGAGTAAGGATGGGGGGAATTTTCAGCGTCTCTGCTCACTACCTGATTGGCGCAAAATGTTAAAACCTGATTGCTCACAAGGAAATGAAGCAAAGTTTGGTTGCAAACAGAGCATGTTCACGAAACACAGAATTGTATCTTGACCGCCAATCATCTCCCTTAGCAATATGTCAGATAATTTGCGGGTTTTGGTCCTTCGATATACATATACCCATCCTGGGTTGCAAGCAATTCCTCGAACGCCGAACAACTAATCGAAAAGGATTGGTGTGCCCGATTAAGGAGGCGAGGCCAGGCCTGTCTCTGGCCATGATGGCGATTGATACCCAGCAGCCCCACCTAAATCCTGCATCTAATCCTGCATCTCATTCGTCCAAATTTTGAGTGCGAACTTCTTCGACAGAGCTCTGTCTCGTTGGGTTTAACTTATGGAACAGGCAAATACACCAACCTGTCGCAGCGGAGTAGCCTCCGAAACGTTGGGACCGCTTTTAATAAATGTCCTTGGTTGGGGTATTTGCCTCTTCCTCAACTTTGAGTGTGCATTGAAAGCAGGTCAGTTTTCTAAGCAATACATAAGATAGTCTAGCGGTACGGCTTGCGACGCGGCGGGATCTCGGTTGCCTGTAGACCTTTCCTCTATATGCTTTCTCACCCACTGATTCGGCGACCAATCGAACGCGTTGCTGCTTACCTTCAGCGGCGCAAAGCGAGCACGCATAGCGGCTGCTCCGCCCAGTTCCCACGCGAAGCGTGAGATACCGGCGATCGACCTTATATGTGGCCTTGAACGCGTTGCTGTTTGCCTTCAGCAACGCAATGGGAGCACGAATAGCGGTGGCATTTTTCCAAGTTCCCATGTGAGGCGTGAGCTACCGGCGATCGACCTCACATTTGGCCTAACATGTGGACGCCGCAGCCAAATTGAAATAGCCAGCGTATGCAACATTGACTCGGTGCATACAGTCTGTGCAAGCGTACTGAAACATTAAGTCGATGAAGAGAAATTAACCACCGTTGTACAGTAAGGAGTCTACTGCAAACGCCCAAAGAAACATACTATTAGGTAGGTAGCTTAAAGTATCCTTCAAGTGCTGTTTGCACAGAATAAATTAATTATGATGAACACGCAGAGCGCTACCAATTGCTTCTTTATTGTCAAAAGCGTGTCCTTATCTTAAATTCCATTTCCCTTTTTGCTTTTCAGAGGAATATGTGGTCTGCAGTTCACCCGTGTGCCTGCAAAGAGGTAGCGCGTGTTTTTCTATTTTCAAGATATTTTCTGGTGCACAAATTTCTCCACTTCTCTGCAGAAAGGGGCTGCACGATAAAAAGATATATAATTCATATAGCACGTGACTTATCACCCCAACCAATGCGATATTGTTGGTAATCGCCTAGGCACGAACCTTGTATTTTAAGAAGTTGTGGTGAGAAATGCCGCCACCAAAAGTCATGGTTATCAAAATCCGTAATATGCGCCTCAGCAAAAGCGGCACTTGCCTCCCAGAGGGATCGTGAGTACGTATGGTCGTACACAACAATGAAGAATTCTCTTGTGAGATAAATCATCGCGACACCGCTTCAGTGTAAAAATGGCTACCCCCATTACGAAAAAAAAAGTAATATATAACAATTAGTGTTCAGTTGTGTTTGTTAAAGGGGCCATAAAGGAAAAAATACGTTTGGTTCGCCAAAAGCACCGCCTTTCCCCGATTGGCGAAATTCAGAGAAATAATTAAAGTGTTAAAGAAAAATGAACCAGCGGTGACTTCCCAGCCACTTTCTGGCAACTTCTCTATGACGTCACGGAATCTAATCATAGAGCGCTTGGCGCCGGCCGACGTACGTTACCGCCGAAAACATGACTGGGCTATTGTAGGGGGGCTTCTAGATAAGTTTTACCGTATCAATATACACAAACGTGCAGTTAACACACCGATAAAAATGTCTTAGTGCTTGTGCATTTTAAGTCCCTCCTTCGCATATCGCGTCACTGTACGCGAATTTTGAAAGATTTTTCATACAGTCGAGCCCGCTTATAACGAACGCATCGGGAAACTGAAATCGGTTCGTCATATCCGCTTCTCGCTATATCTGGAACAAAATCTATGTATACAAAAGGCAACGGGAAACCAAGATCTGTTAGTTATAGTCACTATTTCGTTAAAACCGGGTTGGATATAAGTTGGTATACTGTACCCCACTTTTTCGTTTCAGGGCTGCAACGGGATTGAGTAGTTTAACGAAGGCTAGTGTTTCCAAATTAAACAAAGCTGTTTGTTTATAGCCCCTTTAGAAAAATCGGCTAAAAAGGACAATTTTTCTGTGTGCGTGCGTGCGTGCGTGCGTGCGCGTGCGCGTGTGTGTGTGTGTGTGTGTGTGCGTGCGTGCGTGCGTGTGTGTGTGCGTGTGTGCGTGTGTGCGCGTGTGCGTGTGTGTGTGTGTGTGTGTGTGTGTGTGTGGTGTGTGTGTGTGTTGTGTGTGTGTGTGTGTGTGTGTGTGTGTGCGTGCGTGTGTGCGTGCGCGTGCGCGTGCGCGTGCGTGTGTGCTTTTAGCGATTATAGAGAGGGGACGGACAAGTGAAATGAGGCAGTCTTACCCAGATGAATGGCATAGCACCATGTCACTGCGTCATTAGTTTTTGCGATACGAATGACCACACATAACGAGATGAGACAGCTGCCTTGGGATAGGTGGGACAGCTGCAGAACGCCATTTACACTTTAGCCGCTTGACTAATGAAGGCAGCATTCGCTGGCGAGGACGGCGATCTTGGCTGTGGCTGAGAGCCGACCGAGCGGCTGTGACAGACCGTGTTCGCTACGGCAACAGACAGCCGCAATGCCTGTCCTCCAACATGGTGCTCAGTGGTTTACCACAATAAAACATGCTAAGCCATCGTGCGCATAAAATTAAACGTTGGGCGTAAGCAAATATACAAACCCTATTCCAGCGTTGCTACATTATATTCCATACTTGATTTTGCGTATTTTTAGCTGTTTTACTTCTGAATATGCCGAAAATAAGGAGATCTTTTTTTTTCAGCCCAGGAGATTCAGGAGTCGCTCAACAAGAGTGCCGACCCATGCGAAGATTTTTACGCCTACGCTTGTGGAGGATGGATGGAAAACCACCACCTCCCGGAGAGCGAATCGTCATACGATTCTTTCGACGTAGTAGATGACGCGTTGCAAGAATCGTTGAGAGGTAAAGTATCTACATTTCTGTTCGAAGAAAATAAATTAGCCAGTAACCTGCTATGCTCCAAATAACCTCGCCATCGATCAGCAAGGTTAAATCAATAAAAAAATGTTAGACCATATGCCCCTAAGAAGAACACATTAGGTTTTTTTTTGTACGAACCATGGATGAGTGGAACTCAAAGCACTCCTACGGAGGGCATGCTACAAGATCTGAAAGGTTTGAAACCTGTGTTAGAAACATAATGCAGCCCTTTTTGCTAGGACGGTGAAAAACCGTCTGCAGTACCTCTTAAATAAAGAAATAAAAAAGTAAGAGGTGGCGTGATCCGCAAACGCATGGAATGACCTGCAGAGAACAGGGTTCGTAAAGGAGAGGAATCGGCTGATGTTGCTTGGGGACCTGCAGTCCCGAACACCAACGAACCAAAACCCTAATAATTGAATAACCTGTCACTATATCAGTCCGTAGTACTTACTATTTGTATATTCAGCGTGTGTGAAGTAAACGCCTTCAGTGTGCTCGACGGTGTGCGCTAACCAATACCCTTTTGAAGGCTAAAGCGCTACCTGTCGAGGTCGGCGAAAGAACGCATGAAGCCGGTAGTGTTCGCAACACAAAACCGGCAAAACATTGTCCTGAAACGCCCCTCACGGTGAGTGCACAGGGGGCAGCAAAAATTAAGCGTTGGGCGTACGCAAATATACAAACCATATTCCAACGTTGCCACATAATAAATCATACATAATTTTATTAAAGAACAACTTGAGTTACGCCAGCTTTTCGTTTGTAAAACGATTAAGGTAGTAAGTTTTACTACAATCTCATATTTCTAGAATATTGCTACATTAATTCGTCAATCTTAAGTTTTAGTGATCATAGATTGTGTGTCCTCACATTACATCTGATTTTTTCTACTTACACTGTATACTTCTGAAGGTTTTCAAGTTTAGCCTTTGGTTGGCGTATACGCATCCACGTGCGACCACTGTTGCTTTTCGAGCCAAAAATATTCAAAATTGTTTTGCTTTTAGACATATTGGGGAACGTGACCATTGTTGACGAAGGCAACCAGAACGCAACGGACAAAGTGGCGCTGGCTTACAACGCTTGTATGGGTAAGTGACGAGCGTATAGAAATGGTTAGAAATTGACAACGAAGTCAAAATTAAAACCTGGTGTGATTAAAGATAACTATTTTTCTCTACCCCCGTGAGCTCTGTTGCAGCCCCAATAAACTCTTTTTTTAACCGAAAGAGGAATACGAAACGTTGAAAATTTGACAAATTTTGCGCGAAAGCATGATTGACATAGTGAGAAAAATTCTAAAAACAAATTTATCGGATTGTAACTGGTTGTAAGCTTTCGAATGGTAGAACACAAGGAAGTGGGAGGCATCAGTGCAATCGTAGTTATGTTGCATAGCGGATGGTTTGGTAGGCACACGCCAGTCTCACAAACATGTACCTGTGACGTCAAAAAGACCCGGCGACAAGGTCGGTGTGGTGATGTCACTACTGCTCCCTCTGTTTTCCTCATTAATGTTTACCGTAGCTGTTGAGATGCCTTGTTAAAAACAAACAACGCAATCCTAATAGTTTCGTTGCAATTAGCGTAATTGTTTTTTTTTAACAAAGAAATCTTTTGACTAAGCTAAAACGTGCATTTTCTCTTCATGACCTCCTGATTGATCATGTTGTTACGGCTAAATATATTGGTGTTTAAGCGTAAGACTGATCTAACCACAATGTAAACACCCCGACAATAAATATTGAGATTTACGAGTGCTGAAAAAAAGGCGAATTCCGAACGAACATTTCAGGAAAGCATGTCGTCAACACTCGTGTTAGGAGCTATCATCGGGCGGTGGCTGAAATATAACGCCGAGATCCTTACGGTCGCAACACCAAGTTCGCGCACTCCTCTGATAAAATGCACGATTGTATTGAGTTCTGTTACCTTTCCAACTGATTGTCAATGTCATCTTCATGAGAGGGCAAATAGGCGTCTGCTTTGTTTTGAAATGTCTACAAGTGTTTGGAGGCGCATGCCACTTAAATATATATGACATGATGGCTGATTGCTAGGGTAGAACCATCGCATGTGACCTTGCGTACACACTTGTTATTTTAGCTGTTCCAGAAGCGGGTGATCAGCATCATGTGATGTGGCAGATAATGAACGATTATGGGCTGGCTGAGTGGCCAATCTTAACCAAGGAAGAACAAGGGCCTGTCAAGGAGATAAATTTGACGAAAGTGCTTCTGGACGTTGGACTTGACCCCATTCTGAAGCTGACCGTTGAAAGAGACAGCACGTATATAACTTCTTACGTGGTCAAGGTAGGTGAACTATCCGAATTGTCTACTGTTTCTTTACAGCCGGAATGACCCCAAAAATGTGTGTAGTTTCTGTTCAGGCCTGTTGAAGAACAGGTGGCGAAAGGAATAGTGTAGGTGTCGGGATTAACAGATAAAGGCAAAGCATGAATCACTCTTATACTTAAGGGGGACTATTTACATTCCCCTGTGCTAGTATTCCTTATATTGTGGCTTTTGTGCATTTGTGTGGATGCGGATAAATTATATATACTGGAGTTACTCTAGTCCAATGGTTTCTTGTATTGCCAAGATATTGGGTTGTGGAGTTAAAGTGCTGATATGCTGATAGAGATTCACTGCTTTGTCCTTGAATCCACTGCAGTTCCTTCGGAGTAGAGGGGTGGGGTTGGGGTTTGAGCTGTGTCGCGGCCATCAAGAGATGAGTGAGTGAGAGTTGCTGCTTTCTGGTCTGTGTTGCCAGACCAGTCGCGAGTTAAGGCGAGCACTGATGGTAATGAAGGAGTAGATAGGGCCACACATTGAGTTGACAGGCACGGACGAAAGGAAATTTTTGCATGAGAAGGGGATTGTCTTGGCGGGAACGTTGAATCTTGTATTACGTGCGCTTGAATGGGTTTTCAGATTGGAAAGGGTGATTGAAACCGCGTTGGGAGGCTCACTTCGACGGTCTGTCTGAATTAGTTAGCTTGGGGGAAGATCGGCCGCGCAATGAGAGTATGTTGCTGCTTCCTACAGAAACGAATGCGTGGTTCAAAAGCTGTATAGTATTCCTAGCATCAATAAAACATGGAAAATATTCACTTGAACCCGTGAGATACAACGCAACAAGGCCATTCTTTAATAAGCAGGGACAAATGATGCACGCCGTATCTTCGTCTATTTGATGCAGGCGGCAGCTTCGCGCATACAGCAGGGAAACCTCGTCCCGTGGTAATAAAATTGGCTGATTACCGTGAAGAAACTGAAGTCCTAAAAAATCCCGTTCAGCTTAAAGACACGGGTATTTCGATTTCCACGGATTACTCGGCAGCCACTCACCAAAAGAGAAAGAAACTGTGAGACCACAACAAGGACCTCACAAAGAAAGGCAGCAAAGTTAAGCTGGTTTATGAGAACATAAAAAAATCGACAAAGATTTGTTTGTGTGGGATACCAGCCGTAACTAAATGGTTGTTGTCGGTCGGCAGTGTGACAAAGAACCCCGTCCGGAATAAACTGGCAACAATGAAAAAAAAACCGTTCCTGCGCTTAAATGTGAATGCCCGCTATCTCCAACAAATTTCTGACCACTTCGAAAGCATCACTGTAGCTTTTAAATCTGATATTGTGATTTTAACGAAAACATGGCCAATCAGTAGTATTAGCTATGACGAAATAATACTGCCGGGGTATCCTGTATGCCACGATAACCGAGACTCTCCCGGTGGGGGGTTGCAATCCTGTTTCGTAAACACCTGCATGACAGAGTACGCGTCCAATGCGTCATTTTTAAGGTAGGCTTAGCCGGATTCAGCTACATCATGGGTGGGTTCTACCGGCACCCGCATATAGATAACAATTTTTCTTGAAAAACTTAATGATTTTTCTGCATTTCTAAGGCCTTATCTGAAAACGTTCTGAGAGGTGGTGACTTCACCACCCCAGCCATCAACTCGGCCACCGAAGTTCCTCAACCCCTCATAATGCTGCACAGCATTTCGTAGACATGGTATTTTCGCACACTCTCACGCAGATAGTAAAAATACCTAGCGCATTCAAAAAGGTATGGAGTCCATTCTGCACCTTTTCCTTCTTAGCGACAGCTTAGTGCATTGTGATTATGAAGGACAAATCATGGACGGTATATCTGCCCGCAAAATAGTGTGCTTGACAATGCAGTTCAATTATTCCTCAAAAGGGCACTAGAAAGAAAACACTGGTGCCTCTTGTTTTCGCGCCAACGACGTGACATACTTGACACGATAGATACGTCCTTTTACGATTTCATATCGTTGTCAAACTCGAACGCATGCTCCGTTGATGACCTATAGCACTTCTTTAAAAACGTTATTTTGACATGCGCAAGAACCCAATCTAGCCATGACTAGGTTCTCCCGGAACCTTCAACGAGAGACTAGTGTGAGGTTTACTATTTATGCAGACGATATCACAATATGGACCGAGTCAAGGGACTACCCGAATGAACGAACTATGATTACGGCCCTTCAAAATGCAGTAGCAAGCATCGAATCTACCCTACCGGATCTCGGGCTTTCCTTAGCCCCTAATAAAACAGAGCTTCTGTTAGTTTTTGGGTGCAATCCAGCTCCTGACTTTAGTCCGCCTTGCATCATGGTTGGCACCACACCGATCGCCGCCAAACTCGACCACATTCGCCTACTATGCATCCCCGTAGGTTACAAACGTAGTCCGACTATATAGCTGAACAAACTAAACAGAAATGGAATTCGACTCAACATGCCAATCGAAGACTATCTAACAAGCATGGAGGAGCAAAGCAAAAAGCAGTGCAGACACTTGCCCACGCCGTCGCAGTCGGTATTATTACGTATGGAGCCCAATCTTACACTTCGAATTGTACCCAACGACGCGCTCTCAATGTTATTAACAATGCGACTCTTCGTACCATCAATGGCTTACCACGCGATACAAGAACATCTAGCCTGCAATCTGCGGCTGCGCATCCGCCAATTGAAGAAAATCATTCAAGAGCAAACCAACCAATACAAATTCAAGCAAAAACATTCCAATCAAGGTGCCATACTCACAGCCTGAGATAAGCAAGATCGCATCCCTTTACCTGATTTCCCGATACCCATTCCTCCGCGGCAACGACCTCTCCTGACCGAACCAAGGACAACCCACCCGTTCACCGGCACAACAGCCGTTTCTAGACAAAAAAACGTTGTCAGAGGCTATTCACCGCAAGACAACCGGACGAAATCGACATTTATACTGATGCCAGCCTCACACATCCAAATGCTGGAACTGCCTGGGTCTCCCCAGATGACCGAACCATTATACGAACCCGGCACTCCAACATTACTGTAACGCCCACGGAAGCGGAACTACTCGCCATTGCCCATGCTCTTGACTACTTTACGACCACCATCAACCCATACAAAAAAGATCAGAATATTAAATGATTGCTACGAAGCATTTCAAGAACCTCGACAGCCATTTTCAACGCACCCTTCCGTGAATCAGATGATGAGGCAAACGATGGCCCTACAACTGTATGGCATTCAAGTGCGCATAGACTGGACTCCTGGCCATCATTTGGCTGCATCAGGGAATCAGGAAGCCCACGAAGCTGTGCAGGAGGCGTGCTTTTTTCCTCCCCTCCGCTGACCCCGCCGTCGCTCAGCCTTAAAACCTTCCTGAATGCTTCGGACACGACCGAAAGTACCAGCGTACCCCCGCCATCTGCATACACCTATACAAACACGAAATGAAACTCCGACTCAGGCAACTTACGCCGAGGGATTACGTTTCGAACAGACCTTCCCTTAGAAGCACCCAAGAAATATTTATTGACAAACTCTATACAGATGCATCATTTTCACCGGAAACAATTCGCAAATCGTACTACCCCCCCCCCCCCCCCCAATCAACCCGAAATGTCCATATGTCAGCAGCCGTCAAGGCTGCTTTCCACGAACTGATCTGGATATGCCCCAAATTCTCTCGGTAACGGAATTACACTTCCCCAAACCAAGATCCCCCCCCCCCCATATCAATCCCCTCACATTATATGTACACACCATTAACCTTATCGTATGGTTCGCATCTAAGAGCGGTCTAGCGCGAGTTATATAGCGATGGCCACACCAGTGAATGGACCATTCAATGCTTACAATTGTCCAGTGAAAAAATTAGCAGTGACTTAGGTCGGCTATCCCAGGCTATGCGTGAGCTAAGGTTCAGCTGCTTATTCTTAAGCTTCCTGGTTGTCCAGGATTACCTGATTATCATGCTTACTGCTGCTAAAACGATTTCGAATCCAATCTAATCCAGTCTAGTCCAGTCACTGCTCCTCGCGCATGAGCGGCACGGCTCTCCAGGATCCACGAGAAACGGCTATCAAGCAGCTCCGGCGCAGGGTCAGACTCGGCTACTGCGCAACGCAGGCACGCGCCGATGCCAGTGCGTCTGCCGCGGCTATGACGTCACTCCTCTGGAATGCGCAGACCAGCGAATGTGCTGTGGTAATCCGGCAATAGTGGCGGTGGACAATCCCGCGCGGTGGACATGTTCCGGCGGAGTATGAAGATGTGGCGCGAGATGAGATAGGATGGAACATGGCGGACTCGGCTGGGCTACGTGTGTGCAGCCGGATCGGCTGAGCAGTGGACCTTGGCGGAGCGGGACTCCCAGTAAAGGTGTGATCGAGGGGGCTCAGTGTCTTTCTGGGGAACCGCGGCCGGGTGCAAGAACCCCGGTACCACAGTGCATACCCAATTCTCTACACACCTGCACTCCAATTGGATTAGATTTCTAATCCAATACAATCCAACTTCTTCAAACCCAATCCAATACAAATCAAATCCAATCGAATCCAATACAAGCCAATTGAAGTCAATCCAATTCAATCCAATCCGATCCAATTCTCCTCGCGCTTGCGCAGCACGGCCCTTCAAGGTCCACGCGAAACTGCTCAACCTCGGCCAGTGTAGCTTACGCTACAAAACTGTTGCCTCCTCCCGAACACCACGAACTCATATAAGCGCTCTTCAACCAATAATCCTCCTCTCTCAACTCCCCCACAAGCCCCCGGCCTTCCCTTTTTGAAAAATTACACCATCTTCGCGTTGGGAACCATGAGAAGGATGCGAAGCATAATGGGGGTTCTGTGTAGGTTCCATTGTGCTGCCGTTATGTTGTTTCATTTATAGGAGCACGAATGGGAACGTAGTGTGAACCCCCATGTAGAGACACAGAAATGTAGAGAAATGTAGAGACAGCGAAGAGACCGACACCTGCGTTACCTGATCGAACTCCTCCTGGTTCTCGCCTTTCTTTATTGCGTGCTCACGTTCCTGCCCCGCTGCCCGCCCTCTTCGTCCTGTTCTCTGGTTGAGCTGCAAGGCGCGTGGCGCTTTCCGCCACAGCTTTGCCGCGGTAAATTCAACATCCTCCTCTAAAGTTTTCAGTTCGTCGTTTCCGTTGACGTTCAGCTTCGCGTGCCTTCGTTGTATCAGTAGCTTGTTGACGTATTTTGAATTAGTGAAGGACATAAGGCGCGTTCGTAGCACATGCCCGCCTCTCGGTTTGTAGCGCAGTGGGAAGAGCGCCACGTATGTACCTCCCGTTGCGGCCAAAGAGTCGTGGGATCCAAACCGGCCGACGCCTATTTCTTTTATTTATAGTGGACTGCGCTGACGTCAGGCCAAACGCTGACGGGGCTGCAGAGACGCGTATTCGCAGTAGAGTGCAGACGGCGGACAACAACGACAATAAGGAAGGGAGGGACACAGCCCTGAGCATGAGATGCTTCGCATCTAAAAAAAGATTTAGCAACAACAATATTCCGACCACGGGAAAAAAGATGCAAACCAGGACCCCTTTGATAACAACAGAAGTAGTGCGACTTAGACATCATCATTCTCATCATCATCATCATCATTGTTGTTGTCGTCGTCGTCATCAGACTACTCAGGTCCACTGCAGGGCGAAGTCCTCTCCCATTGACCGCCAACTGCTCCGGTTCTGCACTTGTCGAGTCTACAGCTTACCCTTGAATTTTCTTATTTCATTCCTGCAACGGATTACTGGCCTTACCCTTCTTCTAGCCGCATCTATTGGTATCGACTCTGTTACAATAACTGTCCACTGGCTGTCGGTTCGTCTCACCACATGGCCAGCCCAAGTCCACTTGTTTTTCTTCATTTCAACTACGATATCTTCTACTCTAGTTAGTTCTCTGATCTAGGTAGCCCGTTTTTTGTACTGAGTGTTACTCCTAACATTATTTGTTCCATGGCCAGTTCAGCCGCCCTAAGTTTGCTTTCTAGTTGTTTGGTAAGGCACCAAGTTTCAGCTTCGTATGCCATAACCGGGGCTATACGCTGGTTGTAGATTTTTCTTTTGAGTGACAGGGGTAGCTTGCTTTTCATTATTTGTGAGTCCTCGCCGAGTGCTCCTCTACTCATACCTATTTGCGCCGGGTTTCTCCCTCGTAGTTGGGGCCAGCGTTAACAACCAGTTCGAGGAAGTTATATTCTTTTACTTCTAACGTTTCATTTCCTAAGAAGAAGAGAATGTTTTTGCCATGCTTATTAGTCATTACTTTAGATACATTCCCATTTATTTTGAGCCCCACGACCGCACTTACTTATTGTGGTTCCTGAAGCATTGTTTGTAGGTGTTCTGCAGTGTGACTCAGCAAGATTATGCCGCCCGCAAACCTCAAATGGTTCAAGTATTTCCCGTTTATCCATAATCCTATCTTTTCCCACTCACGCTTTCTAAATACCCCGCACATACATGTTGTGAAAAGTTTTGGCGAGATGGTATCTCCCTGTCTTACTCCCTTTCGGATTGAAAATTTACTTCTTTGCTTGTGGAGGGTTATCCTGCCGGTGAATTCCTTATATATCTTCTAGAAGTCTCATGTATCTTTCCTCTATTCCCCGGTATTTTAGTGCTTCTAGCACGGAAGCAGTGAGTACGGAATTAAACGCTTTCTCATCGTCTATAAATGCCATGTAAAGGGGTTTAGTGTATTCTGCAGATTTTTCTATCACTAGATTGACAACATAGATGTGATCCATGGTTCAGTACCCGTTCATAAACCCAGCCTGCTTACTGGTTTGTTTGAAATCGAGGCTTTCACGTATGCGGCTAATTATAACTTCGATAACAACTGGTAAACAACGGAGAGTAAGCTGATGGGTCAGTAATTCTTGAGGTCGTTGGGATCTCCCGTCTCATGCATCAGAATAATGTTGGCGTTTTTCCAGGACTATCGGCACATTTTGAGTCTTCAAGAATTTCAAAAATAGTACAGCCAGCTTTTCCAGCACAATATCTCCTCCCTCCTTGAAAAAATCCATGGTTATGCGGTCGTCACCTGCAGCTTTTCCTCTTTTCATGACTGTGAGAGCCTTTCCTACCTCCTCTTTAGTCACTAGTGGGACATCGCAATTTGATCTAATACTCTCTGTAGTTTCCTCTGGTCTAAGTCGCTGGCATACAGCCCAGGGTAGAATCGTTCTGCTACCTTTATTACTTCCTCCAAGTTCTGCGTAATGTTACCCTGCTTGCCTCTGAATGCGCACATCGTGTCTTTGTGAATATCTAGCTTTCTCTTAGTTGCTCTCAAGCTTCCCCCTTGTTGCTGCGTTTTCTCGACCACTACCATGTTATATGGACGAATGTCGTTTGTTTTACTTCTGCTAACCAGTTTCGACAGCTCGGCTAATTACAAACTGATCTGCCGTGCTTGCTTCCATGTTCTTACGTTTGGCAGTTAGTTCCTTCGTTTTCTTAGCTAGTTTTCAGTTTGTTCTCTAAATCTTGCTTCTTTCACAACTGTTGCTGGTTGACTGATTGCCGATGTTAAGTTGACGTGTAGCCGGTCTACACCGAACTCGTTATGCTCGTCTAGAAGCGCGAATTCGCTTTGCAGAGTTATTTTAACTCCTGTGATCTGGTTCTGACTGACTGCATGCGGGAGTTCTTAGTTTTCACTAGTTCCCTCCTTTTTATTTCTAGACTCAGCCTTAGTTTGAATCTAACCATCCTATCATCACTGCTCCAAATCTTACTTAGCACCTCTACGTCTTGCACAATATCTGGGTTCTTACTTGAAATGAAGTCAGTTTCGTTTTTTGTTGTACCGTCGGGACTTTTGTATGTCCATTTCCTGTTCTATCGTTTGGAAACGAAGGTTTTCGTCAACGCCAGGTTATTTCTCTCTGCAAATTCCACCAGTGTATCTGCTCGACTTTCGCGATTGTCTATACCGAAGTTTCCCACTGAACATTTTCCCATTTGCTTCTTACCGGCCTTTGCGTAAAAGTCTACCATCACAATCGTGAACTGTGTTGTTGCCTTCTTCATTGCTGATTCGACATCCTCGTAGAAGCTGCCTACGGCTTCATCATGATAGCTGGTTGTTGGCGCATAGGCCTATACTATCTTTAACTTGTATCACTTGTTTAGATTGATGACAACAGCCGCGACTCTCGCTAATGCTGAAAAACTCCTCCATGATTCCTGTCTTTTCTCTGTAGATTAAAAATCTCACTCCGTGTTCTCTCTTGTCCTGGGGTCCACTTTAGAACAGAATATGACCATCAGTGACCTCCTTGAAGCCTTCTCCTGACCTTATAACTTCGCTTAACAATATAATATTCCGTTTGATGTCCGAGACCTCCTCTAGTCAAAGCTTAGCTTCCCTCGCTAGATAGGGTGCGGGCGTTGAACGTTGCCAAGGTCAAGTTGAGATAGTGTAGCTATACACCCGAGCATAGCTATACACTTATCGTAGCTATAAATTTTAGCATAGTAGTGGTTAACTTTTCAAACGGCCAGACGTCAGTGAACCTGTCGTCAGTAACCCAGCGTCTCAGCTAATTTCTCAGAACCGGGAATATTAAAATCAAAACAGAAAAACGCACGCTCAGTGTCCCTACAGGCGTGTACGGCAGCCGTCGACCGCGGTAAACTTCTCTCGCTCCCTCTCTCTGTTTCTCGTGTGGCTCTCATAGCCAAACATTGGCATGCATGCGGAAGTAACCGTCATCCCGGATACCTAAGAGGCTACACTAGGAAGCCTCTGGGGACATAAACAGCATTCCCTCACCAGAGAACGATCTGGCCACCCTGGTGTAGTAGTTGGTCGCCACTTCCCATGTCGAGCCAACTCAACTCTCGGTCCCTCAGCCACCAGCAGCTGTAGCACAGCACCTATTCACGGCGGCGGTCAGGAGCAGCGATGAAGCAGACGGAGCTAAAAATCTCTGGGTCTGGAGAGGCCGCCAGTGGAACTTGTAAATGCCTTGCTGGCTGTAAAAAAAATTCTGCACCCGTTGGAACAAATACATTGCGGAACAATGTTTTAAAATAATTCATCATCAACATACTACTTATGTTCACTGCAGGATGGATGCTTCTCCCATTGAACTCGAAACGCTCCTGTCCTGCGCTGCTCGAGTCCATTCTTTGCTTCCGAACTTCGTTTTTTCGTCCGTCAGTGCAGTTATTGGCCTTCCCCTTCTAGACCCGTCTATGGCTATCACCTTTGTTACCATGGTGGTCCATCGGTTGTCATTTCGCCTCGTTACACGGCCAGCCCAAGTCCATTTCTTTTCTTTATTTGAATTATGATATGTTCTACTCAAGTTTGTTCGCTCATCCAGTGAAAAGTCACGCGAAGAGACGTAAATGTTGTTTCATTCGATGCTCAGTGCGATGCGGCTGGTCATACTTTCTTTTTACTCGCAGACCAGAGTTTTTTCTTGCGAAGCACATTGAAGTAGCAAAAGGGCTGGCGCCTGACTAAAATAAATGAAGGGTGAACACCCTGATTTCCCCTCCCTCTACTGTTTCATTGTCCTGCCGCCACACAATAACACTAATTTCCCCAGCACCCTCTTCCCCGTGCCTGCCATCTGACTTGCCTGGCGGGAGTTCCTTCACTGAAGGACCAGCTGACCCTGATACGTGAAGCCACCTGCATAGTTGACGCTTAATTTGTGTCCGAATAAAGGTTGCTGGTACTGCATGAACATTTGCTTCAGCCACCAGTTCCGGGGTTTATTAACGTAGAATTCGGGAATAAGGCTCTCCCTTTTTAAGGGTATCGTTTCCTTGTTTCAAAAATGAGATAAATGTGAGAATGTCTGTGGTTAACGTGTTTTCTTTCTTCTTCTTCAGTTGGACCAAATCAGCTTCGGGAAAGTAGGCCGAAATCAGCTTATACACCCAAACAAAGAAGGCAACAAGGCCATCATTGCTGCCTATAAAAGGCTCATTGCAGTAGCTGCCACGTTTATGAACCCTAACATGACCGAACAGCAGGCGAGGACACTTGCCGATGATACTGTCGCCTTCGAAGGAACGCTGGCCAATGTAAGTATACGCTCTTGGTTTTCGGTCACTGTAAGTGTATTTCGTGTGATCTCCTTGGCATTATCATGAAAGTATGTTTGCTAAATTCTTTATTATCATATGCACAAACTTTCTTGCTTGTATTTCATTTTACACGGGCCCGCGAGGTCCTATTCAGAGAGAAGAATTGGAGACGGCCACTTTGCTGCCCTACATGGGTGGTGCCACGGTTATATTGTTAGTTGATGAACATGTGGCGACGTTGATCAGCCTAAGCATTAGCTGGTAAAGGTGAATTGCTAACTCAGAGCCCCCGCTGTCCTTTAATTAGTTTTTATGGTGACGGTTCGATGTTAATGGCGCAACGCAATCTGTGGCAAAGACCGCTACGAGATCGCTTACAATAAAGCCATGAAAAGTTAAGTACTACAATCTATGAGCGAGAACAAAAGTATATTAAATCAACGACAATGAGGATTGTGGTGTAGAAGGCCAGGTTGTGAATATGCGTTAATTCTTTTAACTGGTCACACCAATAAGCAGCCTTGCGTGAGACTACGAATCACTTTCTGTGCATCTGCCCTCAATTCGCTACTGCGCGAAAAACTGCACCTAGCTCTTTACCTCGTGCACCGCGTGGCGCCAGGCTAGAACACTGTCATTTTCTTGGGCCCTAGGCCAATAGTGACGGGAGGCCCTAGGGAACTAAATCTTTGATCCGCCTCTTACGGTGCTTCGAACTAAAGAAATCTCTGTAGACGGTGAAAGTACCTGCAGTAGATGGTGGAAACGCGTGCTCGTGCTGTAATGTTCATATTTTACTTTCTTTTTGGTTGGGTCTTTGTCCCTTTCTTGGTGGTTTTTTTCTTTTTATTTGATTCAGCGTTCATATTTGCAAATTTCTTTCCACGTTTGTTTGTCTCCGAACACGGCTTGCAGCATTTCCTTGTACCGCATTTTCAACGTTCGTTGTTCGGCCTTTTGGTGCGGTCCTCATGATGTCCAATATTCACCCAACATCACTGTAGTCTACTCATCTGGGGTAGCAACTCCTGTTGTCAGGAGGGCTGACTTTACCATTTCACATGAAAGAGAACCTCCCTCTCCCCCTCCTCTTTCTCTTTCTCTCGAAAAGAAACTTTTCTGAACGAAACTTCAACGTCACCATAGGTCTTTTAGTCGTAAATGAAGTGTACCATAAAAGTTAAGGTATCAATTTATTATAGAAATTTTCCTATAATTTAAAAAGTACGACTGATTTATATGCTTCTAAATAATACATTTATATTAAACGGTGTTTTTTGACGCCGAGAAGTGTTTTTTTACGAAAAATCATGAAATGGAGGGCGTTCACAGAGGAAGCTTACCCCTCAATAGTGGAGACAAGAACACGTGCCAATGGTACAGAACACTAGCTGTATCATGAGCGCTGTAGTGGAGGGCAAAGAATGAGGCGCGATGACATTCTGCCGAGAGAGTAGCCATATGTCACATTCTGCTGTAGAATATGTTGCAAAAACCTGACGGGATTCTAAAGAACATCAGCCATTTTAATGCTGCCAGCGGCATCTCAGCAGTCGACGCTTAAAAGGAAACACCCGTTTTTATTACAGGAAAAGTGTTTTGTTAACGGTTACCAGTTGGATCTCTTTTCAGGCGTCCTTATATA
>CM023449.1:257714750-257837250 GCA_013339765.2 Haemaphysalis longicornis
ACCAAGACAGCAGCATCGGTGAACTGTGGGAAGAGCTCGCCAGCGTTCCCGATGATGTCGCGAGTGAAATCCGTCCGACGCTTATAATGAAGCGCTTTCGGCAGTCGATGTGCTCCGCCAATGCTTCTTACATTTTTGAAGACGCGGACTCGAAATGGTGCAAACAATGTTTCGTGTAGAGAATGCTATGCTAGTTGAAGGCGCCAAAACGAAAGTGAAAGCAAAAATCACCGCTTTTTTTTTCAACCTGGGCAGTTAAGGAGGAAAGTAGCTTTATTACTTGCAATATATGGATTATTTTTGCATGGTAATGGCTACTGTACTGTGTTCGTTTCTGCATACGCGGATGGCGGAGTTGGTGGAGGGGGGGGGGAGGGCGCTCTCGCGGATTGCGAACTCTTAACAATAAGCTCGTTAGAGGCGGGTTCGGCTATATCGAACTATTGAATATATCGAACTAATCGCGGTGCATATTGCAGTTCGCTATAAACGGGTTTGACTGTATTCATTGCAATGGTTTAGGTTTTACTACCTTTGGAAGCATGTGCAAAAAATACAGTAAATGAAACTCTATTACGGCACAGAAATTGGTGATCAAAACAAATGCTTATGTTTTGCTTTGTGACAGTGTACGAATTAAAAAAATTCGTGTTCAGCGCACAAAAATGCGACAAAATAAGGCTTTCGCAAAAACACCCACTATTTTCAAAACAAAGACCTGCATCATACCGAATGCCGCATGCGTCCTTCTTTCACTGAAGTAAAAAAAAATTGGTAGAATGAATTTGTGCAGTTTGCCCCACGAAGGAAACTGGATTTCCCGATAGTAAATAACCATGAATATTATTCTGCGCTGGTGAAGGAATAAGTCTTTCTGACTTGTCTATTCAATCCTGCGATCCCCGTAAATGTACAGAGGCAAACGCACCCACACTCAAATCTATACTTACAAAAGAAGTGCCCGGCTGACTGATTGAGTGACTAATTCATCAACTCCCACCCGAAAAGTCTGAACCTAGAAACGTTAAACTTTCAGAGTATATTTCTTTCATGCCACCCCATAAGGTGGGATTTCCGGAAATGATACCACTAACAAAGGAAAAGGTGCGAATTACATTTTCTAAAAATTGAGAATATCTTGCTCACCCGTTCAGACATTGAAGTGTTTTTTGCTGATATATGTAGCCCGTACAATTCTCCAAAAACTAGTTTTAAGGTTTGCCGTAGCCACAACTATAGACGCGAATCTGCACATGGGAGCTAAATTTTGTTTTTACCGATTCCTCGATATATGTTTCACTGCTTAGTACACAAAATTAGGGTTTTCTGATGTTATTCCCACAAATGCACAAAGTCGATTTTGATCATTTTGCCCTGCCATGGCGCTAAAAGACAACAAATGTCTTTTTTTTTAAATTGCACCCATGAAGGGCCAAGAGATGCCTAACTTTTCATGTGAACTCCAAACTGCTGGTTCTAGAAACTTTAAATTTCAAGAGAACATTTCTATGATGGTGTAGGCCCACAATATGGCTTCATTTTAAAAATTACACAGCTGAGAGAGTGAGAAGCGCGAAAAATTTCTTCCAAATGTTTTTGTTTTTATCGCTGACCCGCTTGAGATATCGAACAAGCTTTTGTTGATGTTGGTAACCAAAACAAATGCTTAAATACTGTCCTAAAAGATTCTTTTTCATATCAGTCATGTTACATGAAAAATTAGGATTCCGTGTGAAATTACTGTTTTTGTGGATTTCTCAAGACCTGTTCAGCCCGTTGATATAAACAATTCATTTTTGCTTATAAATGCTGCCCATAAAATCGCCCAGAAACCAGCTTCAGAGTTTTCTCACAACAAGCTTAAAAAAATTCGAGAGGATTTTGTAAATTAAACCCCTCGAGAAGTAAAATTCCGTGTGTAAAATCTCATCCACGATATTTTTGCATAACTACCGTTGTAGTATGGAGAATCAAGATGTTTGGCAATTGACTCTTTTACGGATTTATCAATACTTATTCAGCCTGTTGATATATCCAATTCGCTTTTGCCTAATTAATGCTACCTTGAAAATTGTTCCAAAAACAAATTTCAAGATTTTGTCCCTACAAGTGCGAGCAGGATTTTTTAAATTACACTCCGCAAGATGTGGAATTCAGCACAGTTTTCTCGTGCACCATAGCGCTCGCCGTCTCTTGGGAACTTCTGCAACCACACGCCTCCTGTAGGAGCCCTTGCTTTTATCGTAAAGCTCGATTGATGGGTATCCTTCCAACTTGCAAGTTAATACTTCCCATGGGTAAGAAGTCCCATCCTTTTTAAAATTTGTTGCGGGTTCCTTCGAATAAAGCCCGAGTTTCAGCCATTTTGCACAAACCACACGCCTGTCGGTAGTAGCCCATGTATTAGCAGCAGGCAAGAGTTCCTAATTTCCTAATTTATGTACCACTCCAAAATAAGAGAAAAAGGAGATAACCAAACAAATTTTATTCCCATCCGAGTAGTTAGTACACTGGCCCACACGGGCATCGCCAAGTAACTACGGTTAGATGGCAATAAAAATTACCTGGCGATTACGATACTCCCTAATGCGATATTTGGGCGCAGCAGCAGTGCGCCGAGGCAGCACTCACTCGTGGGTTCTCTCGACGGCAGCGATGATGAGCTTCTGCGTCGGCGGCGCGAAGTGCGTCTCAGGAAGGGACCGCGAAGCGCGTCTTAAGAGAAGGCACATCATAGTCACGTGCACAGGCCTCCTCGCTTTTTCGCCAAGCGTCGCGCCCTCGAGCGCCTCGTGTGGACACAGCATACTGCCCCTTCCCCATCCCCACCGCCCACTTCGGAGACCGCCGGCTTTCGCCGCGTCGGCAAACCGCCCTCACCTTCCAATTTCGCGACCCTCTCCTGGTTTATTTTCCTTCATCGTTCGCTTTTTCTTTCACTCGTCGGTTTTGCCATCGTTCACTCGGTTACGGCGACAACCGGCTCAGCCCAGAGACGGCTACCAAAGGGCTGCGCCCTAAAAAGCCGTAACATTGTTTTTCAGCGTGGCGGTATTCAACTACCTCGGCCTGAGAACGATTCTCCGTTGGGCAGCTCACGCATCAAAGGATTTCAGAAAGGCTCTTTTCGAGCTGGACAAAGTAGTATCGGGAGTCAAGAAGGATACACCTAGATGGAAAAAGTGCGTCCGTCTGGTGAACGACGAAATGAAGGAAGTTACTGGCTACCTGTACGTAACAAAGTACTTTCGCGAGGAAGCTAAAATGGAGGTAAGACTATTCGCAGTTCTGAAAACTGCTTTCATGGTTCTTACAGAAGTATTATTTAACCAGCAGTTTATTTCCACTTCAAAGAACATCTCCGGCGTTCCCGTAGGTTTCTAAACAATTGCCTTTATTAACGATAACGACAAGTTAGAGTGAACAACACGTATTGAACACAAGCAAAATAAAACCACGTGTACCGCAGCCATTCATACTGAGCCCATTGTTGGCTCTTGTTTTTTTATGAAAAACATTAAAGACATACACAAACCTCCAGTCCAATCCGGCGGTACAAATATTTCTTTTTTACTAGAAATAATATACTCTTGAACCCATCGAAAATGGCATATTAATGAATATTTGCGCCATTAACATCCAACCATCATCAATGAATATTTGGGTCTGGCTAACGAGGAATAGGCTGCGGTTAGGCACTTTAAAAACGATGTGTGTAATCTTTCACCCCAGAAAAGTAATTTGGGCTGACACCAATTAGAAGCACATTGTATCGACAGAGTTAGACTGGGGAAATTCCTGCGAGTACGGTTCCAGAACGCTTTAAGCTGGACAACACAAGTGAATAATCTAGCATGGAGCGGGAACCACGGGATATTTTATTTATTATTATTTATTTATTTACATACCTACTTCACCCCTTGGCCATACTGTAGGGGGGGACAAATAATCGATATATAATACAAGATTGCACACTCTTTAAGGGTTTGAAGGGGGAAAAAATCAATTGTAAGAAAAACATTACAAGGTTTGAATTACTAAGCCACACACTTCAGACCGTGAGTACAATACTAATCATACATGTGGTACAGTCTTTGTCAAAATTTTGTGGGCCACGGCGACCGTGGCCGGAGCAGGCACGCAGGCCGAGTAGGGGCGCTGCGCTTGCCGCTGTCGGCTGGTTGCGCGGCTAAAGAGAGCGAGGGGAACTTTTGCTCTTGCTGTTGTAGTGCGCCCGGCGCGACAAGAGCTGCGCAAAGTGCCTGCGCTGAAGCGAAGTGCGCCTGCTCTGGAAACCGGCCTCGCATGCACTTATCGCGCTACGAAAGGAAGCGAGAAAGTTCCCCTCACTCTCTTTAGCCGCGTAACCAGCCGGCAGTGGCAAGCGCAGCGCCCCTGCTCGGCTGCGCGCCTGCTCCGGCCACGGTCGCCGTGGCCCACAAAATTGTGACAAAGACTGTACATTCTTAGGGAGCGCATGAGAGCACTACAAAGACGTTTCGCCCAGGTAACAAGATACATTCATTAAAACAGCACGCTGGCTAACATTGCAAAGCATAAACCTCAAAGAAACTTGCAAATGGCGAGTACATTTTTATCTACAAACGTATTCTTGGAGAGCAGCGGGGAACCTTACATCAGAAGCAACTTCAATTAGTGCAGGAGGCAGCAGGTTCCATTAGCGTATTGATCAAGAAAAAAGGAGTTTTCGTATGTGGTTGTGCGCGCGCATATTTCTTCTATCTTAAATAAGCCTTCTATCTTAAATGGTCGCGGCGCCCGGATATGTAGGTTGGTGATTGTAGATAAGTCTCTGTTTTTTTGCGAATTAAAATTTTGACGCCACGTCAGGAAATTACTATACTGATTTTCTCACGTTGTCGTTGCTCGAGATAACATACCCTAAGTAACTTTGAAGAGAAAAGAGTATATGTACTACATATTTTTGATGGCGACTTAGGGACGACGTTTATTTTCTTGTGTTTGTTGCAATTCTTCATTCTGTTCTACAGTGTACCAAGCTTTTAAGCTTGGAATTCCGCAGCAAAATGAAGAATTTGTCAGTAGGTATCAATAACTCCGAAGAGTTCCTGTCGTGATTACACATGCAGTTTTAACGGAAGACCAGCTATGCTATTTGAGATAACTGCAAATGATATATGAGAATTAGTTTCGCCACAATAATCAGGGAAAAAACGCCGAGAACAGCTTCAGACAATGTAAGAGTAAAACACACCAAATAAGAACTAACTACGGGAGGTAGCCAATCACCTATCAAATATTTCATATACCCGCCGCGGCGGCTTATTGACTAAGGCATTGCGCTGCTGAGCACGAGGTCGCGGGTTCGATTCCCGGCCGTGGCGGCCGCTTTTCTAGTGGAGGCGAAAAGCAAAAACGCCCGTGTGTCCGAGCTTTCAGCGCACGTTAAAGATCCCCAGGTGGTCAAAATTAATCCAGAACCCTCCGCTACGGCGCACCTCATCGCCTGCGTTGCGTCGGCGCGTTAAACCCCTCAATAAATAAATAAATAAATAAATAAATAAATAAATAAATAAATAATAAATAATAAATAAATAATAAATAATAAATAAATAAATAAATAAATAAATCAACCAATCAATCAATTAAATACTTCATATTCTTGAAAAATTGCCGTCAAATTAAGCTGTCACTGTAGCTCGAAAAAAGAAATTAAGACCATAGTGCTTAATACCCGTACAAAGATGAACAGGCAGAATGAAATTTAAGTGGCTACGTTTATGTCTTTTTTGTTTGTTCAGCTGTTTAGTCGTTTAAAGTCACAGCTTGCGGACTTCCTAATGGAATTGTTACATTTACAAACGTTTTTTGCTCTTGATGTTACAGAAGCCCATTTTTGTGCGCCCTTAGTTTCAACCAAGAGTGATTATGTACCCGCGCGAAATTCTTATTGTTTACAAGCTTTTCTAAGTGTTCATCTTGAGTGCGTCAAATGCCGTTCCGGGTATTACGGTTTCTATTTGTCACTACGGAGAACAGCCGAGGGACGTGAGCTTGACTGTTGCTTTAACCCATGCACCTGCAGCACACTTTGAGACGTCTGCTGGATATAGCTCTTATTTCAATTTTCATTCTCTTAGCCAGATTTTCTATCCGCTTCCCGCATCATTCCCTCTCATTCCCGCATCCCGGCTAGCGAGCAAGCAGTGCATCGGTTGGAAAACTCTAAACTGCTTTTCAGGTCGAAGGTATCATTGATGCACTTAAAGACGCTTTCAACGACACTCTCCAAAAGAGTACCTGGATGGACGCCGACACAAGATATGAAGCAAACTTAAAGGTACGAAAGAAAACCCAGTATGACGCCTACGTGCATTTCTGTTTTCTACAGCCGGGCTGTCTAGGCTACATGAAAGGTCACCGGAGGGCACTGCAGTCTCCCCTCTTCAAAGGGGCCATGCAGACAAAATACAAATTCGTTTTATTCGAAAGATTTAATTTTATATTGCCCTCAGCGCTTGTCCGGCAGCAAACGATGCTTTATTCACTGCGAAATTCAAAACTTTAATCCAATGTTCTCCAGCTAAATCGTGTTTTCTTGACGTCGATAACGACGTATCCAGAGCAGGACCTTAAAACTAAAGATCGTCTGCTGACCATGGCTGCTACCATTTCACAGACAGCGGTTTGGTTCTCATTCCTGGACCCCTTTCACAGATGGCGCTGCAATACGTGTGAATTGCCAGTGTTCGCACTTTACGTCTTGCCGGACTTCTATACCTGCTGTATTTTTATTGTAGTTAATACTAATCGTTTCCTAAAATTTAAGATATGACTAGGAAAACTTGTTCTCGTAAGTGACCATGCCGCTTATGTCAGTTGGTCAGTGTTGTGTCATACAAGCCCCACGCGTCCAACGGCTTTGTCAGCCGGTGAAGTGGCGCACTAAATGCTTCGATGTTTACGTGTTCGTTCGTAACTTTAATTGTTCACCCGACCACCTTTACTGCTATAAACTGAATATGCAATTACACTTAAGCGAAAATAGCTCGTTCTGGAAGTTCATAAGGCCAGTCTAAGAACTTGCGCTTGCTTTTGCCGGCCTCCGCCAATCGTTTGGCTGTGCATATAGCATCATGTGTTCTAGTGAGGGAAATGAGCAAGTGAATCGCATGGCAATTCCTTTTTTCCTAATTATATAGCATATTTGAGCGAGGTTTACGATAAAAGTGGTGTCATTATGATTCTAACGAGTCAATTTTTCGAATGAACCAATTGTGTTTTTTATGGTGGCCGCTTTAAGAAAAACTTACAAAGGTACAACGTGCACCCGTTTCGTGCAAAAACACTAAAAGAGATCGGTGCTGGGGCCCCCTCACCCGACGCTTAAGATCTGGGGTAATCCCAGCATGGAGGCCGTTTCTAAGACCTGAGCAAGAACACAACCGGTGTTCAACGTCAGCTTCTGGCGCGGGAAGCACACAAAAGGGGAGGTGTCCGCAAACGGCCCGTGATAGCGAGCTGGTAAAGCGTGGGTAACTGTTGGGGATAACGCTACCCCAAATAGAAGATTCTACAGCAGGACCTCTTCAAAACGAAAGAGCCTACTCTGGAGGCCAGTTCCACACCGTGGAAGTAGAGCGCGCGTGTGGCGTGGTGGAGGTTCTCCTTTTCCACCAGCAGTTTTTCAATGGTGGATACTGGAAGAAGTGGTAATTGCCGTGGGAGGTTTCTATTCAGGCAGGAACTCTCATAGAATTATCGCTGATTACACGATAAGGCAACTACGTTTTGTCAGAGCAGTGTCTACAGGGTCATGAAAAACAGAGAAATAGCCGAAAACACGCGTAGAACGTCGGCGTAGTACCCAGTCCTGACAAGCAATTTCGTTGTTCCCGCCGCAGCGTCACTCTAACCTATACTCGTACTCTAAGCGAGTCAATCAATGTGACCAAGGTTGAGAACAAAAACTCCATAAAGATAACCACAATTTAAATGCGGCCGTGTCAGCACATGTGTTTAATATAATGCACCTTTCAATGCGTCTTCATATGAGGCAGCTGATTGTTTCAAGAGTCATTAATAATGCAGTAACATGATTGAATCACGTTTATTTCATTGTGAAGAAGTGCGCCACGTTAGGTTTCCTTTAGAGTATTGCAGACAGGGAGTCGGGCATGAGTCCACGCCGGCGAGTTCATGGTAACACCACGAAGACAGGCATGGACGTATCAGGTAAACTACAAAAGGAACGATAGTACGGAACGGGACAGTTCAGACAACACTAAGGCTCAATACGCTCCACGAACAAAATTCCAACGTCCTACAAAAGACTTTCGGTGCGGCCGGGAACTGTCGGCGAAGAGTTCCGTCGCTGTCCTTGTCGCGGTCTCGTCGCCGCTCTCGACAGCGGGAATGATGCGTGTAGAGAAAGGGACGAGCCACCGAGACCCCTCCTGATGATTCCTTCAATCCTGTGAAGTCATGATGATGATTATGGGGCACGAGAGAGGCAGAGCTACTTCTTTTACAACATCCTCCCCCGTGCAACAATAAACGAGCATAGTCCGCGTCCGAATAGTTTAGTCCATGGAGAGATCCTTTCAAGTCCATGCGAGCCAAATGAGTTCGACATCGTGTGGCTTCCATCTCCATCGATGATAACTATGCCTTGGGATTGGTGGGTTCATGAACCGAACTTCCGCAGTCCCTAGAAGCAGTGTTGGAGGGAGACAAGTTGAGCTTGTTTTCCCGGTCTTGGTTGCACGTATTACTTGCTGTTTCCGCCCTACGTCATTTTTCTTTGTGGCAGCCGGATGATCGTGGAACGCAGCGGACGTATGCTTGCTTTCACAGAAAATGAGGCGCGTCCTGGTGGCTAACTCATCTCTGTGTCTTCGCTCGCGGGGGACTGTACGCCCTTTCGCTGAAAGCTGCCGGTGCCCACGGGTATTCTTCCCATCCGCAACCTTTAGCTTGCGTCGCCCATACTTTCGCAGTAGGGTTGAGTTGAGATTTAAAACAGCTTCCTGCTCCTCCATCTTCGCACGTTTCCTCTTGGCAGTTTTTGCTTTGCTAGTCTTGCGCACCTTTTTCTTCGGAACCATACGTATTAACTCTGGAGGACAAAGAAGGTCGCGCCATAACAACATTTCTTTCCGTCTTCGACCGGCGAATTGTTCGAAATCACCCTGGGGTCTCTACTCTTGCACATTTCTTCGGTGGTCACTTGAGGTGCTGGAAGACTATAAGGCTCCTTGGGTGTTGCATGTGACGGCAGGTTGTCTATGGTAGAGTCGTTGCTTGTGTCATTCGCTTGCGCTTGTCCAGCCGTGGAAGAAATAAGTGCCTCATTGATCTGATACCTTATTCCCAGCGGTAACCTCGTTGGATTTAGTCTCTCCTCCATTAGGCACGAAATTTGCGGTTGTCAGTGTTGCTGCACCTTGCCAATTCACGTTTGCTTTTGTCGTAACTTGGGCCTTGCAATTCACTGCTCAATTACTCTGATTCGTGTCTGAAGTATCGCTCTTTCTAAAGTATTCTTCCGTATTTTGTCGGTGGTCCTTCAGTAATTCGTAGGTTCGACCTCTGTAGGAAGCAATTAGGTTTTGTCGGGCTCTCTGTGCGTCGAACATTTTAAACTCAGCCCTTGCCTTTGCCACACAAACTAATTCTTCGAACTTTAGAGCATCTTCAACCTCGGCCTCTAATTCCTCGATGTCCACAGTGTCTTGAACGTTGGTCACGATATTCAACCAAATCAAGAAGAGGTTCCTTCAACTCACTTATTGATGGTCTTTCGATTGGGAGGAGGTTTTCAATCTTGCCGATGATGGACGTGATACCTTGATAGACGATCCGCCGCCTTTCAAGTGGGGCGTCCATAGTCCGGTCCAGCGTCGCAAATTCCTCAAGGGCTGGCGACCGGGCTCAGAGGGCACTAGTCGGCATCGTCTCCGCCTCAGTATCGGCCCCGCATAGGATCATCATGTCTTGCATCGTGCAGATATCTCCTAAGGCTCGGCTTGTTCCGTCTTCTTCTTAGTCTGCTCCGATGTTCCTCGAATCGGCGTTTTCCATCTACGGCTTCATTCTGGCTCCCGAGAGGTGAGAGCGCGGCCGAAGAGAAGCAAAATCCGCTCAGTGTGGCTCACCTCTCGAGGTCCCATGTCCCGGGTTTCACGCACCAAAAATATGTAGAGAAAGGGACGAGCCGCTGAGACCCCTCCTGATGATTCCTTTATTCCTGTGAACTCATGATGATGATTGTGGGGCACGAGAGAGGCAGAGCTACTTCTTTTACAACAATGCGGACCCTAGCTGCTGACCTTGGAGCTGAGAGGACAACAGGGTGCAGGGGAACTCGAACCGCGGGTCACGCCCTCATCGGAATGCCGAGCGAGATGTTCAGCTTGTCGTGCCGTGTCCCCAAATGGTCGTCCCAGCTGGCACTGGGGTTCTTGACTGACGGGCCAGCTTGCGGCCCCAGCCGTCCCACTACTAGTCTATCCGGCAGCTTCACACCCCCGTCTTCTTTCTCTCTCGTGCGGCTCTCCTCTAGCGCATATCACAGTTGGGGATGTCCAATGGGTCTTGCTGTTTGTCTTTTTTCCAAATCTTCGTCTTTCGGCAACATGATCCGAGGCATATTTCTTTCAAGTCTCAATGTTTCTGCAGTCCATAAAACCCGGATGCCCGAAGTGTGTACACTTCAAGGAAGTAGCAAATAAGAGAAAACAATCAGTGCCTTAGCACTCTTTGAAGGAGGCTGGCCTGCGAAGCTCAAGGCAGTCCCCGGAGCGCACAAAAGAAAACAACCTTGTAACGTGGGATTGAGCATACTTCCTAGCCAATTCGTTGAATGGAGAGGACCCGAGCTTTATTCTAGCGGGCAAACATGGAGCTGTCTGCTTCTCTTTGCGGAATAGCCATTTTACTGTCAGTGTACCACCCCATGCCAATCCGCTCGACCACTGAGGACACATGACAGGTCACGTTGGGCCGTTCCCCGTCCGCGTTTACATTTCCTGCCAGTCCAACTGACATGTTATCAATGGGGACATGAAGCCTATAGCTGCGCATGCTCACCAGCCCTCTCTTTACCCCGTCCTCCCCCCCCGCCCAACGCTGCACGCATAAACCAGGAACAGGTGATGGGCACGTAATTAGACGTGAAAGACACCAACCACAATTTCAGCCTCAAAGGCCTTGAAGCTGAAGAAGAAATATTGGGTCCGTTCGAGTCCCCCTGCACCTCTTGAACCAGTTCCGAGCAGTGCCCAACCTGTTCCGCCAGCCTGTATACTCGGCGGAATCAGGCCAGAACTTTTTTCATATGCTTCTGTACCTGCCTCATTCGCTTCATGCTCTTCTATTCTCACTAGAAAGACTTGATAAAGCGGAAACTTTCTTAGTAAGACCTATGGCGCCCTGTCCGAAAATAAATCATTTATCCATAGAGAGGTTGGTAGACCTAAAAACTCTGATAAGATCTCTGGAGAAACGGCCAGTTCGTGGAATCGGGATTCCATTGTTCGCCACGCTTAAATAAAAATGGTGAAAAAAGAAGGGTTCCTCATACGACATGAAGGAGTTCGACAGTATACCTTTACCTCATAAACCACGTATCGGTATACATTTAAATCTTTCGCCGATGCGTTTACTTAGTGCGCGAAAAATCGTGGCACGAGTTAGTTCTTCGTTTGCTATTTCGTTTTTTTTTTTACAGTTTGATGATCGATTTGACACACTTTCAGCGAATGTTCGACGCACTTTTCTGGCTTCCGAATTTATCTCAACTTTTTTTGATGGAGGGATGGTAAATTTTTAAGACACTCAAAACAGAGTTAATGGAAATTGTTTTAGTGGGAATTAGAGTCAAATTGCTGAACTGAATTAGCTAGAAACATCCTTGATCAACTTAAGATCTTGAAGGATATTTCTTTCTTTAGTTGCAGGAAATGCACACAAAAATCGGGTATCCAGAGTGTATACTGAACTCAACGTGTCTTGACGAGTTCGTCAAATATGTAAGTACTCCTCATTCGGCCCCACTTTGTGTTTTTGTTTGATTTTTCTGCGCCCTCTCCTGCAATGTCCCAGTCATAGGACAGCAGTATTTGTAAATAAATAAATAAGGTACGTAAAAGCATAAAGTATTGGAGCTGAAGCTTGGCGCCTCACTTAAACAACTGGCAAAGATAACTTAGGTCGGCTCAACGGGCCATGCAACGAATAATGATGAGTAACACTTAGGGACGGGAACCCAGCTTCCTGGATGAGGGAACGAAAACGAATACCTGATAATATAGTTCAGATAAAGAAAAAGAAATGGACTTGGACTGGCTCTTCAATGAGAAGAACTGACAAACGCTGGACTACCAGGGTAACACGGGGATACCGAGAGATGGGTCTGGAAGAGGGGGAAAACCAATAACACGCTGGGGGGATGTAATAAGGAAGTTCGGGGGCAAAAAATTGACTCGAAAAACATTTAACAAATGAAATTCGTAAATGTTTCAGGAAAGGACTGAAACACGAAGTCCCTGAAACATTAGTAAAATTAAAATGTTAAATGGTCTGTAGTTACCCTATATAAATATAAATGTAAACACATGCACACTCATACCGACACTCTCACACACGCACACGCATATACAAACTCTATATATATTATATATATATATATATATATAATATATATATATATATATATATATATGGAAGGAAAGTTTCTTTGCCGAAAGGTTGCCAACACGTTGAGGCCGCTGCGCTTGGAATTTTTGTACTTTGTGTATATACATATGTGATATTGCAACTTAATTTGATGTGGTGTGACCTTCGTTTCTGTGACGTCCGAATCGGTGCCGGAGCGCCTTTTTAAATCTACGTAGTGATGTGTTATGACTGCGCCAGTGACGTGTATGGAGCTTTAAAATTAGTATCCATCAAGTTATACGGGACAATCAGTCTTACCCATGTACTTAATTCATTCATTCTGAATTGCTTGCACCCAGATGGCATCTTCATGGCAAAAAAAATTAAAAGTGCAGCTAATTTTGCAGATCCCCAGATTAAACAGCAGTGCTCCGTTCCTGTCAATTTGGCGAAGCATAAAGGCTAATAACCGGAAAACGAAGCTAGGGAAGCTCAGGGAGACTTTCGACGCGGAAAAAACGTAAGTGGCTAACAATTTATTCAGAAACTTACTTAGTGGGCTAGAAACATTAGGATTAACAACTAGGCACAAAAATGTAGTGCCCTCCCACTCTGTGAAGAAGAATGACCAGCGAATCTGTGGTAAGTAGCGTTAGACGCATTTTAGCGGCTAATTGTAATGTAATTTTTTTCCAGCCGTTTTCTGTACCCATACCCCTTTGGTCGATGACCATGCATTGCCAGCAGACCGTAATTCTGTAACATTTACTATTGCACTGTTAACTTATTACGTTAAGTAAATGAAACTCAGCCTAACTGTCGATTCAATTTAGCGAATAGTTATTTAATTTTTTCCCGGGTACTTTCGCAAATAGAAGTGTTAGAGCCGGTTTCTTTATTCATGCTCCATCCGTAAATGACCACATTTCAAAGTGCAACACACAATCTCGAAAGGAAAGCTTACCAAGACCAAAGTAACACCCACTTTCTTAAGGTCGGCTTCACCTGTAAACACAGGTTCACTGCTGGGAAGATATATTTTAATGGCATTATAAGCCGTCTTATGACAAAATACAAAGGCCCTAGGATATATTTTTATTCCGTTATGAATGTTTTTCATACGCTGAAGCTGTGGCGCTCAGTTTTGGCGCTACGCAAGGTGGCGCTACGCTCGCGGGATACTCTCGTGTACATCAGCTCTGTTGGAGATAATCTGCTGGATCATACAAATAGACAGCGTCGCTGTAAAATAAAGTGAACAGGAAGAGACATCGACGTAGCCAATAATAGGTACTCTACATCAGCTTATTCTGTATACTGAGCCACGCAACTGTTCAACTCTCCATAGATTTTGTCCCCAAGAAGAGCCGGATATTAGACTTGAATCATGTCGCAAAGTATTTCAATTTAATCATAAATTAGACGTAAGAAATTGTTTTTAGACTGACGTTAATTCAAAGAAAGTGTTCACACCTATTCTTATCGGGTACTTTTACTTATTTATTTGTTCTCTTTATTTCCTTCTGTGATCATTGACTGCTTGTTTTTGATTGTATTGATTGATTGATTGATGATTGATTGATTGATGATTGATTGATTTGATTGATTGATTGATTGATTGATTGATTGATTGATTGATTGATTGATTGATTGATGATTGATTGATTGATTGATGGTATAACTACAGCGCCCAAATTTAGGCTTTACTGTAGTGGGTTGCAAAAACGTAGGAAATAATACAGGGGAAGAAAACCTTCATAATAGAAGCGATTAAAGCGGCCAACTCATGATTTGAAATTCCGAAGTTCTATAATATCGGGGGTCGACTCTATTAACAAATTACCAAGGTTTCTCCCTTAGTCCCCGCGTGGTTAGCCTGAACTCAGATCGGAAACAAGAAACGCGCACTTCACGCATTTATTTGCAAACGGGAAACACGTTTGCTGCAAACTTCTTAATCTGTCAGAAAGAATTTCTCTGAGAGGTAAGGTCTTAGAATACTAGAGTGCACTAGAGAGCACCCATGGATGTACTGCCAGAACTGCAGACTGAACGCTCATTATGTACGACGGACTTAGGATCCTTCTAGAACACACAAGGTGACCCAAAGTACCACAGTAATACCTGCACCTGATTAGCCCCAGCACGAAAAGGAAGTTTTCTTCCAGCATGTTCCCGTAAATTAACTGCTTTCACTGTTTTTGTGCATATAGTTGGATGCTTGGCCCAGCCGTTGTCAATGCTTTCTACAACCCAAGCGGAAATGAAATGGGTAAGAAACTGCACGTCCTCTAAGGCTTTTTTTTCGCCCAGAATACTCGGTAGGAGTAGCTTACGTCACGTATGCTGGCACGGAGGCAAATTTTGGATAAGTTGAGTACGAACAGTGCGTTTAAACTGAAACTTGGAAAGTCCGACAATTTTAGCGTTTCGTCAATTTGTTACATCGTTTTCTGTTATTTGGGCACCTACGCAGCGCTATTTATTTGATACATGCACAGGCGCTTGTACCCTGGTACCTGCCAACACAGATTGTGCGGCATTTTTAGGTCCCTATATTTTTCCTGAGAACTTTTGTTATCGTTGCTGCCAAAAATAATATAATTTCAAACTTTTTTTTTCAGAGTTCCCCGCAGGAATCCTTCAGGGTGTTTTCTACCAGTACGGTCTGCCCCGGTAAGCCTAAAAGAAGGATGTTGGCGTATTTAGAGTATTTTGCATGCATTTTTAATGCAGAGGCACGACCTACTGTATTCGATAATTTACAGTTCCAACGCACCTATGTAGCGCAAAAGACATAATGGTCGGTAGTTTTTTGTGCGATTTAAACATTTGATATTTTGGGTGCAAAAAAATCTATTTTTGTCAAACTGCTCAACAACAGTGATTAATGCTGCGATGACTAATATAACCAATTCTCAAACGCAGGAGTTAAATACGTATAATTTTGCATCAGTCGAGATATGGGCAACACAAAACTTTCTCGAAACGCAGCTGCTGGTAACAAGCACTGAAAGATTACATCCTGTGCCAGATAATTGCATTGGACCCGCTGTGTTTATGTCTTGTTTACCCTGATTATAGGACAGCGCCTCTTCAACGCAGCGCACATTTAGTCACCGTTCAACGCTAATTATCAGCTTCTATAGATCGGCCGGTTAGGGTTGCCTGTCGAATATATTTCAGATCATCAAAAGGCACAGCCCAGTAATGTTTTCGCTCGTAAAGCAATACAGATAACGATAGGAGTTTGGCAATACAGTGGACTCTCGCTACACGGAGATTTAGGGGACCGGGAGTAAATTCTTTGTTTGTTAGGAGTTTTGTTTACTAATAGAATAGGTTCAACATTGTGGGATGCGAAATCTAGGTAATAAGGGTCACAGCCCACCAATGGCGCCAACTACTGCTAAATGTTGAAAGTGTGTGAAAAGTCTTCTTTCTCATCATTCCTCTGTAAAATACCGGGGGAAGTGCGATTTAGCGGCCAGCTTGAAACAACTATCTGTTGGCTTGTGCTAGCTCTCGCAGCAGTTTTTTCTTTTAATAGCTCCGCACATGTTCGACAAGCTCCGCAGGAACAGCCGGATTTTTTTTTGTTATTGAAAGAAACACTTCAGCATTTGGACTGCCGATTATGCCTGTGCAGGCGTCACCCGAGCATCAAAGACAGTAATTGCCTATATGCTCTAACAAGGGCTCTAAGGCTTCCTCTCAGTCGAACACGACTGCACGCACGCCGCACATGCAAGTACGCCATGCGGCTGCACTGTTCGCAGTCATCAAAAAAAAAAAAAGGAAACGCCGCCGATACATCTTATCCTTCCGCATAGACTTCCGCATGCACCTTATCGTTCAATTCACAGTGTAAACAAGAAAATGACGATAAGGAGAGCGTGGAACGCTGGCGCTGACTTGCAACTAATGTTTATTGATGTGACGTCTGGCATATAAGGGAATTCAAGAATATGGAACACCAACTCGCTCAAACATCAACGTTAACTTTGCTAAAGTATATTGCGGGCAACCTACCCCGGTCGACAAGTTCATGAAGTCCCCAGGTAGTCAAATGACGCTTCACACACCGTAAATCATCTTTAACGCCCAGAATTACGCGAAAATACATTTCGAAAGCGCGTATTGAATGAAGTTTGAAAGTAGGATCCTATGAGAGATGTAAAAACGATCGCAGCGTCATTATCTAATCTTGGGCGAATATTCGAAACATTCGAATGTTCGATAGAATATTTTATTATTCGAATTCGCTCCGAATCGAATTCAAGCATTCGAAAATTTGGAATTATTCGGCGTCACCGAATACGCTAGCACGAACTTCGAAACGTCGGCACGGACTGCAAGTGGCGTAAGCTTAGCGGCACGCAGCCAGCCATTCACGTGTACATGCTGTCAGTCCTATGGCCATCGCCAAGACTGTTTTGCTGAAAGGTGGGAGACAGAATCCAATCCAATCCATTCAGCACAACTCTATATTTCCAAAATGGGGTCAACGTCATTTGGCGCGTCGGACGATGATTCACGCTCGACGTGCACAAATCCAATATGGAAATACTACTCCAAGCTTCCCCTGTGGCGGCACAGCGCGGTGCGCATACTGCCAGTCCGTTTTGAAGACCCCGACCGGAACGACTACAACGCTAATGACCCACCTGAAGCGGCACTCTTGCAAGTACAAGGGCTTACTTATCCGACCACCAGCGTAAAGTAATGGTGGTCTCAAAGCGGAGCGCGGCAAAGGAAAGCTCGTAGCTGGTTTCGGTTGCATCCATTTTCAAGCCAAAGCTCCACCTGACGTCCCTAAGTGCGAAAGAGATGACACGAAAAATCGCCACTGTTATAGCCCACGACCTTCAGCCGTACGTGTAATCGAAGCAAAAAGCTTCGTAGATATGATCAACTGCGCAATGCCCGAGTACATCATTCCTTCTAGAATTACGTTTTCGAGGGAGATTATTCCAGATTATATGCGACGAATGTGAATGAGTTGAAGGAGGTCATGCGGGAAATTTTCTCTCCGGGGGGTCGAGTACTATACGCTTACAACGAACGCGTGGACATCGCGAGCGGGCGACAGCTACGTGACGTGGCTGTTCACATGCTGGATCGTAACTTTGTGCAGCATGCGTCTGCCTTGGCATGCAAAGCAATGCCATAATGTCACACGGCAGACAATATCCTGGGCCTTCTTCAAGTGGTCGCAAAAGAGTGGGACCTTCCCAAAGATATCCCTACCTTTGTTGTTACGGGCAATGGAAGAAACTGTGTTTCGGCAGTCACCAGGTCATCGTGGGAGGGACTGCAGTGTTTTGGCCACACACTGCAACTGTGCATTAGTCATACAAAAAAGGAAGTCTCAAGTTTCGCCCTACTCTGGGTGAAATCTAGATCCATCATGGGACACTAAAAGAAATGCGCGTGAACACGAGGCAGGCTCCTGGAAAAAGAGAATGACAAGCACATGCCGGCTCTTGAAGTTATCCAGCATGTCGTAACCCGCTGGAACAGCGAGCATGCAATGTTGGCAATGCTGCTAAAACTTTGGGCTCCTATTTCTGTAGAGCTGTCGGAGTCTGACTCGGTGGAAAAACTGAGCGCACAAGAGTGCAAGCTGAACGCAGTGGTCAGAGTGCTTCAGCCCTTAGAGCAGGCTACTGCCGAGCTTTCTGCAGACCACTATCCAACTCTTTCATAAGTTATTCCACTCCTGCACTGCACACGTGTGGTGCTTGAGGAGCGCGTATCTGGAGCAGACGAAGACGCATTTTTGCCTCCAGTCTCTTGAGCAGTCTTTCGACACGATTCCGCGACATCAAGATGGCCAAAGTGCCAGCGCTTTCCATGCTGATTGACCCACGCTTCAAGAGCATCTGCTGCACCACGGAAGCTGGAAAAAAGTTTGCAAAAACCTTGCGTGTATCTCCTGTAGAAAAGCTTTCGCCATCACAGCAGGAATAAGACCAAGGACGTTCCTTCATGCCAGGATCAGCAATGGGGGTGACCAGCACGGTGTGGACTATTTTTTCTAAATTGAGCTTCACCCCATGCCAAAAAACTGAAAATGGACATGTCGCTGGGCAAGCGGCCGTACTGCCTGAGTTCACCGCTGCTGCCTCGAACAAAGAATCGATTGAAATGGTGAAATGGTCATGTGAGCCAATTGTACCAGGCCCTGGCTGTAGTAGCCGTGAAGTACCTCTCCATACCAGCCACTCAGACAAGAAGTGAGAGACTGTTCTCAAGTGCAGGCAGTGTTGTCAGCAACTGGCACGAGCTGCTGCTCACAGAGCATGTCGAGCAGCTTGTTTTCCTTCACGAGAATCTGTAACTGTGCAGTCAGCTGTTGACACGAGATGTACAACATTTTCAGTGCTCCTATTATTTTCATAACGTGAACATTTGATGTTACCTTCCCCAAGTGTTCATAAAAATAAATGTGCGTGAACACAGTTGAGACGCATGAAACTGATTGTATGAGTATCAGTTACTGTAAGTACGTGCATTTTTACGATACAGGATTATCGTTTTCCAAGGCATGTTAGAAAAAGTAGTAATTATATTTGAACGATTCGGTCCGAAATTATTCGAGAAAAATCCCTATTTGCGTCGAATTTCATTCGAACCAAAATTTCACTATTCGTTCAAGTCTACCAGCATCCCATGTAGCAGCTTTCGCGGCCAATATTAGTATGAATCTCTATGCTGAAACCGAGGCTTGATGCTACCCTGTGTTTGTTTACCTGACAACGCTGTGTTTGTTCACCTATCCGTGGTTTCAAGTTTGTTTTTGGTTCTGTTTACGGGGTGGTGGAAAAATTTCAGTTCCGATTAACGAGAATTTTGTTTACATTGCCTTAGTACAAAACTACCCAACTGCAAGGCGCTTGTTCCCTTGAAGCTGTTGTTCCGTTTAACCGACTTGCCTCTACCAAGATTATGGTGCAGTTTAGTGTATTCGTAGATCCCCGAAAAACAATAATGCAAGAAACCTGTTGCGGTGTCCGTTTGTGCAGGTCTATTAACATGGGAGCCATCGGAACCGTGGCTGGACACGAGCTTACGCATGGCTTTGACGACGAAGGTAGACAATTTATTCATTACTCATCACTCGGGTTGTGCAATTTTCTCTGCAAATATTATTGTCCTCAATGTGCTCCATGTGCATATTAATAGAATTGTATATAATCATTAGAAGATCGCTTTGATTTAAGGATGAGTTGAACGGAGACGCCTAAACTGTGTAACATAATAGGCAGTTTTAGAATAGGGGAAGCCGGCGTTGCGGGCCCCCAAGGAGTAAGGGGAACCCAACTGCAAGGCGCTCGCGCGCGGCGAGTTTTAGTAGAGGGGCGCCCCCAACAGCCCGCAACCGGCTTGCGTTGCTTAGGTCAGCTCGGGTGATGGGATCTTTAGGCTTAGCATCGTGGCGGATATTTAATCGCCGCTATTTGTGCAACTGCGAATGACAATCCATAACGCAACTTTTCGCCTCACTACCATCCCCTTTTTCGCGTGTGGAACTTTATTTCAGCTATAATTTCTTTGTGAGCGATCGGTGACCAAGACATCTGCCGTAGCCGTTTCGATGCTTCCGTGAAGGTAGCGCCAACTTTAGTCCACTCGGCGCACAGCGCGCCGCGGTGCCGGTCGGACCTCCCAACCTCCGCGCCGGTCAGCGTAGGCTTAGTATCGCTGCCGATATCTGATCGCCGCTTTTAAAATAAGCTTGATAACAATCCCTTTAAAATACTTAGTAATCACACTAACACCTACTTTCTCGCATGCCGGAACTTCTTTTTAGCGGTCAGATTCACTGGAAGAGTGGCGACAAGGTGTTGCTACCGTGACTTGCGCCGGCTCGAGCCGCGTAGTTGGCCGAGCGGGCAGGCGCGGCCGGCCTAAGCGCGGACAGTTTCCGCAGACAGAGAACGCTTCAAGATTGCCTGCTTCTTGCGGACAACGCGGAATCTACAAATTCCGTTCAGCGATCGTCGTAGTTGATCGGGTGGATCGGGAAACGAGCCGCAGGGTTCGCTTCAGCCAATATCATGCGCAGTCTCGCTGGCTGCGAGAGCGGCGCAAGAACGCAAGCTCGAGCTGTGGGGCATCCGTTACTTCGGAAAAATAGCGTGCGCGCTAAACGCAAACCCAAAGCCCCAAGGACGGCTTGGGTTCTGCGCATGCGCAGTTCAGCAGCCCCAAGGCGCCTGGGGCCCCCTAGAATTCATGTATATAGCTCACCTAGGGGAGCAGAGTTGCGTGTCCATCCGCCATCTTGAGTTCCAGGTCGTGCGGGAAAGCCATCCTGTCTCGCATGCACGAGCTGCCGCCGGGGCAGCGGCATGGAGGAGTGGCGAGGAGCGGCGGGGACAATAACTAGCGCACGATAGTCGGCTGCTTATCAGTTGAGTGGCCGCCGCTGCCTTCCGCTTCGCAAACGCCGATGCTCAGTTGAGCAAAACTTACTGAATACGGGGTCTTGCTGCGCAGCACTGAAAGCGCGCTTTGCTGTCGAACTGGAACTCGCGGCATGTGGCAATGCAGACGTGCAACTCTTGCGCTACGCGATATACAGGAACTCTAGGGCTCCCAGAGCGTTGGGGCCCCTATTCTAAAACTCCCTATTCTTCAGTAAAGGGTTCAATCGCTCTATGTTGACCATTATTTTTTTTTTGTTCTTGAAGGAAGTCAGTATGATGCACAAGGTCGGCTACGGGAGTGGTGGAGCAACGACAGTCGACAAAAATACCGGGAGAAGTCTCAGTGCTTTGTGGAACAATATGGAAGCATTTATGACAAGGAAGCTGGAATGAAGGTACCTGTCCTTTAACACGTTAACAAGACGAAGAAATGAAATATGTCGCAGCGATGCTTGCTATATGTCCTTGCTACCAGCTAATGCGCATACTCGACATAGTTTAAAAGCGCGACAAGACGGGGACACGAAAGATGACACTTACACAGGACGGGCGCATGACAGTCCTCTTGTCCTCTCTTGCATCCCCGTCTTGTCGCGCTACGATATCGAGCTCATTAAGCAGCCTGTTCAACAATGTGATTCCCTAGGTTATAGGTGAGGCTTTCCTGCATGTCCTTTTAAAGATGATAGTCTTTGTTGGGCTACTTAAACCCAGAAATTTTGGTCTGTCTGTCTGTCTGTCTGTCTGTGACTCGATTCAGCCACCCAGCCAAAGTAAAATGCATACAGCGCAATTGTCTTATATACTTACAGCCAAATGTGAGCGTCTAAGCCCGGTTTATAGGTTCATACTTGTCAACTTTGCTGAACATGAACCAGACAATACGCAAATATAAGACAGGAAATTAGTACACAATGGATATTTACAGTGTTCCTTTATTAAAAAATTCCTGGATGCTTGGTTTTCGATAGCAAATGATATTCTACATATACTGCAGAACAACGCGTACCGCCTGCTGTCGCCCGCGCCACCTCCGGGCGGCATATGAGAAATCACGCGGCAACAGCAACGAAAGGTTCCAATAGCTTGGTTTCACGTTCTGCCTGGAACGCACGTGTAGCACGGCAACGCCTGTTCTATAAACCTTGAAGTCGGCCGCCTCGATTCACGCGCGTCTCCGCCGTACTGCAGCGCTAGCATCGAGGAACCCGGCCTGTAGCAGTGGAACGCGGTAAATTCAAATCGCCTTGAGCAAACCTTTAGTGTGTTTACCTTGGGATGAGCGCGACGGTACAGGAACAGCATGAGAGGTGAGCGGGAAAGCAAAGGGGGGCATTTCCTTGGCAAATGTCTACAAAGACTATCGTCTTTTGACGACATTTGCAACGAAAGGAGCAGATACGCGGCCAATTTTTTTCACGTTAATTTTGACATTTTAATATTGATCTTTGACAGTCCCCAAGCATTCTTAGTAGGTGTTCTCAAGACTCAGCAAACATGGCGATGCCCCCGTAAATTTCAAATGTCTTCCATATCAGTAAGCGTTACTAGTCTTGTTTACTCATCCCTATGAAGCTTTCTAAATATCGATTTCACACAGGCTATGAACCATTTTGGCGCGATGATGTCTCCTCGTCTGGCGCTTTTACTAATAAGAAGCTTTTCGCTCTTCTTACGAAAGACAATCGTGCCCTTACAGGCCTTGTATATATCATCCAAGATCCCCATGTAGTTTCCATCAGTATTTCCATCACTACTCAATGCTTCAGTTACTGCAGCGGTGTCTACTGAATCAAACGCATTTTCGTACCCTAAAAATATCATGTAAATTGGTTTATTATTGGTGACATGAATCGGATGTATTGTTGAGTAACATTCTTTACACCAATCCTGTTCTCAAGTAATCTACGTTACGTGTAGTAAAGCTTCTTTCTGACGGATTTGGTTCTTCGCTTCAGGTAAAGTTACCTGCATTCCCTTCGACTAGAACGAGGATTAATTGAGATTCTTTATAGACAGCATAATCCTGATTATGGGAAAATTAATGTGGAAGCTAAAGTGTCCGTGTAATATTGGTGAACCTCTTGGATCCGTCCGTGTAGACTTTATGGAACACCTTATTGCTCTATTTCGGTACTTTTTTGTTACGTATTGGGGCAGTAATAGTGATTTTTTTCTTTTATCACAGCTCAACGGGGATAATACACTTGGAGAAAATATAGCTGACAATGGGGGCCTCCGAGCTGCCTTCAAGGTGAGACTTCCCCTCCCTCAATGTAACCTTTGCTGCTACTACTTCATCTACCATTTTCTAATGAAAATACCAGCTTGATTCACTCATATACTAATTGGTAACACCGCAAAATTCTCATTCTTTCCTAGCGGGTGGAGGCATTTACGATTTGCCAGTACCGCAACCAATATTCAGTAATGACGGTGGGGCTTGCGTCTTTGAAGACTGTGCCTTTTCAAGGAAAACCACATCATACGGAAGGCGAACGCTTTTCTATATGAAAGTCTGACTCCATGCAAAATCTGAAGCATTCAGATCTTCTGTTACAAGTTAGTTCTGAAGTACACGTAACAAAAAGCACAACTCAAATATAACCGTGTGACCTTTGACAGATCCTTGCGAAGTCGTTAGCATCGCATCTCTCTGCTTCGCGCACTTGAGGATGAGCTGTACGCGCACGCTTTGTTCAGGCTTCGAAAGGCCGCACATCAGCGCCTCTCACACGCCTCAATCGAGCCGCATCTGTGAACTACGCTAAACATGCTTTGCATTGCTCCGGTCTTGTTCATCCAATTTGTCCTTTTTGGATGTCACTCCTCTCGTTTCTCAACAATCCCGGCATTCCACCCAATTATTCATATACCATTAACTTCGCCGTCCCCTCGCTACACACGCCATTTTACAATGGGCACAAGCTGTTGCGGAAGGACTCGCTGAGACGACGCGCGACAGGCGCGTCCGCCACCTCTACGACTTGAAGTCCACCTAACGATTATGTTGGCAGTGAACCGAAGTAAGCGACACCACATTCAGTGCCGCCACCAGCTCGACTGAGGTTACCCCTTTCCGCAAGCTCTCTGACGTGTTCTGCTCTTCTGTCGCTCTCTGTTCGCCGATCGACAGCGCAAATTTTTCCCGACGTACCCCATTTGTTACTCACGCAACAGAACGAAGTGCATGTATAAAATGAAGAATCAGGCGTGGTTAACACTAAACGGCAAACATCAACTGCCACGAAACAAAACTCACAATTACATTGAAACCTGTCTTTCCGCATGCTTTGTTCGACAGGCGTATAAAAACATCATAAAAGAGGAATGCGACGGGGAAGACACCCGATTGAAAGGACTGGAGGAGTTATCCGGGGAACAGCTGTTTTTTATATCCAACGCTATGGTGAGTATCCTCTCTTACGTATCCAATCCAGCAATATCTGAGTGAGTTCGCAGCTCGCATAAGCTTGCTTAACGTGTATTTATAAATCGCGTGACGGAAGTGTCTAATGAAAACTTTGCTGAATAAGAAACAAATAATGATGTCTGCACAGTACAAACCCGCTTCCTTGCGCTCAGTCTGTGCGCGCGTGATTAGAATGAGCTGATGAAATTTTAACATGTGTCACGAAGCTAGGGTTGGTGAAACTTGCTAATAAGCCATGTTTGCTTGTAGGTATGGTGCAATGTATTGCGTCCAGAGGAGAAGAAGTACGCAATCCAGTACGACGCCCACAGCCCCAACGAGTACAGGTAAGATGAGGGCTACATTACTTTTCAAAGTGAAATGGAAGTCTGGAAATGTACGCGGTGTTTTTGTATCTAACCAAACCCGTCAAAATAATATTAGCCATACAGCTTTTCTTATTACGCTAAAACAAGTTGTCACGTGAAGGTAGCTCATGAAGTACTATCTTCTTAAAGTAAATTAAAGCTTCGTCCCCCGCAACCGCTTTCATCAAGTCTTCTTTTTCATTCAGCGAAACAACGAAGCTCAAGCTGCGTACAAAGTATAAAGCGACTACGAGCGTACGGCATGTGAACAAAAATTGTCACGAAATAACAGAAGTGTCTTAATGACTGGAACGAACACTCCGGATCACTTCTTTAACCCCCGTTATATGTTCTGCTCTACACTTTGACCCAATATATCAGGTCTCAGCCAGCACTAAGTTTGGGCAGTTGTTGCGGGCATGTTTTCAGAAAAATTGTTTTGGGGACTAAGATAAAATGCGAGCACCAAAATGTGTAATAACAATTTTGTTTGTGTGTTGCATCTGGTGGCGCACTCATTTATTGTATTTATGCAACAGTCGGCAATTATTGCATTTTCATGAAAGCACCGCCCAATTATAATCCTTTGGACTGAATAATTGGCGGTATTATCAAATGACAGAAACCGAAAACTGACACCTTTCTCGATGTTCGAGCTGCTGTTACCCTTCCTCATTTTTGTTTTCATTTTTCAGGGTCAATATACCGATGCAGAACATGGCTGAGTTCTCAAAACAGTTTAACTGCCCAACCCATTCCCGCATGAACCTGGAACGCAGCAAAACGTGCGCTTTATGGTGACTTCAGTAAAAAAAAAAAAGGATAGCGACGGCTGGCGGCACCCTGGAAAAGATTTTTCACCCTTTGCCATGACTGCGTTCCTTGTGGATAAAGGAAACATGATTAATCACTGCACTTAAATTCAGAACAGAAATATTTTTCCGGAGTCAAGGATTGAAACAAAAAAGTGTTTTTAACCATATAAAGCGTTTTTAACGAGATAACTGCTAAAGTTTCTGATGCCTACAAATACGAGCTCAGTCCGACCTTTGAGACACTATTTTGATGTTACGCCATGACGAGAAGAAAAGACGGGGGCCTTTGTTTGGGGGCACGCAGTTGCTTCGCTGCGTGCGGCTTCGCTGGTTCTTATGCCTTATTTAAAATACGATTCCAACTATTCGCTTCGCAATATAACAATTTGTTTCGCTCCCACTTCTACCAATACGGTGTTTTTTCATTACTTAAATCGCTCACAAGAACTCACGCCCATACACGCACACGCACGCCGGTGCACGCCCTCACACAGCTGCACCCACACACGGGCGCACACACACGTAGTCAAAATTACCACTGCTTATGCTTTTTCATTATTCAGCAGCGTGAAGTCTCCAGCATGCGTAATTGTACATCATTAAATATTCTTCAATTTGCTAGGGACAATCACTAATAAACTGCGATTACGAAATGAAACTTTCTCGCATTCAAAGGTCGGCAAGAGATATTCCCTCTCGGTGTCTGGAATGCAACCTATTTTAAAGGGACTCTGAAACACTTTCTTCAACATTTTTTTGAAATATCAAATTCTTGCCAGAACGTAGGCACCCAATACACCCAGTACTTAGATTAGGGGTTTGAAACGTTCTTCAGCCAGAAATTACTGCTCTATGCCCATAACGTAACTTGGAAACTCGCTCAAAAATTTTTAAATGCAGAGCATTTCTTTAACTAACGATGTCACCCGTTCTTGGCGTCCGTAGTTGTCCGCATCGCTCGCCTCGACATGCCCGGCTCAGACGTTTCGCTATCGGCGCGATCAACATTCGACAGCGCGCCCAGGCACGTTTCAAGGACACTATCTCCCCTCTCTCGGACTTAACGTGCGCCGAGGCTGCCAATTTTACTGCTAACGAGCGCTCTCTCGTCAGCAGTTGCCACAAGTGCAACAACATTAACGTAACGCAAACTACTTAACGTCGTGCGCCCCCGGAAATGCTCTGCATTTGATCGTGCCCCTCGCGAGGGGGATGTTTCACTGCGTCGACATGCGAACAGTTTGCCACGCTTTAGTTTCAGTTCTGTATCTCCCCGCCGCTGCCGTGGAGAGAAGGCGGCCGGCCGCGACTCTCGCCACCGCGGTGCTGCGGTTGCGAGTTGCGCTAGGAAAGCGAGCGTCGTCTGCTAGTGGGGAGCGGAACGCGTTCCGCTCGGCATCTCCGGTCTTCGCCACTTCTGGCTGCGTACTGCAAAAGAAATAATTTCCGGCGACGCGACTAGGATCCGCAGTCGCTGATCCCAAGTCGCTCGCCGAGGCAACCACATGACAGCGACGGCTCGAGCGACTGAGTTTTTTTTTTTTCTTTTTCCCGGTCTTGACTTTTTTCGACGGCTCGAATTACGTCACTAGGGCCATGTAGCGGCGGTTGGCCGGTTTTCCTTCAGTTGCAGCAATGAACGCTTTTCGACAGCAACTTCGAAAATAAAGCCACATGAATTCACAAAGCAGAAACCGAAGGCGTATCTGGTGCGACGGGAACATCACGCAGTGCCGCGCCGTGCTGGCGATAAGTGTAGCTTTCGCGGTGTGCTAAGAGTGAAAGCGTTTATCGAAAGTGTTGCAGGGTCCCTTTAAGGTACACAACACTCGAACAGTATTTAGTGTTGGATTAAAAACACTATTAAAACATTAAACTTCCTTTTCTGAAGTTTTATTATTGAAAAGTCGAACAGTTCATGTAGCAGTACTCAACTGAAAGACGTCACTGTAACGCGCAGGAATTCACGAAGCATGGACTTGCGAGGATGTACAATATGTGGTAATACTTAGGTGGTCCAAACCTAGCCAGGACACATACGTGCAGTCAAAATATCTTCCGTTCCTTTGTTCCCAGTTCGGGCGAACACCAAAGCGGTACCTGCGGTGACCTCCACTAACCTTCGGCGCAAGAATTATATTGGCTAATATTGGTTAAAACTCATACTAGCTAATTTCATCGCGATAACGTATTACAACATGCTGACGGTGTTTTGAATTGCAGCAACACAGCAAACATCTACATAGCGAAGTTTAGTGAATGCGCTCTAAGCGTTGTGCGCAGTAGTGTAGCAGGTAAGACTGGCGTCGCCCTGTTTCGACGCGAAACATGTGATGACGTCATAAACCCTCACTTGTGCCGCCGGTTAGCACTCCGCTAGTCTCCTGCGTTTGAATCTCTCCAGAAAATTTAAACGATACAGTAAAACACTATCATATTTGTGCGCTGCCAATGATGACTTCTAGCTTGTGGAATTCCTCAAAAAAGACTACCGCTAACACTTTTAACTGAGCATAGTTGATAAGAACAGTAGTCGGAGGGTTTAGGCCCAAAAAAGTGGATAAACTAAAACCAAAGGACTCTCACAAAGTACGCATAACTAACGTGAGGATACGCGCAGCACAACGGACCCATCAATAAGCATTTCGAGTTTTCTCGAGCAACGCTCTAAGGACGTTCCCGATGCTAACCCTCAACCCTCCATTTCTTTTAAATTAATCTTCCACTTCCCAGAAAGCTGCATGTCGTGTCCGTTGGAGTGGGTTATATTACAATATATTGCATGAATGCTTGGTACTTAAGCATCGTTTTTACGCGGCTTTTATTTACCTAGATACTTTCTCGATACTCGCTTAGGCAGGTCTTTGCAATATCCGGTCGTGGAGCGGAGCAGAAATATTCCTCTAGTGGGTGCGATTTGTCATTGTGTCGCATCCCGGTGGCCCGGACACTATTCGCGTGGGAGAAGCCTGCGTTTGTGTAAGCGGAAGAAATTTAATATGAGCGCCCCACCACATTCTTTTCACACAAAAAAGCAACTAACAAAAGCGGTTGGGAGGCAGCTTGAACGTAGAAGCCATGGCCCGTAGGAATTCTTTGATAAAGGCTCCTCTTTCGAGGCGCGAAAAAGAGACGCTGCGCGCTTTCATATGCATTTGTAGTGGTGTAAATTTTCCACTTAATCGCTATCTGTAGGAGTGCTCAGAATTATAATGTAAGTAGCAGGCATACGTCGAATACATAATGCAATACAAAATACTCCTTCAAGTAACGCAGGTGACTGAGACGCACGTGGTAATAATGTTCTGGTTACTGGATACTTAGAACGAACAAAAACGAAACCTGCACAACAGAGGGACTCGTTATGCTTATATTGCTATTCAAGCGAAGCTTCAGCACCCTCGCTGATGCCTCTCTAGGCCAGTACGCCCTGCAGGAAGGCCAACTTTCTCTGATGATCAGGACAAATGATCGCGGTTGAAGTAAAAGAATAAAAGAACTGCAGAATTCAGAGAATTGTCTACTAACCCGCAGCTTTCTTATAACGCTTGTTTCGAGTGTGAGTTCGTTGCAGCCTTTTTTTTTCTAAATCCTGTCCGACCAAATATCTCCATTTGCGCTATTATAACGAGTACAGATGTTTCTTGCGCCTAATCTGCACTATTGCAGAAATGCAGAGCGCTACACGGTTCGCCATTTTCAGTTTTTATTTCTGTCTTATTTTTTAGTATTTCAAAAATATTTTTAATCAATTACTTCCATTTACGCTATTCTATGATTACAGGTGGAACTGCCGCGAAATCTGTATTACTGGGGAATTACGGCCCACCATTTTCCGTATTTTTTATATTTGTCTTATTTATCAGTTTTTCGGTATTTAGCAGGGCCAATTAAATTCATTTACGCTATTAGAAGGACTACAGGTGGAACTTCCGCGAAATCTATTTATTGCGGAATTGTGGAACGCAGGGCGTTACAAGGTTCGCCATTGCCCGTAGTTTCTATACTCTTCTCATTTTTTATATGGCCGCCAACCATGTACGGGTTTGTTTTTTTATTGTTTGTTTTTAATGCCCGGCCGCGCCCGGCTCTGTTATCTGTGTCCCATGCGAAGCGCGTGTTCCATTCTTTATTTTTAGGCCGCACGGGATATCTCATTCATATAAGCAGAGTGTTTCGCCCTAACGCCGCTATCCCAGAACAATCTTCTGTGATCTACAACGTTCTGGATGTGAATCGATGGTTCCAGAAACTCTCACGCCGAAAGATAAAAGCCTGCACAGCAGGCGCCGCGGCATTCGATTCTGCGACGCTCGCCGACGCAAGTCACTTTGTTGACCGCTGCTTCACCGTCTTGGGCGGTGGAGTTTGCGCCTGCAAGAGTTCGACTTTACAATCGTCTACAAATCCGGCAGGAAACACTCCGACGCCGACTGCTTGTCCCGCGCCCCTGTCGACCCACCACCACAAGACTCCGATGAAGACAGCGCGTTCTTCGGAGTTTTTACGGAGAGCGACCTTGCCGCCCAGCAGCGTGCCGACCCCGACTTGCGCGTAATGATCGACTACCTCGAAGGACAAAACGTCGCCGTGCCTAGGGCGTTCAAGCAGAACTTACCAGCATTCAGCCTCAAAAACTCCGTACTCGTGAAGAAAAATTTCAGCCAAGGAACGAGGACGAATTATCTACTTGTCATCCCCGCAGACCTTCGTAACGAAATTTTGGAAGCGTCCCACGACGACCCGTCTTCCGGACATCTCGGCACAGCTCGCACTATTGCAAAAATTAAGGCGAAGTACTTCTGGCCCCGCCTTACGTCTGACGTCACCCACTACGTTCGGAGTTGCCGTGACTGCCAGCGACGAAAAACGCCGCCGACAAGACCCTCCGGACTTCTGCAACCGATCACCGTCCCGTCAAGGCCCTTTCAACAGATTGGAATGGACCTTCTAGGCCCGTTCCCTACGTCACGATCAGAGAACAAGTGGATTGTCGTAGCGACAGACTACATGACGCGCTACGCAGAGACCGCTGCTCTTCCGAGGGGGACAGCACAAGAAGTCGCCAAGTTCTTCATAAACCAGGTTGTGCTGCGACATGGAGCCCCTGAAGTCCTAATCACGGACCGCGGAACGGCCTTTACCGCGGAGCTGATGCAAGGAATATTACGCTACAGCAACACGGATCACCGAAGAACGACGGCGTACCACCCCCAAACGAACGGACTAACGGAACGTCTGAACAAGACGATTGCGGATATGCTGTCCATGTACGTCGACGTTGAACATAAGACTTGGGACGAAGTCCTCCCGTATGTCACGTTTGCGTACAATACAGCGACGCAGGAAACTACGCAGATGACACCGTTCGAGTTTGTGTACGGAAGACGGCCGACTACGATGCTCGACGCCATGCTTCCGCATGTAGAAGACGACGACCTCAACGCCGACGTCCAAGGATACCTTCAACGTGCGGAGGAGGCCCGCCAGCTCGCTCGAGTTCGTATAACGGACCAGCAGCTGGTGGATGCCGGCGCTACAACCTCCGACGCCGAGACGCCGAGTACCACCAGGGGATCGTGTGTGGGTTTGGACTCCCATTCGACGACGCGGACTCAGTGAGAAGCTTCTGCGACGGTATTTCGGACCCTACCAGATTCTACGACGTGTTGGCCAATTAACCTACGAAGTGATCCCCAGTGGTGATTCCGGTACATCACGACGACGCACGCGACCCGAAGTCGTCCACGTGGTTCGCCTCAAACCGTACTTAGCAAGATGACGAACTCTTTTTGTTGTTGTTTTGTTGTGGCTGTTTGTTCGGACTGTCGTTTTATTTTAGCATCGGGTCGATGCACTTTAGAGGGGGGGGGGGGGTAATGCCACGAACCATGTATGGGTTTGTTTATTTATTGTTTGTTTTTAATGCCCGGCCGCGCCCGGCTCTGTTATCTGTGTCCCATGCGAAGCGCGTGCTCCATTTTTTATTTTTATGCCGCATGGGCGCTCTCATTCAGATAAGCAGAGTGTTTCGCCCTAACGCCGCTATCCCAGAATAATCTTCTGTGATCTACAATGTTCTGGATGTGAATCGACGGTTTCAGAAACTCTCGCGCCGAAAGATAAAAGCCTGCACAGCAGACGCCGCAGCATTCCATTCTGCGACGCTCGCCGACGCAAGTCACTTTGTTGACCGCTGCTTCGCCGCCTCCGTATTCTTTTGAGTTGTTAGGGGAGCACAAGTTCGCTCCAATAAACTTGTTTCTCCTTCAAGACAACTGCGTCGTCCTTGTCTTCGTGACAATATTTTCAGAATTTAGTTTGACCAATTACATCCGTTTATGCGATTATAACTACTACAGGTAGAACTATTGCGAAATCTGCATTATTGTGGGAATGCAGGGCATTACACGGTCCTGTTGGTGGGGGTACTCGGCAAAGAATGCTCTGCATTCAACGTGCTTCAGGTGGCAGGAATCGAACCTAACTCCCTCGCGTGATGAAGCCAGCGTGTATTCGATTCCTTCATTTGGACATGGTCGAAGCGAACGCCAAGGAGCAAGAACCGATTCGCGCGGTTCACCCCAAACTCAAGAATTAGGCCTAGGGAATGCACACCGAAGAGTTGCTGTGGGTATTCTATAAAAGTGGTTCGTCACCCTGACCCAAGCACAAGAAATCTTCTTGAACCAGTTCCTGACCAACACCTATACGGCACCAGAGACCATTCGACAATGGTATTATCCCCAGCACGCTCCCCAGATGTCCCTACTGCCACCACTCCATCACAGCGGATCTCCCCCGCCTCATCTGGCACTGCCCCAAGTTTTCTCCCTTTCGCACATTCACTCCCCTTACCGCGACACCTGTATTTACATCGACCCAACATGCCTCTCACGCGGCACACTCTTCTAAATCATCATTTATTCCACAACAAGCCGCCTAGTACGGGTAATTTAGCAGTGGTGTGCACGACTTTTGAAGAGATCCCTTAAAGAAGGCGTCATAAGGACTGTGGTCCGCCCTCCCCGCTCCCTTCCTCCCTCCCCCCTCCCCCCCTGGCATTTGGCCTTCCTTTCTAATAAAGTTTGCAACAACAAGCTTCAGAGCAGCACACACTCGCCGTATTGGATTGTCCGACCAAAGAATCCATCCCGAGAAAGTTTCGCGTACAATTATCGTCGTCGATAGACGGAGGGGTGCACGAATTTGGAATACGAAACACTTTTGGCCGTACCACACTTGTCTTCAATTTGATGGGCTTGGGTGCGGGGACCATTTAGCGCAGGTCTTAGAAAAAAAAATCCATTTGCCGCTTTTTAAATTGACACCAGCCCCCATGCTTCCTGTAAGGGGAGCGGGCCCATTTGGCCCCGATTATGTGCTTATACCGCACAGTACTATGGTGTTGTACGGCCGGCTGCTGCACAGCTGCATTCGCGCGCTTGGAGAAGGGAGAAGAAACGCTTAGGTGGAATAAAATGTGTTCTCTGTAGCTGGAGAGGAGAGTCTGTTCACACCTGCGTGCACCAGTCAAAGCCGTGTTAAACATGGTGTCAGAAGTTGTGCGCCATCATCCGTAAGCTAAATTGCTTGGGGGAATCCACCTGGGACGGCATCCAACCTGGACAACGAAGAAAACAGTACGGCCGACGCTCCGACGGCCATGCCACCCATTTCAGCAGCGCCGATGGCTTCGTTAGTGATACAACCACCGGCAGGCTTCTGCGTCTTGTCGCCCAACAAGTGGCCGAAGTGGAAGAAGCGCCTCGAACGTTTTCGTAGCTCTTCTGGACTCAGTACACAGCCCGAAGAGCACCAAGTCGGCGCCCTGCTGTACATCATGGGTGACCAAGCTGAGGACATCTTTGGCACCTTCAACCTTATTCAGCGTCTAAAGGTCCAACGAGACGAAAGATCCAACGAGATGGAAGGTCAAACAGTGAATCTTACGTCTCAGCGGATCTTTCATCTCGTTGCTCGACTGGACCTTCCGTCTCGGTGGATCTTTCGTCTCGGTGGATATTCAGGATCGATTGGACCTAACGTATTGGTAGGTCTTTCGTCTTGTTGGACATTCAGTCCAAAAGCGCTTCAACCTGACCGATGAGGAATCAGCAACATTCACCTTTGTGATTGAACGATTTGACAAATACTTATTCTCTGTCGCAACGTCATATTTGAAAGAGCGCTTTTCAACAATCGATTACGACTGGATACAGAGTCCGCAGAAGAAGGAATTCGCACCAGCCCTTCACTATCTCTCCAAACACTGGCAGTAGGGTAGTATGCAAGAAGAGTTTATCTGTGATTAATTAGTAGTTTTGTTTTTGCTTTTGTTTGTTCTTGCTTTTGGTTTTGGTTTCCATTTGTTTTGGTTTGTTTTTTCTTGTTTTTGTTTTCGCATTGTTTTGTTTTTTATGTTAATATTCGTCCGATAACCGTTGCTCATCTTTGGTATAAGTTTTCCCCTCTCGTCGTCAGCTGCTTTAAGCAATTTCAATTCCTGTTCCGTGCGTACGATCCTTGTCGACCAGGTCGCACGTATACCCAAACTTCTTAACAAGGCTGCAAGCATCGTTATCAATGTTCTCATCCCCAGGGTTGCTTTCCTCTGGGGACGAGGCCCTACCCGATACTCCCGCCTGGGTTCCAAGACCACAAACACGTTTTTACTGTTTTCTTCTCCCATACACCGTTATTGCGAAAATACCACCTGCCAACTACCTCCTGCGTCGACCGTTGCTGCCTCCCTACTAAAATTATGGCGTTGTTTGTTGGAAACCATCCAGTCGTAGCATTGCGGTGCACGCTACAGAGTGCGCAGCGAGGCAGTAGCCTTCACCCAGAGGGCGACAGGAGCTTTCAACGCCACTCGGACTTGACTGTGGCCACCCATAAATCCCCACAGTTTCCGCTCTTTCGACTGCAATTCACAACATTTGTCTTGGTCGGAAATATACTACTTTATTTTCATTCTGCCTCTGAGTGGTCACAGCACTTTGCTTTTCTTTTGTGTCATGCCTTAAGCAGATGACGCCTGACAAAAAAATGCTGCAATTCTATCACTTTCGCATCACACTTTTTATCTTGTCTTTCATAGTGACCGTGCGAGCGCCGAGCAAAGCCCGAACTGCCGCGGGCTTCAGTGCCTTGTTTTTTTTTTTTCCTCGCCATCTTCTTTTTTCTTCGTCCGCCCGAGCACTCGTCAAAACTACTGAAATAACATTTCACTCAAGGACGTGTGGACACTCCGCTTTCTACGCTCGCTTGGACATCGCTCTTTCCGCTTAGTGTTTTAGCCCTGCGGCTGCTTTTGAGGCGGGATAAATGAGTAAAAGAACAAACCCGGGCACCTTCGACACATTCTCAGGGTCTTTTCAAGATCCTGTTGTCGGCGCTGTGAAGACTACTTTGTTTCGCTTCCAAAGATAGGGAGGGCGCGTTGCCCATAAGTGTCGCGGGAGCAAGCTTAGTTCATTCTTTAAGTCGGTCACGTCCTGTGGCAATTTTCTATGACATCCATTTTATTTTTTTTGTGATCTTACCCTGGAGGCTATGTTTCTATGATTTGCTGACTTGGTCGTGTTCGCATTTCTGCACTTTCGCTCCCTGCCCTCGCGATCCTCTTGAAGCCACCGCTGGCCACCGGGAGTCTAGGCGGCCGCGGTGGCAGTGGCGGTGCAAGAAATGTTGTTTGACAGGCGCTGATGCCGTGGTCGAGCCATGTAGGATCTTCCTCGATTGTATGCTTAACTCTGTATGCTCTTGTAACTAAACATTAGAGGTCACATCAGGCGCACGCATGCACGCACGCACGCACGCACGCACGCACGCACGCACACACACACACACACACACACACACACACACACACGCACGCACACACGCACGCACACACGCACGCACGGACACACACACGCACACACGCACACACGCACACGCACACGCACACGCACACGCACACCACACACGCACACGCACACGCACACGCACACACACACACACACGTATGTCTCTGTATGCTTAGATCAAGATTAACGTTTTCTTTCAGGCTACACGCGACATGCCTTCAAGAACAGTACTACTATACATAGAGAGCTCGTGAGTCCTCTTGGCACCATTACCAGCTCTTCTCGAATTATTCTTTGGGATAATTTTCTTGGGAATGCCTGAAGGCTCTCAGAATGTAAGCAAGTTCTTCATTGTTTTGCAATGAATTTCCAAAACTCTTCACAAGAAGGCTGCTCATATCTTCTTTACTCCAATTAAGCGGTTCCTACTATCCGAGGGGAGCGGGAGATTTTCCAGGGCTTGTAAGTGGCGGCTTTTGAGTTAAGTATTCAAATGATAAATAGGGGAGTAAAAAATAAATATAACCGGCGTTATTTTGTGGGGACGGGTGAGACAAAATGAAATCAGCACAGTTTCATTTCGTTCACTTCTGTTCACTTCGTCGTTTACATCTGGGGACACATCTTTCGCCGATCTCATACTTGCCGTCTCCTTTCATAATAATCTAGCTCCTAAAAGCAAAACAAACTTGCGAAAACACTCATGAAACAGTCTGAGCAGCCAAGCAAAAAGCAAACTCCAATTGGTCATATGCATTTGGCTCATTTTGATCCGTGGAACAGCATTACCTGGCTCATTTTGATACGAATTATGATCTGCGTACAAGCCTTCAGGGTATTATTTCGACTATTTCCTTACCGCTCCTTTTCTAGGGGGAAGTTGGCAGGTTTTCTTGTCACTGCAGTTGTATCCGACTCAGTTTCGGTTTCCGGATCTCGCTCATTACGAAAAAAAAAACGCCTCATATGTTCTCGAACGAACATTCACACGGCAGCCAATTAGCACTCAAAGTTACGTCAATTGAAGGTAACCCTAAGGTATAGCAAGCGTAAAAAGAACCCAAAGAAAAGTCCCCACCAAATGTTGGCCATGCTGAGCCGGTGTCTGCAGGCCGTCGTACGTTCGGCCGACGATGCAAGGCGCGGTGCGACGTGGCAACGAAGACGCACCATTGTCCCCGTAGACAACGGCCTGCTCGGCACCACATCACGACCAGGCGCCAGGTTACGGAAGGCAGTAGGCAGCAGACAACCGTCAACTGCGTGTAGACGACGGGAAGCGGGCAGCTGGTCATCCACGGGAGGGGCACACCAGAGTGGCGCGCCTGCCTCGACTCCGGCTTTGCGCATCGGTCACATGATGCCAAGGCACCTGGAGTACCCCTCTCGACCGCGGGTCCTGAAAACGGACGAGCTTCGAGTCTTCCACGTGTGACGTCACGATCCTCGAACCTGCTTCCTCCACTCCTCCGCGCGTCCTCCCGTTCCAGCCAGGCCTACCCCGTTCCTTCCTTGTGGCCGCTTCTCTTTTGGCCACGTTACTTTCTCGTGTGGCTCGCTGGTTCATTTTCCTCGGCGAAACCATAACGAGGGCAATCCCGGAGCCCGCGTTAGCGTCACGAGCCCACCGTGGGCATGTTCCCGCCACGTTGTCGTCGTCGTCTTCGTCGAAATCAGCGCCTCACCTCCATGTGCTTACTGAAGGTCACAGAAGCCATGTCTTTGCGTTGGCCTGCTGCCGCTCAGTTGCAGTAACAAAAGCAACGCAGCAATATTCGAACGGTGCCCGTTGGAGACTGCATCTCACGTGGGTTCTGTTCTGTACTTGCTATAAGTGCGGTTCTCGCAACGTGGCACTAAATGGAGAGAGAAAATGAAAACAAAAGTGCCTGAATAAAAGAGATACAAACCCGGCCTTTTTAAAACGAAAACCGTCAGCTTTTTTAGGAACGAAGCACCTTCAGGCCGAGGCTTGTCAGACCGGCATCCGGCGTCCGTGCTCACGGCACAGCACCGTGTAAATCGAAACATCTGTGAACAAAAGGTTCACAAAAGGTTAAGCACAACAAAATAAAAGGTTCACTAAAGGTTAGAGAAAAACAGAGAGAGAGAGAGAGAGAGATACGCACAGCACCGTGTAAATCGATACATCTGTGAACAAAAGGCTCACAAAAGGTTAACATGAACAAAGTAAAAGGTCCACAAAAGGTTAGAGAGAGAGTGCTCCTGGAGAGCCGTGCTGCGCATGCGCGAGAAGGATTGGATTGGATTGGATTAAAATGGATGGCATTGGATTGAATAAATTGAATGGTATTGGATTAGATTGGATTGGAAATTGTTTTTGCAGCATTAAGCACTTTCACGGGTGATTTGCGGTAAGAACAATCCCCAGTGCTTCGCCCGCTCGCTATGATTCACTTCGTGGAGATACGTGAATTTTTTGTCGCTCTTCTATCTCCCACCAATACGCTGCCCAACGTTTTGGTTTTGGATAGTGATTCGGGCTCCAAGTTTACTCACTGAGAGAGTCAGACAGCCAGGGACATATTTTTAATTGAGCCTGGCAAAAAAAACGCTGAAGTAATTTCTCGGAGTTTTACAACAGGGTCATAAGCAAAGTACACTTTTGTTCTTATGCAGTGCACAGACTGCGAACAGAAAGTTACTCCGGATTATCGAATTCACCCCCGCCCCCTTCCTGCCCCCTTCCCACCTTACCATTCATTACCGTACACGCTTTCAGTCTCGCGCGTGTTTCTGCAGGCGTTTGCGTGCTTTGGTGTTAATCCAATGGAACGACAAAACCCACGTCTCGAATTTCCCTGTAAAGATAGGCGGAAGGATAAAAAAATATCCCAAAGATAAACGAGAACGGAGAACGGCAGGAGGGCATGTGATTGAAATGCTTCTAACGAACTGAAACCATGTGTTTTGTTTGTTTGCGCTCGGTGCGAAGACGGCGGAATAAGAAGACGAGAGGAAAAGCTAGATTTGCTAAGTGAATACCCCCTGGGTACCGACATTCAGAGACAGCAGAGGTAAAAGTGCTGGCTGGTGTACCGACTAAGTGAGGCTGGCAAATCTTCTTCCTCCTTATGGCAACATGCGATATGCATGCCAAAAAATTAAGTGCCGTGTCGGGCTCTTTGAGGTTCTTATAACGTGTGAGTGGTTCTGAAAGGGACGCAGAGAGCGTGGTAAGTTTCTTGTTCGTGTGCGTAGAACTGGAGGTATTGTTTGGAATTAAGCAAACATAATTACGGGGAACTGGGGGGAGCGGACGTGTTCAAACGGAGAAGCCATTTACTGTATAATTCGAAACCGGAGTCCCAACGTGCGGGTTAGAAAAATATGCAAAAACATTTTGTATCGCCTGTAAACTAAGCGGAATTATTGTGCATTCGAGAGCCCAGCGAAGGGCAAAAAGAAACCTGGCAAACAGCAACGAAAAGAATTGACGTGGAAAAAAAGGGGACGTGCCGGAATGAAATTAACGAAAAGCCATAAGTACTCCAACCTGCTTCAGGCACCCCATCAAGTACACCAGAAGGTTTCTAGCCTGTTTTTGCTTTACCATGTAGCTAATATCTTCTGCTGGTTCACGTTTGGGCTATTTGGTTATGGTTTCTGAATGACTTCACAAGCGCACCATATAACAGGGATGATGAGAAGAGTAGTGGTTGGTCAAGTTGAGTCCTAGTTCGATTACAAAACACCTTTAGAATGCCTCCTCATTTCTTTTCTCAGCATTAAAAGTTGTTAACTTGCTTAAAACTTGCAATGCCCCTCATAAGATCTAGTAAATACGAGCTTTCCAGAGGCGTCGAAGTGAGTGCTGTACGTGATCGTTTTCTAGATGCCACCGACTGGAGACAGCTGCAGACAGGCACTTTCCCAAACCTAAACGTGCTGAGTAAAATTTATTCAACTCCATATGCAGACGCATTCCCATTGTGCCACCAAGAAAACCCCACCCTCTACCACACCACATGGGAATGCCAAAGCACAACGGCTGTCCCCAAAGGCAGAAACCCTAATGCGGAGCAATGGGAGGCACTGCCGGTCAGCGCCTGCTGTGAAGACCAGGTCGGTCTGATTCAGCGGGCAGGCAAAGGAGCAGAGGCCGTTGGCGCCCTGGACCAAGGGTACCACCCCTGCTGACCCCGTTGGGAACTGTCGCACGTGGGACGACCCTCGGTGGAGTGCTGCCCAACCACTAAAAAATATAAATAAACGTTTTCCCTTCCTCCCTGTCTCTCAATGGACAGTAGAAGTATAAGAGCATGATGAGCAGGAGTCCGCAGTCTTAAAATAACCAATCTTACGAATGGAGTGATTGAGATAGAGGAGAAATCGTCTGTATTCATATTTATTATTTCCCCTTCCAAAACAAGTTTTTGGTTTGTTACTTCTTGTGGCGGGGTTAACAAAACACCATTTTTTTATTGTCGCAATATGAATGCAGTGGTGTCAGCTATTGACCCAGCGGGTTTTGTCGTCGTAGATCAGACCCCGGACTTCACACGATCCGGTGTAGGCGAGAAGAAGGTTACTGGAAGCCGGAAGGAGAAATAAGAAGACAAGGCTGGCGGGTAAGTGCAACTTAACATTGAGCTGTTCGATTTCGGGTTGATCAATAACAACTCGATCTCAGAAGCCCTTAAGTTTCTTTTAGGTTTTCTTAAGCGTATGTTTTGTTAGGTTTTCTTAGGTTTAGGAAAGCTTAGGTTGTTAAGCTTAAGCTTAAGATTCTGAATTTGTCTTTGCAACACAGAAATTTTTAATCACAATGGGAACAAATCATAATTGACGTTTCGGGCGTTGCGCCGCTACTAGACAGCAATTTTCAATCTTGATTGAAAACCTGCGGCCCAGTACGCTCCAAAAGCGAATTTTAGCGGTCTGCGTTGGGCAACGCTACGTAGCCGTAGCCGGTATCTGCCACATGCCAGCTCAATACGCAGCCGCGTCATGGCATGCGTTCTAGTATACACCCTTCTGTCCAGGGCGTTGCCATTTTGCGTGCGAAGCTTAGACGCAAAAGGTCCGCTCATGACTGAGTAGTCGGCTCCCGTGTCTAAGAGGGCGAATACTTAGAGCCGTCGATGGACAGCTGAACGTCGGACGCTGCCTTCTTCGAGTTCCGGGTGCGTCGTGGCGTCGTATCTCGGCTTCTTCGTGTTGACGGTCGGGCACTGTGCGTCGTGGTCTTCGTTGTATTCTCATCGGCAGGTTCGGTCATGTCGGGTACGCGTCGCGCCGTTTTGCTGTTGTCGTGGTCGGGAGTCACGTCAGGGTTAGATTGGGTCGTCGGGGTCGGGGCATGCCGTGAATCAGGGTGTTCAGCGAGTCGCTGCGTCATTGGAGGTTTTCATTTTTCCGCCATTGTGCAACTTTACCTCCCGAGGTCGCTGCTTTTTCTTTCCCCAGCGTGGGCTGGGGAACCTTCCACGTGCGAAATTAGCATTGCTACGGCGGTTGGGCGACTGGTATGGGTAGGGCGACGGCGATCGGTTGAAGCGGGCTGGTCCTCGGTTGGTGTTGGACAGGTATTCGTCGATCTCAGTAGTGCGCTGGCCGGGTCGGGGGCGTGGGGCGTCGACGGAGAAACCACGAAGTCCTAGTCTTCTGTACGGGCAGCGACGATAGATGTGATCGCCCTCTCCGCAGTGGTAGCACAGCGGACGATTATCGGTGGTTCGCCATACGTCCGTCTTCCTCGGCGCCTGGTTTTGGCCTGCAGGGGATAGGGCGGGCGACAGGGGACGGCGGTACGGCGGGACTTCTTGATGACGGGTTGGAGAAGGGCGGGGTCGTCGAACAGCCGCGGAGTAGGTCATAGGGCTCACGTGGTACTTCGGAAGGCGTAGAAGTCCCCAAAGCGAGTTGAATTTTTTCCCGGATCCCGTCGCTCATAGAGGTGACTTGGGGTTGCGGTGTTGTTTGGAAGAGTTTCCGCAGTTCTTCCCTGACAACAGTGCGGATCGTCTCACGTAGTGTGTCAGAGCTAAGAGCCCCGGCATCGATCGTGTCTGCAACTAGCGCATTGATGGGGCGGTCGTACTGCCTCGTGCGAATTTCTAACGTCTTCTCCATGGCGGCCGCCTCGGACGCAAATTCAGTCACCGATTTGGGGGGGTTGCGGACAAGGCAAGCAAAAAGTTCTTGCTTTACTCCTCGCATTAGAAACCTCAGTTTCTTTTCTTACGTCATATCCGGGTCCGCGCGACGAAATAGTCGCTTCATCTCCTCAACGAAGATTATGACTGCTTCGTTCGGGTGTTGAGTTCGAGGTTCCAGTAAAAGCGCAGCTCGTTCTTTTCTCACCACGGTCGTGAAGGTCTTAAGGAACTCGCTTTTGAATTGTGTCCAGTCGGTCAAGGCGCTCTCGTGGTTCTCGAACCTAGTTCGAGCTGCATCCTGCAAGTAAAAGAAAACATGCCGGAAGGTTTCTTCATATGTCCCACCTGTTGAAGATCCGCACGCGCTCCAGCTTCTCCAACCATTCCTCCGGGTCTTCAGCGGGGGCTCCTCAGAAAGTTGGCGGTTCCCGGGGCTGCTGCAGCAGGATTGGCGACGTTGGTTCTTGCACCATGGTGGTGGTTGCAGCAGTCGTTGTCTTGGGTCTGCCTGGCAGGAGGCCGAACTCGGGCGGCAATCCTTACAGTCAGAGGCTGGCTCTAGTTGGATTAGGCTGGTGGCTTGCAGAGCTCGTCATAAAGGGTGCGTACCCAGCACCTTACCAGATGTCACGAAGCCATAGACGACGCAGTTGTCTTGAAGGAAAACGCGTTTATTGGAGCGAACTTGCGCTCCCCTAACAACTCAAATAATACACGGGCGGCTAAGCAGCAGTCAGCAAAGTGACGTACTCAAGCGAGCGTCGGAGATCGAATGCCACGGCGTCTGCTCTGCAGGCTTTTATCTTTCGGCGCAAGTGTTTCTGGAACCGTCGGTTCACATCCAGAACATTGTAGATCACAGAAAATTATTCTGGGCTAGCACCGTTAGGACGAAACAGTCTGCTTATCTGAATGTGGTAGCCCGTGCGCCATAAAAGTAAAGAATGGAAGACGCGCTTCGCTTGGAACGCAGATAACACAGCCGGGCGTGGCTAGGCAGTAAAAACAAACAATAAATAAACAAACCCATACATGGTTCGCGGCAATATCTAGCTGGTCGATTTGCTGGATTGTGCGTTCATTTTATGGTATATGCGAGCAAGCTGCTGCGGGAGAATGTTTTATGTCTAAGAATGCTGTGTCTAGTACCCCTACGCGATGCTTGCAGCGTCTTCTTCCCGCACGGAAATGAGTAGTTGGCGGAGAGATATAGGACATAGCAATGTGAATGCGGGTCATCGTAAAAACTAATAAAAATCACAAACTAAAAAGTATAACCAAACAAAATGAAAAGTCGTTCAATTTGGATATTAATAACCAAATCTGGCCATCATCGTCCGTCGCAGGAAATTAAAAAAAAACAATTAAAAAATCGGCTAACTCGTAAATTGCAAAAATCTGGTAATATAGCCATTACGTGATGAACTACAAACAAAAAAAATCATAACAGAAACTGAAAGTACAATAACGAAATCGCAAAGGTACGTCTATGTATGCTATTTCACAAAATGAACTAAAAAACTAAAATTGCAGAAGAATAAAAAGAAGACCGAAAATTAACCCACGAAATCACAGACGTCTATCTAGCCGCATACCATGGTGCGATTTAATCAAGAAAAAAATAAGTTAAACAAGGGGCACTTTAAAATTTGAAGTGCTCCTTCAATACTACCAATGATATATAACCTTGGTCAAACTGGAAAGCGGTGTAAGAATTAGTGCGAAAATTCTTATTATTTTTCTACCGTGTTTTTACATGCATATGCCCTTCTTATGTGTGGTACATTACTTGCGTTGCTTCATTAGATATTTTGAATTGTTTGTTCTATGTTTTTGTTCAATGATAACACGCCCCATACGCTCCACTCTCCTACACCGTATGTAATGTCGAGAGGGGTCGTTACGGTATTTCGAGAAGTGAATCTCAAATCCTCCCGCGAAAACTTCCTTTGCGGCAGTATGACTCTTTATGAGGTGGTGCACTCTTTAGGGGGGATTTGGTATCGCCGCGTGTCGCTATGTATATGCATACATCTTTATTGGCAAAGGGGTGTTGCTTGAGCTATGCCCATTGCAGGTAGCAAATTAATTTCGTCAACGACTAAGCGCCTACCGTCGCTTGTGGTACCAGGCCCTACCTGTACCACAACAAGACCCACAGCCACCTGACAGACATTGTACCACAAGATTGATACAACTACAGCATGCACTTTTTTTTTCAATGTTCTATACATTGAATATGAAAGGTGTTGCTTCGATAAAACTGGAGGAATAACGCACAAAATAGATGTATTTTAGGCTGCGGTGAAGGTGAAATCTGTTCCAGAGTAGCGCGATTTAACTTCGCAACCATCAACTTTGGTGGTCGGTTTTTCTTTCAAAGCGGAAGGGTAGGTGCAAGTCTGAGAAATCGGCGGCACTGGTGCCTGAAGCCGCTCTCGAAAGCAGTGCGTGAGTGAGAGCTCATGAGGTAGGCCACGACGAGTGCATAGAACGCCGGCCCGAGAACTCAAATCACGAGCCGAAGCGGTCGGCCAAAGGCATGGGCTAGCGTGCCCTGTATTGTATTTGTTCTGAAAAAGAGTTGCTGCTCTGTCCTTGAAAAAGCACATACCAGCAACTCTACCGGCGGAAGGCCGTGTGGCAGTCAAACAACCGCGTAGTCGTCGCCAAGTGCAGGCGCCGGAGATGAAGAAGACCGTCAAAAGGCTCGGGCTAACCGTAAGAAGGACGCCCCCGAAGAACATTCTAGGTGGCTTAAGACAAAGCGTGTCAGTAAGGAAAGATCACGTAGCTAGGAGGTTCGGAACAGCGCTAAGTCTTTTTGGAAGCGCACTTGAATGCGGTCTGTGGCAAGCGGATATGCATCGACGAAGTCCTTTTTCTTCTTCCGGTATCCACTGATTGGGCGGGAAAAATTACGGTCGACCTTCCTTGCTGGATGTGTTGGCTACAGCCGATTTGGAAAACGTGCTCGGTGATGCACCGAGACAAATTTCGAAATAAAAGGCGCATACAAGAATCAAAGGAAGAACGAAAATAAAATTATAAAAAATGAGAAGATTAAGTAGGAGAATAAGGAGAGTAAGGATAGTGGTAATAGTGGAAAAATGCATTAACAAATTGCTTTAAAGAATAAAGACTGCCATTTTCCTATAATAGGCTACTACCTATTAATTGCAGTTCACGCTTTGTAGCGTTAGAAATTACGCTTAAATTACAGAAACACAACCGTAAAAAACAGCCCTACACACACGAAGCAATTATAAAGCATTGGACATGTTAGCGGGGAATTCGCGTTTACAAAGGCAGCGTTACTATTATTGTTCCTGTGAAGACGAACAGTTCATGTAGGTGTAAATTTTCCTCAAGCCGTACTCGTGTGTAAGCAGAAACAGTCGCTTCTAGAAATAAACTTGCGATTTAAGACTCGGATACGTGTACGTGTGACCTGCTTGTCACAACCTCGGCTCCCAGGTCCTGCCTGCCGCAGCAACAACGAAGACAAGCGAGGGAAATTTACCCCGTTTAATATTTCGCCGCACGGTTTCACACGCTACAGTTATCCGATGACAGGAGCGAGAAGCATGCATGAGCAGGACATTGTACACAACACCACCACTGGGAACAGCCGCCCAATGTTAGCGCGCGGTAGGAACGACTAGATGATTTTGCCTATTGATCTACTCCAGGGACCTTGCTGAACACTTGCGAGACTCGATATTAAAACATTGACTACGCGTGCTGCTGTGAGGGCTTCCAGGTGAATTTGTGCAGCATCACACCTCCCATTAAGATAATTTTTTGAATGAGGCCACTTTCACTGCCGTGCCGAACAAAGCAAGCGTGCGTGAGCAAAAACGGCGGGTGAGAGAGAGAGAGAGAGAAAGAGAGAGAGAGAGAGAGAGAGAGAGAGAGAGAGAGAGAGAGAGAGAGAGAGAGAGAGGGGAGAGAGAGAGAGAGAGAGGAGAGAGAGAGAGAGAGAGAGAAAGAACTTTATTCTGGAGCTGTTGGGTCAACGGCGAGTGGTGACCAGCGCTTGGAGGGCGCCGGTGACCTGGGCTGCTCGTTCAGCGAGTCCTTGCTGGACCCGCGGATCCGAGCTGCCTAACGCCGCCTCCCAGTGCTCCACACAAGAGATGAGAGGGAATGAGTTTTGAGGGCATTGCCAAATTATGAGCAACTGTTTCGTGGGCTCCACAGTCGGGACATTGGGGAGAGGGAAATACAGATGGATAAATCGCATGTAGTCTGGTGCGAACATCGCTGACCCGTTTCTGATTTCTGCGGGGCCGGACTCGCCCGGAGCGTTTGAAGTGTTATCCCCCTCCCCGCCGTTCGCACCCAGACCCTAATTAAAGAAGGTCAGAGGGACGCGGGAAAGCGCACTTACATTCGTCCTTCTAACATGGTAATTGGACTCATCGCGAATTACTTCGGAACGTGAAACTTTGATGAGCGGTGTGGCCAGCTGGTGTGGCCACTGCGGTGTGGCCAGCTGGTGGCCTTCACCTTCCGCTCGTTGGCGGCCAATCAATTCGTCGACTTTATTAAGGGCATCGACGGCGGCGCGAGGGGTTCCTGCCCTTCTCAGTCGCCCACTAGCCCGCGCTCCCTGCAGGATGCTGTCAGAAAAAAAAACAAAAAACTGTGGTTGATTCCTCTGTCATAGGAATCAGTAAAACACGAAAGTGAAATGTGCAGCTAAATCTGCAGCTGAGCATGATTTGCGGGTCGGCGGCTGGCTTGTGGATGCGCTGGCGTTATTCCAGTGACTGGTGTCATTCCAGTGACGGATATGACATGAGTGAAATCTTGGTGTATCCCGGCATAAAGCACTTTCGTGTAATGTATAAAACTCGACAATGAACAACCCCAAGAATAACTTACTCTTTAGTACTAAAGGTGGCTACCCAGAAAGAAGACCTCTGTGCAGGGGTGCAACCTTTACAGACGCTTGCTTCGCTGTACTGGCGTCATTTACGTGACGAATATGACGCGAGTGAAATCTTTGTGTATCTGGGAATGAAACACTTTCGTGTTAAAAACACGTTTCTAAAAGTTTCGTTCGAAGTGGCTCAAAGCATTTTGGCCGTTGGCGAAGCTTGTAGCGTGGTTCGGACAAGCGTCGTCTCTTATAATTTCCTTTTTCAAAGTATAGTGACTCGTGTAATCAGTACCGACAAATTTAGGCCAGGAAGGAGATGTCATTGCGACATCACCGCAGATAGTATCATGTACGAGGGTAAGTCCTACTTGTGTACAGGGCGCATGTTTACACTTTCCTCTTGTGTAAGTTAATTATAAAAACATAGAACCCCGTTCGTATTTTAATTCCATGCGTTCTTTTCCTTGGAAAAGGTCGAGATGGTATAGCAAGTTCTTTCTTTTTTGTAACTATTCGGGAATATGTACTTCAATCGTTACTGCACGAATTTTAAAAATGTTCCTAAAATTCTGCATATTTTTTTTACGAGCCTTAGTATATGTATTTCGAGAGTCTGAACAAAAAATAAATGGCTGATTGTATGGTACCAGGGTCAGGGAAGAGAGCTAGTGCAGATTAGTGCAAGCAGCTACTTTTAAGTAGCTGCTTGCACTAAGAGTGTCGGAGCGTGCACGCAAAAATAAAATGGTCAATGCAAATCGCCGTTAGCCGTAGTTACGGGCGAAGCACCAGAAAATGTGGAATTTTTTAATAGAGCTTTACTATGACTGTATCTAGAGTTCCTTCTGGTGTCAAAGTGCACCCGTTGCAATTCTTGGCGTTGCACTGTTGTTGAAGGCAATTATCCATGACGTGGCTCCTACCATTATATTGTCACGTACCTCCTCAGAAAAAAAAGAGACAATGATAGGAAAGGCATAAGTGACCCCTTAGGTATTCTTTTTAGAATTCTGTATGAGGCAACTGTGCATAAGGTCTGGTTCCGCAAAAAAATTTCACTGAATTGTTTTCGGGGCTGGCTGTGGAATGCTTGAAATCAGCTTCGCCGGTTCTGCAGTTCAGTGCCGATTACAAGGAAAGAGTTGGACAAAAACAATGGTGCTTAATAGCGATGTTTCACCGAAAAATTTGCTTCAAAACTCTGTGTATGACGTCTTCTCTTGCTGAGGGCTCTGGCCTAGGTACTCTTCCGTCCTTTATTCTCGGTAGGTTCTTTTAAGGCTACGTTGCCGAAATGCTGTGATCCCGTGGAACGCGCGAACCTAATCAGAACGGGGAGGAGGCGTGAAAGACCTTACAGGGTCCGATAAAAGGCAAATCCTCTGCTCTTTCGAGAAGTTAACAAGGTCGAAAATTGCTCACTGTAATCGTGCACTTTGAGTCCGCTTTCGAACATGTTCCCCGCAGCATTTTTATTTTGAAAGGTACTGTTTTCAAAATCTGTCCTAGAACATTAAAAATTTGTCTTCCGTTTATGCGTCGGCCCACTAATTTTTACTTAACAATTTCGTGGCGAATATATGGCTCTATAGGAGTTCCTATGTTTGCAGATGATGGGACAATTCATGAATACGCGGACAAACATTACAGACATAAAAAAATTGCTTAAATCCACTCTGTGAAGGTGGTTGGAAAGCAAAGCTTTAAACGACACCCACAACAATCGCCCACGCAACGTCACTTGAATTCACACACGTGGCTCTACAAAGAGTGAAACCAGTGATTCTACCAACGGTTACCTGGAATTTGCGGTGGCGGTGTCCCGAACGCAGCAACGCCGGCCACGGCTAGGCTCGAACGGCGGACGCCGCCGCTGTAGCCTGACAGTGAGTCCACAGAACGAAAACGGAGAGAGGCATTTTCCCAGGGGTGAGATAGCGGAAACTAGCCATCCTGACGTGCTATCTCGGGGTTGCACCAACGCGAGACACAAGCGCAGACACCAAAACAATTCGGAATGTGAGCTCAGTGATCTCATTCATACCAATTTAAACTAGTTAGTTTAGTACGTTTGAGAATGGCGAGAAAGCTAAGGGAGATTTTATAATAGCTATTTATCAGAACCAGTTGCTCTTTTCGCCTTTTGCAATACCTCTTAAACCACAACCGAATTGGTATATTCACCAATTTAGAAAACGGACTTTCGTTCGGAGAATCAGTGCGCGACAGGTAGCGTCTCTGTAGCGGCCAGATGTCTGTATGTGGTCTCTACATTTTGTGTTCATGCCTGCAAACCTATATTTAACGTACTTTTGCCGTAAAACCACTTCATTTCGTAGGGTCCGGGTTACCCAGGAGGTGCTGTCGAACACGTTTATCAAGCCATGCAAAGGAAGCGCGCACTGGACGCGAACCTGCGCCAAAACACGTTCAAAACAATCGCCGCTAAAGCAGACGACAAAGCCGTCCGGCCGACGCACCTGGCGGTGTCAGCAGCGCGCGGGGAACGCTGAGCAACCATTCGCCACGCCATTTACACTTTGCTCCGTGAGTGAAAACCGTCCTCCCCGTCCCCAGCCGCGTTCGGAGTTTCTCGTCCCGCACGTGACGAAGGAACCGTTGGCTGGTAGAAGTAGAAAGCTTTGCTTTAGAAAATCTCTGAGCTGTTAGACCTGTTTAGAGTACTCATCGTTAGGACGGTGATTTTTTATTTAATGTTCGCAAAAATCAGGATTTCCGACAAGTCACCACTTCTGCTAACGCCATTTTTACCATCAGCGTTAGAGTACCGCAGCAGTAACAAAAAAATGTCTTCGTCACCTTGATTTGTCGGTATTTCATTATCTACACCAACCCATTAAACGTGGGTTAAGAACTAATGGGAATCAATATCCTGCAAAAATGTAAAGCAATGGGGCAGCGCCTTGCTCTCACGTGGTAATGGATTTCACGTCTAATGCGAACGTTCTTTATTCAGTTCGCGTCTGATGAGAGCACAATTTTCGCCAGGGTTGTTCTCCAATATATCCTTAAAGGTACTTATTTCATCTGAGCAGCAAGGCAGGGAATTCCCTGAACCTTTTATTGCGTTCCTGGCTCTGGCGGCAGCCCCTGTGCGTTGAAATGTATGAAAATTCCAAAACAAGCGTTTCACGACGATCGGTGCATCTCCGTTGTATAGAAGACACCGCACTCAGTTTCTACCTCTTCCCACGCCTTCAAGGCTGGCAGAACCTGAACGTGGTTACAGCTTCTCTTTTCATTGTTTCATTTGGAAGAGTTTGTCTAATTCACGTTACTACGTCGGCCCTTAATCGTTCATTACATGTGTTACTTTGAGCTCAAATGTTTGGTCGGTTCCTTCACATCTTGCCGATTACCCTTAGCGGCTCTCTTATTTATTTTCCTTTGCGGCATGAGGCAGCCGTTGTTTCTGTTGCGCAAGTCGGATACACGGTAAGAGGAAGGCGAAAAAATTGGCTCCATTACACGCTATGAAAGTGGTTTGAAAGCAAAGCTTTAAACGATACCCACAACAATTGCCCATGCGACGTCACTTTAATTCACACACGTGGCTCTACAAAGAGCGAAACCAGAGATTCTGCCAGCCGTTACCTGGAATTCGCGGGGGCTTTGTCCCGAAAGCAGGAGCGTCGGCCACGGCCGGGCTAGAGCGGTGGACGCCGCCGCCGCTGTAGCCCGGCCGTGAGTCGGAAGTGAAAGAAAACGGAGAGGAGCGTCTTTCGAAAGGTGAGACATCGGAACCTAGTTATCCTGAAGTGCTACATTGGGGCTACAACTGCCCGCCACCCAAGCGCAGAAACCGAAACGATTCGGCATGAGAATTAGAGGTTCCCTTTATACCGATTTAAACTACTTAGTTTTTGCAAGATTGAGAATTGCGAAAAAGCTGAGGGAACTTTTATAATCGCTATTGATCAAAACCACTTGCTCCTTTCGCATTTTGTAATGCTTTTAAAACAGGTGAATTGGTATTCACCAATTTAGTTATCTGAGTCCCATTCTTGGCAAACACTGCGCATAAGGCAACGTTTCTCTAGTGGCCACATGTCTGTATGTGGTATCAATATTTTGTTTTCCCGCCCTGCAAACCAATCCTTGTCCTATCTTTTCCGTACGACCACTTAATTTCATCAGGTCCGGGTGACCCAAGAGGTGCTGTCGAACAAGTTAATAAAGCCGTTCGAAGGAAGCGCGCAAAGGACGTGAAGCACGCCCGAACAGGCCAAAAACGACCCTGGCTAAAGCAGATGACAAAGCCGTCCCTCCAACACGCCCGCAGAGGCAGGCAGCTGCGCGTGGTGAACGCTGGGTAATAGCGCCCTATCGCCGCGCCATCTAGACTGCGCTCCGGGAGGGGAAACCGCCCTCTCTTTCGCCATCCGCGTTCGGAGTGTCTTGTCCCGCATGCCACGAAGTAATCGTTGGCTGGTAGAGGTAGAAAGCTTTGCTTTAAAAAGCCTGATAAGGTTAAGGGAAATGAGACGCGGCTCTTTATGCTGGTGGCCTTATAAATTCCGCTGGAGTGTCGCCGGTGCAGTGAAGTGGCCCTAGCTGTACCACAAGAACTTGCTTTCCCCAACGCTATAGGTACGTTGGGAGCATCCGCACTGTGTCATTGTATTATTTATTAGTACGGCAGGTTTTTAAATAATAAAACCAAAACATCGCTAAAACGAGGCGCAGGGTACTATCACACTGGAAAAAAAAAAGTCCTGACAAGATGTCGCTGTAGCGATGACTTTGTTTTTACTTCGAGGGCGTTCAATCTGCTCTACGTCCACCGTTTCTGCAGCCGCAACCACTCCTGTCTCTTTTCCCGGATATACTGGGCAACAGAGGATTTGGAGAAACAAGCTCTTGTTTGATGCTCCTTTTTCACCGTACACCGCTGGCGCTCTTTCTAACCCCTGCACTCATTTTAAGATTTGCACAGCTTGTTTGCAGCGTACTCGTGAACGCGTTCGTGTTGCTAGGTCGGCAGCTTTCTGTTTTGCTTTTATAGATTAACATTGGTTTATTTACCTCGTTAACTGAAATCGATATTGAAGGTGATGCTGCTTCGAAGCACCTATAGGCATGCACGTAAATGCCCGTGTGCAGAAAGGAATGTCTATATAATCGGTATTTCCACGTTCAGAAGGACGTCAACAACCGGGCACGGCAACCACTTCGAGTGCTGGTAATGCCGCCACATAATAGCGCCACTCTTTTGGCGGTGACAAAGCAACGAAACAATACCGGACGTGCAATACTACCATTTTACAATGGCGAACCACCAGCTCTTCACAAAAGCAAGCCAGTGGGCACTACCAGAATTGCGCTTTGGCTTGGCCCATACTCCGGATGCACTGGAGCGGTGGCGTTGGTGCACACTTCGGAATTGACCCTGTTCTGGGGACGGAAAAAATGAATGAGCCCAGGCTGGTACCAAGCTGCTCCGACGTGGATGTTGCCGAGAGACCTGTCGCATTTTACTGCATGTGGCTACGGACAAGGCAGCGCCGTAGCCAAGAAACCCCCATGTGTACAGACGACATGAGCGCTCGTATAACTAAGGTAAATGGCTGGGCCAATTGGTTTATGATGTTTCAAGAGAAAACCAGTGGTGAAAGACGCTGCACAAAGAAGAAACAAAGCCGTCCGGTGGCCGTCCGTGTGTTTCTTCGCCCCTTTGTGCAGCCTCACTTTTCCCTTTCAGAGATCATATGATGCCTTGGTGCAACATACTGGATGTTTCGACGGGAAACCGATGCTGGTATTGTCACTCTTAGACTAGGCCAAGGAGTTGCGGCTACCACATCGCTTGTAGCGAGCTAATTTTTAGCTCGTTTACCGTACCTTTTTTTTTCTTTTGGGCGGAAAAGTTAATAAACAGCAACATTAACTTGACTCGCTTACGTACATCGCTAAGGTGGTTGTGCGTTTCCGTGCCTCGCGAAAATAATCATGGGCAAACACTACGACAGCACAGCGCTGACAGCTCTACTTCAATATAGTGGCGAAAAGGAATTATGAATAAAGTGGTACAACATCCATGCGCAGCAGGCCATTTTTACGTGATTTACACTATTCGTCAAGTTAGTTATATGCAGCCAACAAAAAGTTCTCTTCGAACATCGGTCGCGCAATGTCTTCCTAAGCAGCGTCCATTTTGAAAACAGGACTTCGACATTAGAGGAATAACTGTTCCTTGGTGGCATTTGGCTTCCTCGCGGTTTCCTCAAAGAGAGACAGGGAGAGTGACAGGGATTAACTTTGATGAAAAATGATAATGTTAGCCTAGCCGGTGCACTGGCTTGAAAACTAACAGAAAAAAACAACCATGAAAATCAAAAGACATTTGTTGATGCGCACAAACTTCCAAGTCACATTAAAACATTCCGAGGTCCTTACGAGTAGGAGCTGCTTTTCGTCGCCTTTGCCGTGAATTCCACAGACCGTTTAAAATGTCGTGCATTGCTTCTTCTAGTAGAAAAATGGAAAAAAAAAAACGGTAAGAGAAACAGATATGCGAACTGGAAATCCCATTTTCGGATACCACTTTAAGTCGCTGTCTTTCTGATGGCTATTGTAGTGCTGCCATTCACTGTTTATGGAACATCAGCAATTTTCGTTTTGCTAGTAGCTATTTTCTACTGCTACTTTCCCTCTCCCCAAAACAAGTTTAAATATCCCTTGTTGCATTTCGTGAGTCGTGTGTTTCCGTTAAAGACACTGAGTTTTATTTCCGCAACGTACCCTGCATATATACATTTTTGTGTCGTATAAAAAAAGAGAATACTCGCCGTTAGAATGTTAATCACCTTCATTGCAGACAGTCACACAGCGTTTTTTGCAATGTCCACTTCTTGCCTGTTTGCTCTCGAACTTGAATTAAAATTTTTTTCGTGTCTTTCAATGTTTCAGCTTTTCAGTAAATCTGAATGTCGAGCAGTGAGACTGCCCATAAATTTTAAGTACTCTCAGCGCATCGCAAGGAATATCATTGGTACATTAAAAAGCTCGTAGGAAGGTAATATTGCATGCCTAACAAGTCCACCCAAGCTTAAACGCTTGTACTGCCTAAGTATTGACTCAGTATTGGCTTGTATTGACTCAGTATTGACTCACTTGTGTCGTGGAAGTTCGTGATGGTTGTTCCAGAAAACCAAGCGCCTGGAAAACCAGAAGCCCTACCCCTCTTTTATTGTATTCGTGAAATAAAGTTTCATTCTCCGTTTCGTCCTTTCCAAGAAAAAAAAAACTGTTGCCGTGGACGGAATTGCGACTGGGTACCCTACGTTATGAAGCCGACGTCTAACCAATTGCCCTATTCCGGTTCCTATTCAAATGTGTTCCTACCTTCCAAAGGCGTTCAAAGGCGCAGGTATTTCTATACAAGGCGTTCGAGGTGATCTTTGCGCTACGTTGTTGTCACAGATGCCGCTGTTGCTAGGCTGCACGGCCCAGCGGTTAATTTGAAATGGGTGCGCTGCATATTCATGTCATGTCATGTCGTAGGCAGGCAGGCAGGCAGGCAGGCAGGCAGGCAGACAGGCAAACGGTCGGTCGAGGTCGGTCGAGGTCGGTCGGTCGGTCGGTCGGTCGGTCGGTCGGTCGGTAGGTGTGTGGATGAATAGATGGACGGGTGGACGGGCGGACGGTCGGACGGACGGACGGACGGACGGACGGACGGACGGACGGACGGACGGACGGACGGACGGATGAATGGCTGGATCGATGGATGGCTGGCTGGCTGGCTGGGATGGATGGATGGATGGATGGATGGATGGATGGATGGATGGATGGATGGATGGATGGATGGATGGATGGATGGATGGATGGATGGATGGATGGATGGATGGCTGCATCGATGGATGGCTGGCTGGATGGAATGGGATGGATGGATTGATGTATGGACGGACGGACGGAGGGGCGCATGGAGAAACAATTGAATAATTAAATAATGCACTACAAAAGTTATGCCGGGTTCCAGAAACAGCGCTCAACATATTGCACTCATTTATGTTGCTGTGTTGTTTATAGGTATCCCCGCTATGCTAGATCATTACACCCGCCTGATACCTCAGCCTGGTGCCTAACGCTGCAACCAAGTTTCCACATGGTGCAAATATTTGCCTGCTTTGCAAGAAAACCAATAACCGGTCGTGTTTTGTCTCAAAGTCAATCCGGGTGATGGTCCTCGTCAGCCACAAAAAATTCAGTCGAAGAAACGTTATTATTACGATGGCACGTGGCTTCACTGGGGTAGCGGCAAATGATTAACAATGTCCCATATGTGAACCTGTAACACGAAGATCTGCAGCAAATTCAGAAGCAGGCATGGTAATCCCAGCGCTGTCAGTAAATCACGTCGTAGGAAGCAGCTTATTGCCTCGCAGATGTTCCCATTGTATTTGCAACTGTCGTAATCAGTACGGGAACCCCTGAAAGTGAGTCACCAGAAGGGCGAGAGAGACAGGATTTGAATAAAGTGGCACCAAATTATTTGATCGTCTCCTCTTAAAATGGTAGCGGGGACAGCGCGCAAGAGTAATAGTGCCGCTCTTTCGGGAAACCAGCTCGGAAGGCACTGGAATAGAGGGCGGAGGGGGGGGGGGGGGTGCGGTCCCATCAGAGACGAAAGTTTTTGTAGCACGCTCTCACAAGGGGCCCCTGCCCGTCACTGTGTCCAAGCTATACATCACCATGCCGATTTAACTCTTTATTACTGCTCAATTGTTGGGGAGTGATAGTGGTGTGGAAGCGATAGTATCGGAGGGTAAGGGCGCCTTCGCTGGCGAGTTGTGCAAAAGCGGAAACCGATGGCGAGGCGTTCTGCCATGTTTCCCCGGCGTTGTTTTCATGCCGTCGCGTTGCTCCTGTATAACGTATGGCTTCGGCTCGCAGTCGCTCGATTGAAGATCGATACTGAGCAGAAAAAAAAAATGGCGCTAAATACGAATCTCGTGATTCCGGCTGCATCTAAGGCAGTGTAGTGTTAAGCACGCCAGGAAGTGCAGTGCCAAAAATAGCACACAGCGGCGTTGCCGGACATGTCCATCCTTTATTGTTCTACCGCGTATACTGCCCCCATAAACTAAGTTTTTTCGGGCTACGTATCGACATTTGCCTCTTCCCGAAGCCGCACCTGACCACGGTTGATCATGAATCGAACAAAAGGTGGGTATATCATCATTACTTATATCGCTGTTCTTCCTGGAGGATAGCTACAGGCGCCCGGAATGTAATGGGCAGCCATTTTTTTTCAATACCTAATCTGAGCGCAAGCCTGGAGCTTACGCGCGCAGCATGTCTTATATCAGGATAAAAATGTGGGACCGGTAATGACTAAAACTAAGCACCAGTGCGGCATGTTAATGCTTGCGTGACAATGCGAAATAAATAGGTGAGAAGGTTCGTTGTGCCCGATTGATTCAGTGGAGAAGGGCATTTGTATTTTAAATTTACAAGCCTTGAGAGCTTACAAAGCCATTTAGGCAAGGACTCATTGTCGTACCATGCAAACGAGTTGGCTGTGGCCACAATGTAGTAGTATTCGTTTTTGTGGTGTCTGCTCCAGGAACACACTGGCATGAGCACGCACCCAAGCTCGCATTACCCTGTTTAAAGCATAAGCTCGTGATAGTTGCATCCTTGCAGTTTGCAGAAGTGGAAGCGAAAATGGAATTCACTGACGGAACAACAGTGTAGAGCGAAGTAACTGATTTCATTATTGCACACAGGCCTATTTATGTGCAGTTTGTAAAGGAAAAAGCTACAAAAATGTATGGTCGGAAATTCGAAGTTAAAAACAGGGTGAAAGAAAGTATTATTAGTGATCAAAAAGATATTCAGTTGTAAACATATTGAACGTGTAGACATGAACGTCGTTTATTTTCTCCTCAATAGTCCATTACCACTGTTAAATCTAATTTACGATTTGCCTAGCATTGACGTTAGCTTCAGGAGGCAAAAATTAAAGCAGTATGCCCAGGTTAGGCCTGTATATCCAGATCCATTATTTACCCTGATGTAAAAAAAAACATTCCTTCATTAGATGTACGAAAAATGTTGCAATCATTCCATTTAGATGTGCAGCATGTTTCCAACCCATACTTTGGGAGGGTTTGTCGTTTGCTTAGCGGTAACTCCCTTTATGGTCAGGCGAGTCGTCAAGCTCTGTTAAGCATTGGTACCCAGGTCCGAGTCATTGCCGCGGGAACTCTGAGTCGAGTCTCCTCATGAACCTCATGAACTTCTCGTGGAATCAGTGGGCGTAAAACAATACTGGCCAAATGTGGAACCGCGAGGCTAACAAATCCCTTCGAACAGCGGAAGTGCAGGCGCCACTGATTCATGATGAATGTTTTAGTCATGGATATTTATCAAAAGTTGGTCTCTTACCAGAAAATTCCTAGAAAGTCAATCTTACCAGCACAGAAAGAGTGGGAGAAAGAAAAATCTGGTGACTTAGGGAGAGAGTCCGAACCTCTTTTTCATTGCGAAGCAGTATACATGCACTAAGCAGTATACCAGCCAAACAAATATACGTGTCCGCGGGAGAAGGAAACGCCAGGCTAAATGAAAGAAATTACTAGAACCGCTAGGAATCGAACCTCGACCCGAATAAAAAATGGTGCGACAGCCCGTCGTCCTACCTACAAAGCTACGTCAACATGACGAGACGGGGAGACAGACGGTGTACTCACCCGCCGCTGTGGCTCAGTAGCAAGGCGTTGCGCTGCTGAGCACGAGGTCGCGGGTTCGATTCCGGGCCGCGGCAGCCGCTTTTCTGATGGAGGCGAAAAGTAAAAATGCCCGTGTGTACGAGATTTCGGCGCACGGTAAAGATCCCCAGGTGGTCAAAATTAATCCGGAGCCCTTCACTACGGCGCACCTCAGCGTCTGCGTTGCGTCGGCGCGTTAAGCCCTACGATCAATCAATTGAACGGTGTACTCAACGAGCCCAGTGGCGGGTCTACCACCTCCGCTCATTGAAAGCCCTCGTGTGAAGTGCGAACCGCATAATGTATGATAACGGTGTGGGCGTGCTTTGGACTAGCGGTGAACGGGACAGCGCCTGGTGGAAGTGTCAGAGCCTTGGCGACGACGTATGAAACAAGAGTGAGGGGTGGGCGTGAGAGAGATTACGAATTAGCCGCGCGTGCCGCCCTCAATCCTCACCCTTCTCCAGACTCTCCTCTCTGTTTTCTTTCTGCCGTCGCTCCCGCGTTCGTTCACTCGGTTACGGGGACGCTGCCCCCGCGAAACCGAGATACCGGCTGCCAGATTATCTGGCTTTACTCTTAGTTCAGTCACGTGTGTGAATTCCAGTTACGTAGTATGCGTAATCATTGTGGGTGTCGTTTACAGCTTCGCAGTCCAACCACCTTCACAGCGTGGATTGGAACCAAACTAAAACAAACTCTCGGCTTTGAAGAAAATATGGCGGAACAATATGCACAGGAAAAAGAAGAAAACATAGATGTACAGATATTCAATAGAAGCAGCTACTGTGTCTGTTTAACTCGTCATGACATCATCCATTGGTTGTTTCTGTACGTTCTGAAAGGATTCAAGGAGTCGTCGAGCCCTTCATTGAGAAGGAAATACCTGTACAACCACCAATCAGGTACCGTATTCACTCGATCGTAACGCGACCACAATTGTAACGTGAAAGGTGACTTCATTGCATCCAGAAAAAACAAATAAAACCTCAAAAGTAACGCGAGGGCTGGCTTTGTCACGTAAACAAAAAAAAGACAAAACCACTGAGCACTCGCACGAGGCCAGCGGAAGCATAGAAAAAGGGCTGGCTTTGTCGCATCAAGCAAAAAAAGAGACAAAGACCGCTGAAGTACTCGCACGGGGCCAGCAGAAGCATAGAAAAGCACATTAAAATTTTCAAACACTGTGACTACACAAACGCCCACCTGTGACGCTTTGAACTTCATTCGCGGGATGCCCGTCTGCCGAGCGACGTCGCTTGCTTTGAACTGTACCACTTCATACACAACCGCCATGAGGCGGTTGCACTGTTCTGTGACAAAATAAGCAACACGCTTTTCTAATTCAGTGTGGCGGCTGTAGCGGGGTTCACGGAAACAATCTTGGCCGGGTTCATTTGTAAAAAGGCGTTCCTCCTGGAGCCGTCATCTTCAGGTGGTCGATTTGTTCATGTCAAGCTTTCTTCGGGCGGCAGCTGAATTGCCGATTCCTTCAGCCATTGATATTGCGTGTCTCTTGAAATGGGCATCGCACTGAGCGCGGCATGTTGCCGCCGCAAGGGGAGCAGAACAGGATTCGAAACAGTTGAGGGCAATAAAAACCCCTGGGCCTCCGCATACTATGATGCAAGAACAAAGGCAAAGCGCTGCGCACGCCGTCAACGCCATCACTACCACTGAAGAAAAAAAAAAACAGGAGAGAGAAAACGTTTCTGTCCAGCTCACCGTGTTGTCGTTGACCTCGCCTTGAGATCCTGCCGTGGAAGATGTGGCTACGTTGGCTCCGTTGGCTGCGGGACCGTCCAAACCTAGGGGAAACAAAAAAAATTACTGCCCTTCCACTCTGTGAAGAAGGATTACCTGCGAAGCTGGACGCAGTCCACGGAGTGCACGTACGAAAACACGTTTGTTCATAATTTGCGATTGAGCATACTTCTTAGCCAACTATATGAATTAAACTTGGAAGGACTCGAGCTTCAGTCTCGCGGCCAAAGATGGAGCTGTCTGTTTTACTCCCGCGTCGTAGGAATCTTGCTGTTTGTGTAACACACTAGCCAAATTCACTCGACCACTCAGAGGACACCGGACAAGCCGCATTCGGCCATTTGACGTCCACGTTTAAACCTCCCGCCAGCACAAGGGACATGCCATCAGCAAGGGCATGAAACCTTTCGTGCGAGTGCACGCCCTCCGGCTCCCTCTCAACCGCAAACTGGTTGTGTGGTTGGGTTCACAAGGAAAAGAAACTGCCGAAAATATTGCTCTAAAAGCATTTTAAGTTCAGAAAGTAATATTGCCCTACGTCGGCATTCAAAACGGGCAAGTTGCCGTTAATCTGGGAGGGATTTGCAGCTACTCGACAAGTTCGAACTAGACTACGCATTGGCGGCGGCAGCAGCTTTATATTGTTTTCGCGTCTATTAACGGTTCTCTTCGGGCCGACGCTACTTCAATTAGCGGTCTTCCTCCAAGCGAACGACACTTATCTGTTCCACCACTATCACCATCTTCGTCGTCATCATCATCACCACCAGCAGCAGCAGCAGCCTGTCCACCTCCACTGCAGGGAAAGGCCTCTCCCATAAATATCCAATCATCCCCGTCCTCTGCTAACTGCGACTAAGTTATACCCGCAAACTTGTTGATCTCACATGGCCACCTAACTTTCTGCCCAGCTCCTGCCACGCTTGCCCTCTATAGGGATCCACCCTGTTTCCCTTAATGAACAACGTTTATCTTGTCTTGCCTTCGCATTACATGCCCTGCCACACGCCCATTTCTTCTTAATTTCTGCTAATATGTCCTTTACACACGTTTTTTCCTTGCCCACTCCGCTTTCTTCTTGTGCCTTAACGTTACACCTATCATCTTCCGTTCCATTGCTCGTTGAGTAGTCCTCAATTTAAGTTGGACCTTTTAAGTCAGCCTCCAAGTTTCTGCCGCTTAGGTGAAACCGAGACGACGCTGTTATACTATTTCCTCTTCAGGGACAATCGTAGGCTGCCATTCTTTATCCTAGAATGCTGGCGAATGGACTCCACCCCATTCGTACCTTCCTAATTGTCTCTGCCTGATGGTTGGGATACAAGGTCACTGTTTGGCCTACGTAGATATGTCCGCTGTGTATATTCGCTGCGAGCGAATATATCTACTTAACGAGCGTCCGTCCCATAGCAAGTTCAAGATGTAAGGTCTCGAGCTTTATTCTAGCGGACAATTATGTGACTACCGTTTCCCTACCCGCGTCGTAGGCATCTTACTATCTGTGCAAGGACGAGTTCAGACTGTTGCCGCAACTGTCGTAAAAACTTTAATTACGTCATTTCACTTCTCACAAAACGTAGCTGCGTAACACGCCGTTTTTTACGTCCATAGATCACGTTATGGCTTTTGCGTCTGTAGTCTGAACATAGCGTTATGCTACGTTGAGTAAGAAAGCAGGAAGCGGTGTCCGGGCATAACTCATTTCCGCATTCAGGAAGCTGCCACAGGCCGCAAGTATCTGTTTATTAGCCCCCATCTATAAAAGAAGACAGCAAAAAAGGAATAAAAGCAGAGCCATTCACAAATGTTGTGACTCAGCATGGCTTCAGAAAAAACACAACACATTGAGGGTCACGCCACCGATGAGCTTGCGTCTATTCTTCCGTGTAGCGTCTGATTACCTGGCCTTCCGTTTCTTATGAGCCCCACGAGCTTTGTGAGGCTTGCTTAATTTGGCACGCCCTTTTCTGCTCGCGTTTCTACTTTTTACATTGCAATCTTTCCGATCGCCACCCTTTCTTTCCCCACCGTCTGGGGATCATGTCGGGATATCCACGCTATTGACGCACCTACGGCGGCCATTAACGGGCTTTGTTGCGGCGTGGTTATAAAAGGAAGCGCTCGTATAGCGATCATCACGCTTGCTGGGCTGCGTTGCGCAAGGAGCCCCAAAGTCTGCGCAACTATACGGTTCTTGCGTCTGTGCTCGTTTTGTGTGCCTTGGTGCAGCTGCTTGTGCGGGAAGGTATGAGGCAACTCCCTTCACCCGCTGCTTTGCGGGCGTGTCATCTATAGTTCATACTATTCTCTACTTGTGTTCATTCTATTTTTGTTGCGCAACACGCGGGATGACCGCCAGCGCTGACTTCGCCGACACATATCTTTCATACTACAGTTAGAGAGAGAGAGAAAGAAAGAAAGGAAGGACTGAAAGCTGGAACACAGATTTCGCGATCATAAAAACGTGCGGGGAAGTCTAAAGCTATTCTGTATCCCTTTAAAATTACTTCCAGTGGGAGTGGCCAAAAAATGCTTACGGGTTAAAAGAAACGGTAGATGAATTCCTCCTGAAATGTTCGGGTATACGGTATGATTGTAGCACGGATTTCTACCTATCCTGACACAAGGCCGCGATCAAACGACGGAGATTTTTGAGAAACACGGTAAAAAAAGAAATGGATGCCTTTTTGAAAGTTTGACACCGATTTTTCTGCTATAGGACTGCCAGAAACGCTAAATCATCCCCCGTATGAATTCCGAATTTACAGAGAATGCGTAAAACATGCAGAGACTCATTTGATAGACACAGGAAAACTGTGCCAAACGTTGTTTTTGTGAGAAATTATCTTCTTCTTTAAGTGTTTTTGGAAAGAATATGATGTTTAGTTGCGCCTCGGCGACCTATAATTCGTATGAACTCCGTATTTTCATAGTTCCGTATATACGGATTGTTTCACTAGGGATATATGTGAAATACGAATTTCAACTATGGCAATAGTAAACGGAAATGTAAGTCGATATTCTTCATCTGCTACCTGCTATAAATTTTTGTGAAGTCAGAATTATAACTCATGATTGCAATGTCTCAGTCATAAGTACTGCAACCGTCATTACTCCCATAACAGCACGGCCATCACGTAACCACCTGTCATGCCGCACTGAAAGCAAATGACATGGTTCAGCTTCACGCTTGAGTGTCTGATTCATCTCACCAACCAACGAAATTCAGCGAATAACGGCAACGTTCGTTTTATTTGGCGGTACCTTATTATCCGCGATGGGGCACTGCGCAACGCAAAACTTCATGCTTGCAATGCGTGATGTCGCGGCGCGGACCGAACTTATGAGCCCAATCATTTGCTCGGTTTTATTGGTGGCTGCATCAATTGGCAAACCAAATGTATTGTGGTGACGTTTAACCGCATGATTGGTTTAGAGAGTAGACACAGCTGCAAATGTTGTTCTGCTGCCGATTAGGTCATCATTCCCAGACCTATCAAATATAAATGCAGCAGGCGAACGTATACGGGACGTCTACAGTCATAGTACATTTCTCCGCACGCAGAGCAGTAATACACCTAAATGTAACGCATACAATTTGTACATATCGTCGCTGGTGAAGTGCATTCTCCCTGTTTTCAACCCCGCCCATCGAGCACACTATATTTCCAAAAGCTTTTAGGCCTAGTATCAAGCCCGGTAAAGGTGTGGGGACCAAGTAGTCTGGACAACGGCTCGCAGAGCGCTTCGGGATGGGAAAATGAACGCACCGCCTACCAAGCCTACTAAGTAGGTAGGTGTAGTGTAGAGTTTCCAAGGCGCTGCCATTGTTTTGGTTCAGCAAACCTGGCGCTTCAAGAAAGCGCGCCTTTCTGAGTTGAAAGACCCGGCCGGGGGCGTAGTCGACGACGTTGGGAACACGTGAAAGGTACAGCAGCGTCGGCCGGGAGGACTCACACCAGCCGTGCCCGCTGCAGAAACACCCACCCGCTTTCGTCGCCTCTCGTCCATGGGGGACCAGTAAAAGACAATGGTACGGGATAATATTGACGCGCTTCCCCGACCAGCCGCTCGTTTATTTGCGCCGCAGCCGATGAAATTATCCCTTTGAGAAGGCTTAAAGTTGCCCCGAAGGATGGCAGAGACAACAAAACACTGGCGGGGAGGGAAACGGGAACTGCTGAAAATAATGCCGGGGTGTGAGGGAACCTTGCAATCCTTTGTGCACACTGAGGATGTCTCCCTAGCGCCGGTTTGTTAAGGGGGCCACTTGGTGCCGCACACGTCCGCCGGTTTCCTGCGCGCTTGATAAACAAGGCCACAGCGCCGCGCTTGGTCGTCTACAGATAGAAAGGCCGTTTTTTCTTTACGAGTCCAACTTCTACTGCAACGATGAAGAACAAAGCTTGAAGTAAAACAAAATCTCTCGTGCGTTTACAGGGATGAGAAAATATTCTCCCCATCTTTGTAGATGAAGGCCCAGGATTGCCGCTTCTAGGGACGTCACCTTTTATTTTAAGTGCTTGATTAAACTCTCTTAAAAGTAGCCCTGATCAACGCAGAAGCGTCAACACTGTTTTACGGCTTACAGCCAACAAAATTGTCGAGGTGCACTTATCGTCGTCTGAACAACCTGCGACGACAATTATGCTGCATTCTATATTTCTATGCCTCGCGTGTCTCCTCAGCGTGTTCCGACATAACGCCAACAGCCTCTGTTCTTGCATTGGAACTTTCATTTTAGATAGACGAGTTCAACACGGCCATCTCTAGTGTGAACAAACATCCGTCTCCTCGTCATGGCGGCATCACATAACAGGCGATTCACCATGTTCTAATCACTCCTAGCTACGCCTATTGGAATATTAAAGTCAACATGGAAAAATCATCTTTTAACAAATGACCTGGTACATGGAAAACAAGAACAGAAGGATCATCATCCTGATCATCAGCCAACTCAAGTCCGCTAAAGGGCGAAGGCCTCTCCCAGTGACTCCCAACCATTCCTGTCCAGTGCTGCTCGAGTCCCCTATCGGCAACCGAATAATTCTATTTCATCTTTCCATCGTATTCATTGGCCTTCCCCTTCATCTAGACCCATCTCTTGGTATCCACTCCGTAACCCCAATTGTTTACCGTTTGTCGTTTTTTCTAGCTACATAGCCAGCCAAAATACACTTCTTTTTTCTTTATCTGAACTATGATATTTTCTACACTAGTTTGTTCTCTGACCCAGGTAGCTCGTTTTCTGTCCCTGCGTGTTACCCTTAACAATTTTCATTCCATTGTCCCGTTGAGACGACCTAAGTTTGTGCACGCCAGAAGGCCCTAATTCGCATCACTGTATACAGAAAGATGTACCTCAAGAGCATCCTTGAGACCTCCATTGTTTAACCTTACGCTGATCCATTTGAAAACGTGTTTTTTGCTCCTCTGGCGTGAAGATAAAACTTTGCGCCGATTATATCTGCAGTTGGAGTGCGGCGAGGGCGCTTCGTAAAAACCAACAGAGGCTCCAGGAGGCAGTTAAAATATATCTGCATACTTTGCGCCGCAGGGTCTCCGCCTTTCCTCCGAGAAAAGCGTTGCCGTGGTATTCACCCGCAAGAGGGTGGCTCAATACCGGTTAAACTGGGGCTGTCACTGCCTGCAATATCTCCGCTCCCATTAGTACCTTGTTTTTTTAATGAGTTGTAGCCTTTCCTGGGCTCCCGAAGTAAAGAAACTATGTACTCGTATCTCTGTGGTGGCGCAAATTATTCGGTGCCTTGCTGGAAGTCGATAGGGAAGCGACTCAGCCCACCCACGGTGCTTCTCTGCAAGGCTTATGACAACGCCTTCCTGCGCTACAGCCTGCCTGTTCTACAGCGGCGGTCGCCAGCAAGTAAAAGGCAGCTAGATGCGGCCACAAATATGTGCCTACGTCCATGCCTCGGCCTGCCTAACGGCTCATTAAGTGCTGCTACTGTTGCTGAGGCAGGCTACCTGCCCTTAGATGTTCTCCAGTTGCACGAAACGTTTCGAATATTCTTCAGGCATTAAGGCATAGGTTACTAAAAACACAATTCTTTAACGAATTGTAAAACACCATGAAAATTACAGCTTCGCAAAAACTATAACATCTGTAAACCTTCTCTTACCCTCCCAACCGCTCCCTCCCATATTGTAGAGACAGAGTCGCAGCCCGTTGGGTTATCCTGTTCTCCAGAAAAATCTGCCCTGCTCCTTCTGCCTGCCCGGTCATGCCGTGATTCAGCGAACATACAGGTTTCCCACGGCAACCGGATCAACGCAGAGGTGCAAACCCTAAAGGTCATAAAGGCTAGGCCTTGTCATACAACGCAAACGAGCAAACTGTCAATTCCTTTACCTGATTCGCTCTCAAGTAAATCAAACCATTGGTCCTAATTCGTCGAATCGCTAGCCGGCATCACTGGCCTCAAGGAGAGAGAATGAATCCGTCTAGTTAGGCTTTTATCATCAGTCGGATCACCTACTCTCTCGCCATACCTTAAGCTTACCACCTCCGACCTAGACAAAATTGACTGCCTAATCCGAAAGACATACAAGGCAGCATTACAAATCACCCTCCGCTCGTCCACTGCCAGACTGGCCTCGTTGGGAGTATACAACACTGCCCACGAGCTACTAGAGGCCCATCGTATTAATCAGTTACGCCTCCTCTCCGCCACTTACACCGGTCGGAACATCCTTCGCCGCTTACGAATTGGCATTTCCGGTAATGGTAGAAAAGCGAATATTCGTTGCCTCGAGACAATCCAAGACTGCCTCCACATACGCCCCCCTGCCGTGCAACATGCACCCAGTACAATCACTGCGGAGCGCAGGTGCTAGCGCGCCCCGTGCGCTTACAGATAAATACCCCAACTCCCCCACCACCATGTATGTAGACGCCGCGGAGTACCGACATGCGGACGGCTTCGCTCTGGCAGTAGTTACCCACCCCAACTCTCCCCCAGTCACCTCCCTCACCGTACGGACCTCTTACCCGCAACGGCGGAGGAGGCTACGATAGCCCTGGCTCTTATCACCAGGCCGCAACCACACATTATAATCACCGATTCGAAGACGGCCGTTCAAAACTTCATTCGCGGTAGTATTTCGGCTACAGCCCTCAAAATTCTGCTCCAGAATCACTTTACCCAACCAGTCGACATCGTCTGGATCCTGGCCCACACTGGGGTGGGAGTTCAACGAGGTGGCCCACAAAGCAGCACGAGAACTTAGCAGCCCTGCTGGACTCGCTCCTGCTCCCTACCACGGTGCTCGGTAGGCCCGCGATCGACTGCTCCTGTACCAATAAATCACAGAGCATTACCGCCTCTCCCTCCGCCGCTATCCCCCTGCCAACACATCCCTCACCAACGATCAGGAGCGCCTATGGCGACTCCTTCAGACCAATTCCCTCGCCAGTCGTCCCCCCTCCTCCACAAGATCAATCCCTCTGAGTTCCCTTCACCCAACTGTCCCCTATGTGACTCCTTGGACACACTAACCCACGCCATGTGGGCCTGTCCTATTAACCTCCCCCCCCCCCCCCCCATCTCCACCGTCGAGCAGTGGGAGGACGCGCTGGGCAGCTCGCAACGGGGGGTGCACCTACTCCTGGTTGACCGAGCTGCCAACGTCGCCGCCAGCCTTAGGCCGGCGGCCGCGACGTGTTCCTAGCCAATTAGCCAATTTGCTTGGGAAAAAAAGTGATTTCTCTCTCTCTCTCTCTCTCTCTCTCTCTCTCTCTCTCTCTCTCTCTCTCTCTCTCTCTCTCACTCTCTCTCTACCTCCTCACACACCCATATACGAGATAACATACTAGGACTTACTTAAAAAAAACTTCCTGCCTCGGATTTAGCCTCCTTCAGTTAGCACTTGCGTACACATTTTTACTGACGGCTCACCTACACCTGACCACAGTTCCTCCGAAGTATTCATTCCATCAACTGCTTAAGGGCTCTCATGCCGTATTGAGCAGGCAACATCATCTACGGCTGCCGAACTTCGTGTCATTAACCGAGCACTCCACTGCATTCTACGTCAGCCGTTAGCACAGTGGGTTATTGTTGCTTGCTCTAAATTCTTTATGTAAACCCACCATCTACATCCTGATGATAAAGGCGAATTGCTCATTTATGAATTTGTCTAACGGGCCACGCGCCATGTCTTTGGATTGACACCCCGTGTGTTTGAATGATAGCCTTGTTTTTAAAACATATCATGGAATAAAAAAAACTGTCTAGTATGATTTTGCATGTGTCTGGATATGCGCAGTCCTACTCAGCGTCTTTACTTAGCCAAAAATGCAGAACACGGTTAAACTCAAAATTGGATGTACAGATTTGGAATCAACATTCCGGTGCGTAGTGCCGGTTATGACATACGGAGGTAGAACTCCGAAGAGACCCTTACACGTAATAGCCAGTGCAGCGCACGCCCATCATGTGCATGCATGATAAAAAGACCAGTCGCCTGGGGTTTTCTGAGACTTTGGTGCGATTATTTATGATAATCCACGTTGTACTGTTTCGTCACACGTGTGTTACTACGCCCGAGGAAACTGTTACTCGTACATCCACGTGTTTAGTGAGGCCGGGTAAAGCTGCGCTTTTGATGTTCCTGCCTAAGCATAAAGTTTATTATTACATTAAGATTGCGATAGAGATGAACGCATATATGAATGAACGATCACAATGAGGGGGGCCTGAAGGTATAAGAACTCTAAGTAAACGTAGATGATTACGCAATGTCCAATTAAAGAACAGCGAGACATGCCGCCCTATGTGATGTTGAACACGATGCTTGATGTATTAACATAGAACCCGTCTTTTTAGGCCAACTTTCCGCGCATAGTAGTCGCAGGTTGTCACACCCAGCTGTGGCGAGAAACGCAATACATCTGGCCGACAGTCAGAGTTCATGTAACACAAAAAAGAGCAAACTCAGGCATATCTTGATACGAACTTGCGTCTTCTCGTTCCCTACATGAGTGACCAGATTGTGTTGTTCTAGCCTTGAACACAAAAAAAAGTAGACTTATGGCTGTGGCACGTGCGGGCAAGAACGCATGCCAGACTTCTAGAAACAGCCGTTACGTACCTGCTGAATCTTCTGGCCATAAGACATCCCGCATAAAAATGAACCCGGTAAACTTAACCAAATATATTAGCATTATTATATTTCATCAGGGCTGATGCAGGGACAATTTAGCTTTGCAGAACCTATTTGTGTGCTCTAGTTAACAGTGCCTTAAAACGAGGAGAAAATATCAGCATTTTGACACTTTTAGCTCCTCTAACAAGCAACATCCGCTGTTCTGAACTCAGGGAACCGGAAATTTCTTTTGCGCAGATCTCAATACTTTTCACTCGTGCAGTATTATACCGCAGTTTTTTAAAGACGATAGTCTTTCTTGGGCTACTTAAACCCAGAAATTTTGGTCTGTCTGTCTTATGTATGTCTGTCTGTTCTGTCAGTCTGTCTGTCTGTAACTCGATTCAGCCACTTTTTTTTGGTAACAATAACTTTATTTACAAATATATACAGAGCCGTATGCAGTGATTACAGTGGTTTCCGAGCACATCAGAACATAGCTTCACTTAAACATAAACAGGAGGCGATCGGCTATCATGCGAGGAGAGGGTCAGGATGCTTTGCCAAGTAACTGTAAGCCAATCGGGGAGTATTGCCCGCGAAGTCACAGAGCGTTTGTGAAACTTAAGCAAGAGAGATTGCCCACAGGGCCTACTGTGTCATTGCACAAAGTTGAGGTGAACGGGATAGAGGGAAGGGAGAAAATAGAGCTCTTGGGTAAAGCCATTTCTTGGTATAACTGTGCACCAGCGGTACCCGGGGCTAGCCCTCAAATTGCGTCCCATCTCCTCTGCTGTTGTGACTTGAAATCCATGAGAGCTCGCGTTCCCCGATCCAGTGCGTCGCGTAGCTCGGAGTCCGCCTCATCCCCGTCGAGGGCGGCAATTGCCCATTGTGCCTTTTGGACAAAGTGCCGCCACGCCGGTCGGGGGCGTTTAGTACATTCGACGGCGTCGACTCTCGCCCTCCATAGCGAGTGGAGCCCTATTACCGTGGACACAGTCGCGAAGGAGCGGGCGTTCCGAGGCCGCGTCTAGGAACTTCAGATTTGTCCAAGTGATTTTCCAGCGCGTGTTGAAGGAGCACTGTAGCTCATCCCAGAAGTAGAACGCCGTGTTACAGTCCACGAATACGTGCTCGGCCGTTTCCCTCCCTCCGCAGAGCAGACAGTTGATTCAGCCACCTGGCCAAATTAAAATGCTTACTGCGGAATAGTTTTATATACTCACAGCCAAATGTAAACGTCTAAGCCCGGTTTATTTGTTCGTACTTGTCAAGTTTGTTGAACAAGAACAAGGCATTACGCAAATATAAGACAGTAAATTAGTACACAAGGGATATTTACAGTGTTCCTTTATTAAAAAATTCCAGGTTGCTTGGTTTTTGGACAGCAAATGACATTTTACATCTACTGCAGAACAACGCGTACCGCCTGCTGTTGCCCGCGCCACCTCCGGGCGGCATATGAGAAATCAGGCGGCAATACCAAAGAAAGGTTCCACTAGCTAGGTTTCACGTTCTGCTTGGAACTCACGTGGAACACGGCAACGCGGTTCTATAAACCTTGAAGTCAGCCGCCTCGATTCACGCTCGTCTCCGCCGTACTGCAGTGCTGGCATCGACATCGAGGAACCCCGCCGGTAGCAGTGGACCGCGGTAAATTCAAATCGCCTTGAGCAAACCTTTCGTGTGTTTACCTTGGGCGAAAATTCAGAGACGCCAACCAAACTGCTACCGAATGGGGGCCTTTTGTTGTTGGTAACTGATGCATCAATACGCTGCGGCCCGTGTTCGTTGATGAAGAAAGGCGCAGTTTAGTATCATCGTTGCCCTCTTTTACCAATGGGCATCAGTAGGAAGGTTCCACAAATGCGGTGCTAACGTTTATAAGGCGCAGGCGAGTCGCACACAGCAAGCATGCAGTGACGCCCACAGAATGTGCGCCAAACACACGGCTGGCGAGCCGTGGTGATAAAAAGGCAGTCAGAGGACCAGAAAGCAGCACACTGCAGGGACTGTGTTGCAGAGTCGTAGTGCACGCCCGATCGGCGGAAGTCAACGTGCATCCAACAACGGTTTTGTTACCCGCGTCGGCGCCGACGGCAGATCGCAGACGACAGGGGGAAATATATCCGCCTCCGTTACTGTGTGTGGTAGAGGCCGTACAGAGGGCGCTGCACGTAATGAGCTAAAGGGAGAAAAAGTGCGTTTTTCTACTTTTTAGGGGCAAAGCCCCTTAGCGGCTGGGGTTGTTGGCGTCTCCTGTTGTCATCATCGTCACGGTACTAAGAAACCGAGAAACTCGTTTACACCTCACGGTAGAACGTAACGCGCACTAAAAAAAACACGGGTCACTCGTTTACGCCTCGCGCTGGAGCGCTTCCTAATGCGTACTAAAAAAACACCGGGACAATCGTTTACGCCTCGCGCTAGAGAGCTTCGTGCTTCAAAGATAAGATACTTTACGGCAAAGCTGTCCATCTCTACCCCCAACGGTTTCATATCCGTTGACAAAAACGCCAAGGCGCCAAGAGTACACCCGTACAATGCATCTCCCGTGCACTGCACCCGTACACTGCACTCGTACACCATCTCCTCTTCAAGCACACCATGGGACATGCGTTCCCTCGAAGTTTATGACCTGATTGCACTGAAGCGGGAGAAAAGAGCGGGTGACTTTAACTTTGGCGGAGCAGTCACGTACTTATGCAAATCATGTCTCATTCCATCACGCGGATCGTGAAATGGGGTCGAGACGCGGTTGCATGTGTCTGTGTGTGTTTCGCGGAGTAGTGCGGAGGACGTGCGACCGCTGATGGGAAAACAACTTGTTGAGAGAGTTACATGAGTGAAACGGGTCTCTAGTGTTTTCATTTTTGAGCTGACTAAGGCAGTGCCAGCGGGACGGGGCTTATTCTTGGTGGGAAGGGTTGCTAAAGCTTAAAACAATTCCTCGTGGTGAGCCCTAGACGGAGAAAAGAGCGTCAGAACGTTAGAAGGGTTTATAACCTTCCTACTTTCTGTTTGTTTTTGCTTTCATTGAAAAAGTAAGCTAAGGCTAGGCTTTGATTAAAGGGTATTGGACACTTATTAGATAAGACACCCGTGGCCATCAAGGCTATCAATGCAATTATGCGTCGTGGCATTTACAAGCTTTCTTTGACGATTTGTTCGTTCTTCTTTTGCTTTGTGTATTTTTTCTTTCAATGGCCTACATTTACACTAGTACAGCTATTAAATGTGTTAACTTTGCGAGTTGCGCATTTTTGTGCCAATACATTGTTCGCGTTGGGGTACTCAGCAACAGAGCTTACGCCTTAAGAAAAAACGAAAAAAAAAAACTGTTTCTGGGGTTGTGGAAGCACGCAATTAATAATGGCAGACACTACTAGCAGTTTACACCAGTGTTTTTGTTTTTGCTGGGTGGTTATTATTTATGAAGCTTTTTACGATTCAAGCTTGGGTGAGTTGTCGGGTCAATGCGATGTCAAGAGGGCGAAAGTGGACGACTACAAAAAAGAAAGGGCGTATACAAAGACAGCACGTAATAGAGGGGAAGCAACAAAAACAATTTAACGTGATCTTTAAGGTGCGACGTCGAGTTCGCTTATCTCATAGGTTGCACGCTTCCGTTTTTGTTACTTCCATCGCGGTCGTCGTGCACCCACCTACATTATTCTGTTTCCCGTTTCCCGTGGCCACAGACTTTAGCGACGTGACATCCAATCTTTCTTCACGCAAAGGCAAGGTAAACAAATAGCACAGCTTTCACGTTCCCGTTAATGAGAAACGATACCCCGTGCTCCCCCGCTTACACCGAGCAGGCACCGCTGCGCCGTCTTGGCCTCCTACTCAGCGATAATCAGTTGTTGGGTTTTATTTATCCCGTGAGGCCTTAAGAGGACCCTTCTTCAGGGAGCAGCCACTCGGGCTTTTGAAACATCCGTAATAAAGCGAAATGAATGCTTTCAGATTTAGGTTTCGTCGTCACATACACAGGCGTATTCACCACCGCTAGTTGGAGTGCACAGTCGCGGGAGAGAACTCTGCAGAGTGTCCTGAAAAGTGCGAGTTCACATATTCAAATCGCAGTTTGACGTGCCAAAGGTACACTTGAAACATGAGGCGTGCTGCAGAGAAGGTCAACTCATTACGTAGACCCTCCGGGATGTCTACCGTCCGCAGGAAATATCAACACGCGGGCATTTTCATTTGTTTTACGGCAGCCCCAGCCAAGATTAAAACAAGCGTCCCCGTGCATAATAGCACTGCACCTTGGCCAGCGAGCTGACTCGATGGGTAACAACAAATAGAAACTCGCCTGTTGTATGCAGCCCGTTATCCGCGAACAAATATCGGCACCAGGTGCGGACACTGCAACAAAGACTTGAAGAAGATGTACACAACTCTTAAGATCATTTGTCCTGCACAACACACACACCAACCACACCTACACACCCAAACCACACACACACACACACACACACACACACACACACACACACACACACACACACACACACACACACAACACCACACAAACACACACACACACCACACACACAGCACCACACGCACACACACCACACCACACGCACACACACACACACACACACGCCACACGCACACGCACACGCACACGACGCACGCGCACACCACACACAACCCCACAAACACACAAATACGAACTGATCTGCGATTGCTTTTTCTCCGTTAAATGATGTTAATACAACTAACGAAGTGGTTTCTGCAACCTTTTATAGTGTCCCTTTCAGTGTCCCTTTCTTATACTCATTAGCAGTCCTCCATAACCCGTTCGCGACGATTGCAGTTTTGAATGCGCGTAAACCTAACTACCCGGCGATCCTTTCAAGTATCTGGGCTAGCACAATTGAACTATATAAACAATTGTGGTATCCTGGAAGAAGTACGTGCAATTGTTTCTCCTCAAAACGACAATTTTTTACTGCGTAAGCATTATTCGGGTACTGCCCTCTGGATAAAATATCGCGCCCTCAGCTCAACGCGTTCTGCTTCGTGTAGATACGTTGAGTTTTAAGAGGGTGCTTATTAAAATGCCCTATAACCTTATATTTTGATATGACTGCTTATCTCCCTGGGTTGTCTTTCTAGTAATGCCTTTAACTAAAACAGTGCAGCTGACCTTAAGAACACAGTGTGTGTAGCAGTCAAGCCCACTATACTGTGATTTGGTCTTTGTAAAACTGTCTTTCTCATATTTCTAGGCTGTATTGCAGTGAAGCTTTTATGACAGTAATACTCTTTCTACATTAGCGTCCGAATGTCATTTGAACCAAATGTCATTTGACTCAAATGCCAAGTTGTACTGCTACACTCGGTTTTGAAATGCCCTTCGTCCCAAATGACATTCGAGCCAAATGAGCACAGAGACAAATATGGGATTTCAAATGCCATTTCTAGCACTCTCGCACGCAGCCTCTTCGATCGGCAATAAAAAAATATAATACTTCTGTACGTAAATCAAACCAAATATTTTGTTTGTGGAACTTGTTCACGTGTCAACATATTTAGTTTTCATACTCTCAAAGCCAGAGGGTCAGTGCCAAAAAAATAATAAAACTACGCAAGACAGCCATTATGATCTTTTGTGTGTGTGTACACGATTTTTGGACACAGTTTTTTTTGCAAGTGTGCACATTTCAGTAATTATTTTTTTCCTGTTAATACCTTCTAGTATTGCGTATAACCACTTTTTACTCACATATGGAAGGTAATTTGAAATCAAACGGGTAACCGGCCAGAAGGAGCAAAAAGTGCGCGGTGGACTGGAAATTCGCAACCCCGTTGAAATTTGAATTACGCAAACAGCCACCACATTAGAGTCAAAACTTGTGTCTCCTCGAATTTGATATCATTTTACTGCATTAGACTGCTCCTAAATTTCACTGTTGTATTATTGTAGGAAACGGAACGGGGCAATAACAGCGCCACTACAGCACGGGGAGCAATTGTGAAAGCTTTCAAATGCCGTCGAAATTACAGTGTAGCACGGTGGTTTTAAATGGCATTCGAAGCACCCCATTTGAGTCAAATGCATTTGGTTCAAATGGCATTCGGACTTTAGTGTAGCCGGGGTATCAGACTACACTGAAGTCTCAGAAGTCAATGTGGCTCTCGGAGCAGCTGCGAATTAAAGTCGGAAAACGAGGATTATCTGGTTATTAAAGCTCACAAAGAGCCCATTTAAGAATGTGGAATTACTTTTCATCGATCGGTGGATCGATCAATCAACCAATAGATGATACCCTAAAAGATAGTTTGACTTAAAAATTCTGAAGTTGGGGTCTTCTCCTGACATTTTGACATTGCTAAATCGTAGAAGTTGGAGAACAAGGGTTTCATTTACCCTTTACGGCAGTTCTCTACATTCTTTCCCGAGGCTGCGCGTTTGCATCGCCTTCGAAACAAGCAACCTTCAATTTCGACGGCCAGTGTTCCGACGGAATCGATTTCCTCGTCCAGCTGACGCCAACCACTGTCTTGTAAGAATTTAAGGTAGTTTCTTCTCTCGTTCCTACTACAATTCACAATGTATCGCGGGACAAAAAAGCACAGACATTTGATTTTGTTACATTTTTCCCCCAAGCTATGAATGCTATAGACATCAACAAAGCTATTGTAACTGAAAGTCTTGCAGCATTATCACTGAGGTCAGGGCAGACTAACATGCACTACTGACACACTAACGACTTTTTGTCAGTAAGAAATATTCAAGTGCAATTAAAATAGTCCCAGAAATAACATCGTCTCTCATGTGTGTACGTGTGTGCGTGTGTGTGACAGAGAAAGAGAAAAAGAGAGAAGGCGTTTTATTTGAAAAGCAGATAGGTTTGGCGGAATTTGCGGATTTGACATTACCACCTTGCTATAAGAGCCACTGTTAGAGTGCTGATTATGCGTACAGATTTTGCCTGCTGCTGGGCCTTTTTCCAGTGAAAGCACCGCTAGGCGCGTGCCAGTGGGCACCCTACGACCTTCAGTCAAAGTGATTCAGGTGAGTTAAAACGCCATGACCAGTCTATTTAGGTGCTTACGGTTTCCCTAGCGGGTAGCAGCAGGTCACACAGTTCTGCATGAGAGGCACACCGACGCCAAAAAAAAGTGTGGCGCGCTCTACGCAGATAGACCACTCGCAATTAGGAGATTGAAAAGCAGTGCGTGTCTGGACGTGCACGGCAGGCTTCACAAGTAGCAGTTGCGCACGGGACGTGGGGAGGGTGGAAGGGAGGTGAAGTGCGGGATTCTGTGCCGGCTTTTCTTATCGCGCTCCTACATCGCCAACGTGTAACGTTCCACCCCGGCCGACCCTCTTTCCAACCAGTGCAACACTTTTGTCCATAATTCCAACGGGGATTAGCTATCCGTGCAGGGGCACGCACAGTCTTTGTCAAAATTTTGTGGGCCAAGCCGAAATCGCGCTGGCCGCAAAAAAATTCAATGTACAAGCTTACGTCCGAGCGAGGCTAAAACTTTTTATGCAGGAAAGCTAGACAAAACATCCTTCTTTCTTACTGCTTTAAAATATTTTTTCACACTTAAAGGGGCCCTGAAAGGCGTTTTGAGCACAATAAATGAAGTAGCGCAATCGTTAGATTTTGTCGTCAACGTCATCTGTGCCAGTATTACTCTTTTACGCGCAGCGGAAAGCTCACACTTTTGTTGCAAAGTTTGTCGCTTTAGCTTACCCTTCCCTTCGTGTTTTTGGACGCCGCCATCTTAACATGTCTACGTCATCGATTCCCAGATCTTCGTCATGAGCTAGACATTCTGCTATTGGGCGGCTTTTTCACGCACTTCCGGCAACGAGGTGAGTCGTCTGCTCAGCGTCGGCTCGCCGGCTGATCTGCCAACGGAGTGCCGGAGTGCTTGGACATTTTACGACAAACGAAACAAGTGTAAACAAACCGCTTAAACCGTTTGTATTTAATGCAACACGGCCATAACACGACATAGATATTCTCTTGCCTGAGTACGTTTCATAAAGAAAGCGTTGAAGCCCCGTGGCACTTCTTTCGTGCAATCGCAGAGAACGTACTGAGCCGAATGCCCGGGTTTGGCGCATACACTTTATTCAACTTCAAAACAATCCAGAGATGCGTTTCGAATGAACACAGCGTCACAACATCCGTTGCAAGTCTGAACCGCGATTGACAGACGATGGGTTGCCTCCTCCTGCCCGTCGTAAATTCGGCACTCGCCTCGCGCGCGGTTTGCGGGGACGTACAGCAAGTCACTTTACTCTGGCGCACAAGCCGAGATGGCTTTTAGCCACGCACACTGAACATACCCCATGCGAGGTTGAGTCGTACGTCGCTCGAGAAAGATAATCCAGACCATGGGAAGCCCTATCCACCCGCAGAAGCACAACGTCGCTTTTCATCGCGAAACAAAGGCGTCCACAACACACACACCATCGCCTCCTGTAATGCCAAACGTATCTCGCACTTCCCAATGGGAGTGAGTGGTACGCCTGCAGTTCCCACATGTCCTGAGGTGGGGCCCCGAGCTGAACCGGGATCACGCAACCGGAACTGACTTCTGGAGCGGTTTGTGCCTTGTTGCCAAGGCAACCAATGTTTAAGATTGTCAAAGAAATGGCGCTCGCTTCAGCGCTAGAAAGCTAAGAGCCACTCCGGAGCATGTTTTGCCAACGTTGCCTCTCTCCACCACGCGTCGCCCCAAGCTGAACTGGTCACATGATTGAAGCGTTTTGTGCACGGGTTCTGTATCGGTTTAAAATGTCTTTTTCACATGCCGCCGGCAGGAATTACCAGCGCCGCAAAATAAGACCCGGCACCAGCGGGGCCACATCTGATACGGCGCTTTTTGGATAAACAATGCGCGGTGCATGTAAGGGGCGGAGCGCACGATACTCCCCGAGCGGCTGCGAGTTCACCGCCGATAGCAACTGTAGCAACGTACACCGCGAAAGGGCAAGGCCAGGCCGCCGCACAAACGCGGCCAGATTTTTCGTTCGCTTTTCCAGCCTTGAGCGGAGTGCGGGATTCATCGTGTCAACAAAGCTTACCCGTAGCAGACGGCAGTCTGAGGAGCGCCATAGCGGAAGTACGTCACCGCTTAGAAGCGCAGCATCATGGGAGGGAAGGCTCGCGTGCCGTCAACAGCGGAAGGAGGAGCAATCGCGGTGCGACGAAAATGCGCGGTTTTTTATTTACGATTTCTCAGCTAATACTCATAGCTTTAACAAAATTCTTGCGGGAGGAGATTGCTAATACATTGCTTTATTTGGTTACATGTACGTCCATGCATCGACGGAAGGTATTTTAGGACCCCTTTAAAGATAAAGTCAATGCTTTGAATTGTTTGTGGTCGAGAAGGCTTAGGATTGGCTTAGAAAATTTTGACAAATGGTGTACCTGTGAGTGTGTTCTCTTCATATATTCTTCTTCTTCTTCTTCTTCTTCTTATTTTTGTTATCATTATTATTATTATTAGTAGTAGTAGTAGTAGTAGTAGTACTAGTAGTAGTAGTAGTAGTAGTAGTAGTATTGAAAATATTATTAATATTACTGCTACTACTACTACTTTTGAGAGAAACGAGTGCAGCACTGAAAAAAAACCGCCGACCTTATGCACATGCCAACAAAATACGTAAGGTTAGGCAGCCCCAGTGAAAACAATTCATGAGGTGAGATTGAGGGAGGGAGAGAGAAAGAGAGGTGAAACTTTAATTCGCGAGGACGTGCTAAAATAACCGTACACCATTCAATACACCGTGGAAAAGTGTCTTTCACGGAGCCTCAAAATGACATTTATTTAGGCGAAAACAACCCGCGCCTGCCAAACCTTTTTAGGCCTTCGATTCCGTGACGGAAATTGTCCAGAGTTTCATTGTGGTGAGCACGAATAAAAAACACCATGCATTGAGATTTTGGTACAGATGGGAACACTTCTTTTAAAACTGATGTGGCCTGAAACATCTGAAACAGAAGACTACGTAACAAGTTTGGAAGAAATAACAAGGAAATGAAAGGAAATAGATCTCTGCTCTTCGAAGCAGCGCCGAGGAGTCGTAGTAGGGCAGCTAGCAACCAAGCAAGCAAGCTCAAAGTGTTCAGGCAACCAGACACGCACTTGTAAGTTCTACACTAAAAAAAATTCACAGCGTATCCACGGGGTGAATGATGATGAGTGGGCGAAGCTCCTGAGGGGAAATTATCGGAAAAACCGTGATCCTTCAGTGAAAGTTCGCCCACTACATCTGTGTCCGAACGTAACGTCTAGAAAGTCTCGCTTAAACCGCGCGTCGGCACCTTGGGGCTGAGCTCGCCTGATGCGTTTTGCAGACGCCTCACGAGCTCTCACTGCATCGGGGTCTGCCTGCCGATACGCGCGCTTTCTCGCCGCTTCCCGTTCTCTGACGTTTTGGAAATCCTCTTCGCGCCGCAGCCGTGCCGCTTCGCGTACGGCAGGGTCCTCGCGCCGTTGCCGTGACGCTTGGGCCTCTCGTTCTCGAACGCTGGGATCTTGGCGGCGTCGTCGCGCAGCCAGACGACACGCTTCGGCCTCCCGCTCTCGTACGGCAGGATCTTGGCGGCGGCGTCGCGCAGCTTCACGGAGCGCTTCTGCCTCGCGGGCTCGCACATCTGCAGCCTTATCCATCGGGCGACTCCGAGCGCGCGCCAACAGCGAACGGATTTTATTACAACGCTCCCCGCCATCTAGTAAACAATCCAAGAACTAAACTAGAGGTAGCCACGCCATCTAGTAAACAATCCAAGCGCATCTTTTCATCATATACAGGTACCGCCATCTAGTAAACAATCCAAGAACTAAACTAGAGGTAGCCACGCCATCTAGTAAACAATCCAAGAACTAAACTAGAGGTGGCTACATACATACGTCGAGGATGGAAAGACTCACGCCTTAAGGAGCTTCGCCCCTAAAAGTACACCAGCGAGTAGAAGGCTGCCGTCTCGGTCGAATCTCGTTTGCTATTCCTGTTCCCCAGCGGAACCCAGGGACTGGGCGATGCCAGAAAACAACCATTAAAAGGCGGCTACACCTCTCTTCAGTAGGGCCGGGCTCAGGGGCTCGCCGAAATAGAAGAAAATGCCATAAATTATCCGGAATTGTGGCGTGTACATTAGTGCCGAAGATTGTCCTAGTTGGAAGCAAGACCAGTGTAGAAAGAATGGTCAACACGGAATAAATACCAAGCCAACAAAAATCAAACGATAAGTTCCCTTTGACCTTCTGGCGTTGTACGTATTGAAGGAAATACTTGCATTGGGTTAAAACAATAGGACAGCTCCCCCCCCCCCCCCCCCGCAACCGCCGTATACACGGTTTTTACGTCTCCGTCGCTGTAGCATATACTAACAGCGTAGTCCACTACATCGATCCTCTATTTTTGCACGCGGCGTTCTTTGTTGCTAGGCTGCCTGCTTATACAAATCGGGTGCGTATTTGCCCCGTTCCGTTGAGTAGCGTAAATGGCGCACCTGGAATACTGTTTGATCACTGGTTGATAACTGGTAAAGAAATTGCCACGAGTTTATCGAAGCACTATAGTGTGAGCTGCAGACGAACGTAATAGGAAAAGGACGGCACTTTAGACACAATATCAGCAAAAACGCGGCGTCGACTTTGTCGGCGTGACTACGATAGTGTCATGTACGGTGATCCACTACTAGCACCAGAACGGACAAGTGCCGCCACCTCGTGGAGCCCGACTTACCCAGCCCAAGACGTGGTTTGGTTTGCTCGGGACCACATCCATGCGCGGGACCGAGGTGGTGAGGCGGGACGGCGCGCTCGCCGATGGCCGATCATGCAATCTGCTACGACCGCTGATATACCCAGTTGTCCTCCGCTGCATCGGCACAGATGTCGCTTGGCTAGCTAATGCTGAGTTAAAGCGGGCGAAGTGGAAGTGCGTGTGACCGGGCAAAGTGGAAGTCTCAAACTAGTGACAAACGGCAACTTCGCGGAGGTAAGCGTTGGGAGAGTGATGCAGAAGAACGACAGCCACGAGCTTAATAGGCGGCAAAGGGCACCATGGCTCCGACTTCGACGACGGCTTCGGAAGTTGCCGAAATGACGGTAGTGTGTGCCGCAGAACGAAATGGTCGACTAACCATGTCGTTCTGGTGCCCTATTCTCGGCTGCCTACAATCACGGTAATAGCGCCTTGTGCTTTGCGTAAGCAAAACATAAGGAATCATTGGCGAGTTGCACGTATACCTATGACGATATTCAGTGAAATTTGCCGCTTACATTACAAAGATCACAACAAAGCTACCAAATATTGCGTATAAAGGATATAAAACAATGACATGTATTATAAAAATTAGGACGGAAGCTGCGGCTGGCAAGAGAAACACATTTCTTAAGGTTAAAATTGGCGTCAGCACCACAAGGCGATCAAGTAACGTTGATCCAAAAAAAAGGAGGAGAAAGAAAAGACGGAAAGGCCGGGGGGTTAACCAGGTGTAGAGCCGGATTTGCTACCCTGCACTGGGGGAATGGGGTTCAGGGTATACAAGAGTGGGCGGAAGAAGAGGAACAGATAGGAGTGGGAAGGCAAACTCTCTGGTCCCATTTTAGGCACTACAGTCGTTCAAGCAAATTCGTTTCGCTAGGGAAACGTAGAAGGGCTTTCGTCGCTTTCTGTGATGTCGATGGTGGAAACCGATGACCTAGGATAGTCTCTACTGCAAGCGGTCCGGTGTGTTCCATTGCTTCATGGTGATTCTACGTGCAAAGGAGCGAAACATCCTCGCGCCATCGGTCCTTGAAAGCGGAAACAGGATGGTGCGTTCGTTCTTGTGGCCTTCACGAGCAGCTTCATCCGACAATACGTTGCCGATGATTCCGCAGTGACATGGCAGCCATTGGGATATTATGTCATGGCCCTCTGTGATGGCTTGATGGAACTTTTCTCTAATCTCTGTCACCAGTTGGTGGAGGGAGCCGTAGCCGAGGGTTTCGCGTAAGCTTTGTAAAGCAGCCTTGGAGTCAGAAAAACCGCATAGTTTTTCATTGCCTTCCAAGAATTAAACGGGAGAACTAAGGCAAACTTTCGAACCGCTGCCAGTAAACGTTATCAAAAGTCATAATGACAAAAGCACACACAACCCCTTTGTCAACCGGAAGCACGTTGCCAAAACTGAAAGCCAATCAGACAAAGCTACCGGCAGATTCACAGTTCACGGTGAATTTAGTGCGTCGAGAATATAACCGCTGTCGGCAAACAGTGCTTCGGCTGCATTCGCTTGCGTAACCGAGCGTAGCCGAGCCAAGCCGCCGCCATTTTTTTTGCCCACTTTGTCGCTGTTCTTGCGCACATAGAATAAACTGCCCGTATATAAATCGAGTCGGTTTCGAAAGCCACAATTTGCCCCGTGAAAAACAAAACAAAGACGATATCGGTTTGCTTTCGACAAGCCACGGTTGTTTGCATAACCACCCAGCCGACGGACGTTGTGAAAGGAAAGTTACTCTCCGCGCGATCCGGCCCATCAATCATTCATAGCACCGTGAATGCTTCCCCTTGTTGTGGTCAAGAGATTCCAATGGTGGAGTATCCGATATGTCAGGTGTGTCGAAAACTGTCTTTAATTAAGTTAGGATATAGTTACGAAGATGGGGTGGCAAGGCCTATAGAGTATCGCTTCCGCATTCGCACAGCGATGTCACCTGGTGGACTGGGTGGACCTACACTGATGGTATAAAGGTACCGACAACCGATTTTTGTCGAGCACATTTTCTCCAGCCCAAACGAAAGGGCATCACTTAAAACACTTTAAACCGAAATGGTTTCGCTGACAGTGCCCTCAAACTTTTAAAACCGGAATTTTCAGATCTACCAGTCATACGTGACCAGCCAAAAGAAACGCTGGCCAGCATGACAGTGAGCCGTCCTGCAACATACTTTTAACTGTATGTGAGATGAAAAGAGGTATAAAGACGTCATCCCCGACTATAATAGCAACTATGCGCAGTCTTTGAATCACGCATTGAAACCGACGGAGTTTTTTGGACACTTAAGGTAGTGCCATGTTTTGGCACTACATATCGCCACCTTTCTGACTTCAGAAATTTTATTGTAATAATAAAATTATTTCCGCCTGTTTATTTGGAAAGCCCTTGAGGTTACTCTAGTATATAAAACGCTGGCTTTCGTGCGAGCTAGTGGAATGGCAGTCCACAAAAGTCGGTTGTCTGTCCCTTTAAAGAAAAAAAAAAGGCCGATCCCGCGAGAAGGGGGAAATCGAAGTAAAGTGAAGCGTTCATCCTGGCATACCTAGGTTGAAATAACTGGTGTGTGTCATTGTTTTAGTCCTATTGTAGCTGGGACTGCTGATAATTTTTCAGAACAGTGAGCCGTGGCAAGTGCGGGGAGAAATACAAGGCGTAAGGGGAAGCAATCAACGTTTCAACCTCCCTGGCGAAGCCCCCACCAGCTTCAAAGCGCTGAGAACATGATGCACGCAGGAAAAAAAATAATACCCCAGGTGCTGTCTTCCCCTTAATAAGGTATTTTATTGGGTTAGTTGATCGATGATACGTAAGAAGGTGTATAGCGCAAAAAAAGGCGAAGGACGGAAACGATGAAAAAGAACAAAGTTCACAAAGGACAAAGGATGCACAAGGACACAGCATCCCCCTAAATTTCGCTTCCCCGGCCGACCTCTGGGATGCGGTGCAAGAAAGCGAACGCTATCTAGTGGAATTACCCGAGCCTGCCCCCCTCTACACCCCCCCCTCCACGTGCGCGCGATTCGCTTTCCGGACACCACGGACGCTATACACGGAGGGAGTAAGCTGCTGCAAGAGTAGGAGCCCCCCTCAAAACCTGCCCGAAGAGACACCAAAAGATTTCCAAAAAAATATCTATTTGACGGGGTCATGGGCTACCAACTTGATCTACTTGTCCGTAATTCAAATTCCAAATGGTTACTTTAGTGTCAAATATTTGCTTATTTTGTACTTTTTAAAAAGATAACCCGCGTTAATTGACAAAGGGGGCTGCCTAATTAACTTCCCCGTGCTCATAATTTCAAAATACAGCTTGAAAGCTTGAAAGCATGAACAGAATGTTCCGTGGCACCGTTAAATAAGTGACGGACCCACGCCCTTTAATATCGGGCACCGAAGTGTCCGGCCATAGAGATGTCCGTGCACCGAAATGTCAGCGTAGAAATTTCAGCATTTAAATGTCATCACCGAAATGGCATTGCCGAAATGTCGTTCCCCGAAATGCCCGGACCCGATCCCAACCAAAGCAGAGGACTCCCGTAACACCGAGTGGGCGATAATGTATTTTCCTCGGCGGGCCACTCAGAGCATTCCCAACGGCACAAAACCAATATTACGTCCACAATTTTATCAGGTATTAGGGGAGATGTGGTTCCTGCAAAACTAAAGTTTATGCATTGCCGCTTACCGTGAACAGCATCTGACGAGAGCACGTGTGGGCTCCTCAGGTGAAGCAGGCTTACCGGGCGTTGCCACGACCCGCCCCAGCCGTCTGAACTAACGTAGTTGAGAGTCGGTTACGATGGAGTGTGTTACTAAAGTGAGGAGTTGCTTGACTTTTTACGGACTAAACGGATGATGAAGTAATGTGTCTTTCAGGGAGGAGAGGGGCTTTAATGATCCAGAGAAGTAGGCTTAGCAGCGAGCTTGGATTGCTACTCCGCACGGCAATTACGAAATGTGAAGATCAGTGAAGAAGTATAGTCACACAATAACGCCCACAAACACTAACAGCGAGAAGAACAAAACACTAACAGGAGTATGAACGCAGTCGTGGCACACACACAGAAGGCACGGCAGCATGTTTGAATGTAACCTATGCAGGATTTGGTAGATGCCGAAGTCACGCAGAAAAGAGGAAGAGAACACGAACATGCCAATAAGCAAAGATTCAGAGAGGGAACAAACTTCAGTATGGTTTTTGCTTCCATGCGTATTTTATCATCATAATTAATGCTTTGGTAATTGCTTAAATACTAAGAGATTTATTAAACGTAAATTTATCAATCCGCTTTTTTTGACAGTTGATGCTCTATGAGCTCCGGTTACAGCACTTGACCTAGTTTTGAAATTTTTAAGAGTTTACATAGATGATAGTGGGCTTTCTTGCGTGCGTGAATGCCTCTGGGACAAATCAATAGTGTGACCTGCTTTTGCTAGTTAGAAAACATTCGCAAGCGTAACCGCACCCGCGGGATCAGAAGCTTTATTTTGTTATTTTGACAAAGATTGTGCCAATGTACACAGAAAGCGGTAAATTAGATACCTCAAAAGAGCGAAAACATAAATATGAGTGCTGACATGCCTTTTAATAAAATAAAAGCGAATCCATGTGGAGAAGCACTCAAAAAAAGAGAACCGGTCGGTGAATCGCTGCGACTACGAAAACCTTCATATAATATACATTTTGCACTTCAATGGTTTCAGGATTTTTTATCAAAAAAGTTAAGCTACGCGTTCTACGTATTATTGCCTGTACCAACATAAAAAAAAATATTGTTGCTCCGTCCGAATTTACACACATAAAATTGTAAAGTTTTAATAGGGCCATGCCCTCTCTACCAGATGGTGTGGGAGGCCGCCAAACGGCATCCCTTGCCACGATTCCCGAACCCTCATTTGAGCAGTGGGAGGGTCGGATGACCAGCCTCAACCCGGATCACCAACACAATCTGGCATAACGGGCGAGACAGGCGGCTAAGAGCCAGGGCTTCCTGGACTAAGGGGGTCCCCCACCTGGCGGTCAACCAAACAGCATTGACTGCTCGATTAAACACTTATTCCTCCTGCCTTGCGGATTTAATCAAAACGAATAGCAGCAATGCTAAAAAAAGAACACCAGCTTATTCTGCCCTAGATCTGATGCCCACATACCATATGTGACACATGCTTATGTGAGGGATTACGCAAAACAGCATGTACAGTCACTTACATTATAGACCTTCGGCGCCATACTATGGGGTTGGTGGCATGGTATGGTTCTTCGAGTATGGCCCCTCGGTCGACGTCCACTTGTAGAATCTACTAGCCTCGTAGGTCGTTTTTCTGCTTGCTTGCAAACAGGGTTTGTTTCCGCCTTCCCTTCACTAGACGGCTTTGCTAGGGAAACGTCCACTGAAAGTTTATTCCTCGCAACTTCTACGTCCTTTCTTTACCTCTCACATATGCCCTTTCACAATTACTGTTGCCTGCGGGTGTAAAGTTACATAACGACTTGCTTATTTATATTACCTCCTTCGGGAGTCTCTCTAAAGTTTCCGCCGCCCTAGTAACATGACCGATAAACAGCTTGCACCTAAAGCAAACCTTAAACTTATTTGTGACTGCTGAAACAAATTGCTCAGCACGTTGCCAAGTGCAAGGCAATTTTGCCAAGTGCAAGGCAATGTGTTTCCGCCGTAAACCGGTAAGATTCGAATCTCCCTCTCACAGAAATGACGGTATACCTTACCATGTTTCTTCCCTCGAATTTTCCATGGTCCAACACATCACGCCCGTATGTGCCGAAGCATCCCATTCCCCGGGCTGTCTACAATGCGACTCGCGAAATTCTCCCACCGGCATATGAAAAGTAACTCTCCAAGCAATATTTATGTCCCAGCTGAAGTAAGACTCATCAATTGGGTGCCCTCTTAAAAATTACTTCGTAACATAGAAGTAATGCAACAGTGAACGCCCTGGTCCGCTTTAAGTAAATAACGTATCAATTCAAGCCTAACCTAAATTGCACTAGACTTTCTACATAACCGCCCCACTATTATGCCTTTACGTCTGCTTCACAAATATATTTACACCTAAAAGCAACTCCGGCTACAAATTAAAAAGCTTTTTTTTTATTTTGCAGGCATACTGCGCAGTCACTTCAGTTGCACGCGTAAATATGGCGAAATTAACGCATTCAAATCATTGGCCCTGTTTTGGGCCATTCGCCGCTGGAAGCACCTTCGTGATAACATAGGCTTCATATCAACAGGAAACGTTTCTTTTTTCAGCTACTCACACTTTACACCATTTAATCCAGCTCTCCAATAATCAATTTAGGGCACAATATCACTTATAATGGCTGAGTTGTGCTTTGTTGTAACGGATTACAAACTTTGTTCGCGAAGATAATGGGAACCATAGAAATGTGCGCCTGCAATAATTACTCCGTATATTATTTGCCTTAAAATATGTCATACGGCTCTATCTTTAGATCGGCAAAATTTGTAAATCGGGCTTTTATCAATCTCCCTCTTGAAATAATGATATGCCGGAAATATACTCTACGGCTAGCAGCCTGCACAGATCTCTAATCACGAATTTTTAGACCCCTGTGACCTACATTCGCTGACTGCGACGCAATAACCTCCACGCTTAACGCGAATGACACGGCAGACCTCATTGCACGATTATTTTATGCCACGTCAATTCAAGGCACCTTTGATGACTACGAGCGGCGTTGCATGAAATAACTGTAAAGATGTTGATACGCGCGTAGACAACTTTCCGATATGCCCGCGGAGACGAGTGACGAGCTGTCAAAGGCAGCGAGCCGTGAACAGACGAAGAAGCAGCAAGCTGGGACATCGTGGCGTCCCAGTGGCCAACTTGGTGAGCATCTGTGCCTGACGTTTTTCGAAGGCGGACTTAGAAAAGTTTCATACTTTGAGTGACACACTATCATTAAAAATTCCCGCAGTAGTGAAAATAACGTTCAAAGGCGTGACCAAGCAGAAGCTGCTGCCTTTCCCGCTGTTTTTTTTTAAGGTGAAATTTTTTCTGGCACCACATAAACAAGGTAACGTTGGTCTGTGTGTCCCTCGATTCAAAAACTCAAGGCCAAAAGTTGATGCTCATTAAGAAGTATATATAAGCAAAACCGTTCCGAACTACTTCTGAAGTGTTTTTTTCTGAACGAGAGTTCGCGCTTACTCTTCAGTGAACTCAACCGCAACTTGTTTGTTTCAAACGCTTACGCAAAATCCTCATGGAACATGAAAAAATTCCGCCATTAGAATACCATTGACGTTCTAAAATGAAAGTATAAGACCCATTGGCCCGGTTCAAATAGAGAAATTAGGGCATCATTCCGAATGGAAATACTGATATTATGCATGAAATGTTACGGCATGTGCACAACCTACGAAGTTTTTTACCAGGATGTTCATCGAAGGATGGATGAGCACCTACAGAACCTCCTTCACCCTATTCATGGGACACTTGAAAACATAAAGTACCATGCACACAAAACAATCTGAAGAAAACCCTTTTCCCGAGAAATCGCATCATCACGGTGCTTATATGCGCTGAATTCGTTCTTAAGTTGTCGCCATGTCTGCGAAAGTTTTCAAGCGCGGATGCGTTGTAGGAAGGAATCGCGCTGCGTTACAGAAGTAGTGGTAATGTTTGTCGATATTCCCGGTTATCGACAGCGTCGTTTATGTTGAGGCGCTTCAAGTGAGAAAACACATTGAAACTACCCTCCAGCAGGGGGCAGATTGTGTTGCTGCCTATGCTCGTGATGTCGGTTTGACTTGTTCGCCCGAGAAGGCAGAGCTGCTGCTTCTCTTGCCCAAAAGTCCAAAACGCGCCCGCGCAGCTCCGAACATTACCATCCGGCTGGATGATCACCCCGTTGCCCGAGCGCCCTGCCTTAAAATCCTAGGCCTCAATATCCAACAGAACCGCGCCAATACCACATTCCTCGCCAACCTAACATCCCAAGTCAATCAGACTATCAACCTCCTCCGCCGCATCACCACCCGCCACGAAGGGCTCAAAGAGGCAGAGCGATTGCGGCTGATACAGGCTTTTGTAATAAGTCGCATCACTTACTCTCTTCCTTATCTAGCACAGTCCTCTACGGAACTCAAAAAGGTGGATTGCCTCATTCGAAAAGTGTACAAGACGGCGCTCAGGATTCCGCAGAGCGCTGCCACCGCTCGTGTAGAATCGCTTGGTGTCTACAACACCGCATCTGAGCTCCTCGAAGCTCATCTTGTGAGCCAGTACGCCCGCCTTGCAACAACCTCAACAGGTCAATCTCTCCTCCGGCGACTTCCAATCAACTTCCCTTTCGCTACAGAATCCTCTCTTGCCATTCCTAGCACTATCCATGACCTATTCATCGTTCGGCCCATTCCCCGTAACATGCACCCGACGCACAATCGAGCCCGCAGGGAGCAGCGTGCGCGGGCCCTTACGAAGCGATACCCAGTGCATCCGGCAACTGTTTATGTTGACGCGGCTAGCTACAGGCACCATGACGCCTACGCGGTCGCAATCATCAACGCTCCCAACAGTCCCCCTCTTACCACCCTCACCCTTCGCACTTCTTCCCCTGCGACTGCGGAAGAGGCGGCTATTGCTCTTGCATTAACACTGCGGCCTTCCCCTGCGATCATAATCTCCGATTGGAAGACGGCCATTCGAAATTTCGCCCGGGGCCGCATTTCTGCCCTGGCACTCAAAATCCTTCTTCAAAATCCCCCTGACTCCCCCACCGAGCTGGTCTGGACCCCAGCCCACACGGGCGTGGGAGGGAACGAGGCAGCACACAGAGCCGCTCGAGAGCTCACCTTCCGAGCGGGTCCTAGCCTTGAACCCTTCCATGGAGCCCTGTCAGCTCGAGATCGGCTCCTTTCCTTTCATGAGATTACGTCTCATTACCGCCTCTCCCGCCGTCTACTGCCCCCTGCACACCCGGCACTCTCTCACATCGAAGAACGCCTATGGCGCTTAGTGCAAACGTACAGCCTTCCTTGCCTGTCCCGCCTCCACCGCTTGTACCCCGGTCTGTACCCTTCACCTCACTGCCCCGCTTGTGGGGTGGTCCAAACCATGGATCACCTCCTCTGGCAATGCCCCCACAACCCATTCCCCCCATATCGAGACGGTGAGCACTGGGCGAGGGCGTTGGGCAGCTCGGATTCGGCGGTGCAAGATGCCATCGTCGCCCGGGCTGCCAAAGTCACCGGGGACCTTCCTCCCTCGGTCACCACCGCTCCCCAGAATTAGCCCTTGCGGCAATAAAAGTTTTGTCTCTCTCTCTCTCTCTCAAGTGAAGTTTGCGCGTGCATACTGGACACTACCTACATCAGCGATGCACGCTATTTGCATATCAACAAAGCTGCTGCGCCGAAGTATGCACTTCCTTAACGCCGCCGTGTTCCGCAAACATCCTTTAAAGTGCAAATTCGTAGCGCAGCTGCGGGTACACGTAAAATGTTCGTACCGGCAGAATATATTTTTTCCAGTCGATTAAGTTTGCCTGCCGGCGTCGAACAGAGAATTATGTTAATAAGGCGTGAGCGAATATGTGAAGAAAGCGGACGAGACGTTTCAGCTCTCATGCTAACAAGTACGTTAGAGCTCATCGGCATTAGCTCGTAGATGGCAATAGTTATCACGTTATCCTCCATGAGTAATGTGACAATTATTGTCGTCATTGTATCTGTTGATAGGAAATTGGGGAAAAATGGGCCGTATCCTCTTTGCTATCATAATTGTGGACCCAAGATCACTCAAGTTAAATTGGCCTTTTACGTCTTCAGCTGTGAAGCGGACGTTCTGGGCTATCTCATCGTCTCTTGCAAGGACGTCGCGAGCTGCGCTTTGCGTGGATCATTACTCAATATAACACCGCCACAATGGCTGGTATTCATAATCGCAGCGCATTAGGTGGTCATGCTCATTTTGGGTGTGTTGATATGTGACCTGGTAATCAGGATTCTTGTAAGTTTTGTAGCAGCCTGTTTCACAACAAAAAGTGCGGTATCTATTATGTGATAACTCGCGATATGGGAGCTGCTACTCCTTTTTCTCCACTGCCTCAACAATTCTTTCTAAAGTAAATGCGCAGTCAAACAGACTTGGGATATTACACTTCATGTTAGGCTTAGAAGGCTACCCTCAGGAGAATTTGGGCGAAGGGGGCCTTTTCTCCTTCCGTGACCCGCCAGTGACCTCATTTCCGGTGTTTGCTTTCAAACCCAGGGTTCCCAGTCTGCCACCGCAGCGATGAGAAGCGGAGTGCCACCTTTTACGGTGAACCTGCCGTGCCTTGCGTCCGACGAGAATGTGACACCTTGCGGCAACGGGCCTCCACATAGACAGACGACACAGCAGCTTACATTACACGGATACAGGATCCCCATCATATTTCCCTCCCTGAAGCGAACCTAATCGCCTTTTCTCATTATCATCTAATCCTATACCTACATATATTTTCTGCGGCAAAATAAACGCTCTAAGCACATTTTTAAGCCGTTGTTTGGGAGCATTCTACCCACACACATTGTGCCAGGAAACGCAATTCGGCGGGACCTGCAGCTGCGTCATGGCATCGCCGGCCGGCCAAGACGTGCAGTGCCAGGACGGACGCTTTCGCGAACCGGTTCCTCGTTGCAGTAACTGACTGCCCGTTTGTGACGGTGGGAAGCCGCACGTGCTCCAAACCAACAAGTGACTCGTTACGTGGATTCGGCTTGGGACAGAAGTGACCTGAGGTAAGACACCCCGCAACAGAACTTAGCCCTTCATACTAAACTACCTCAGCGGTTTCACTACGCTACTTCGACTCTTCGCCGTGATAGGCCCAATTTGCAGCAGCCACACTGGACAACACACGTGTGACATGCCTTAATCGGACCGACCTCCCTGTCCTCAGAGTGCAACAGTTAAGGCATTTGCAATGGCCGCATCCGTTGAAACATCAGCTCTACTTTCGATGAGGCGCAGCGCTTTTTTGAAGGCTCTAGCGTTTGAAATATGCTTCACTGTATTGGCATTTGCCGAAACGCAGTGCGGTTTTGTTCCTTGAAATCGAAGCTCCGCTTGCTCCATGTGGTGCACTCACCTTTTTTTTTACGCAAATACACAAATAAAAATGTGAATAAAAACTACTACTCCCCTGCTTCCTCCCGTCCAAATTTGGCTAAATTATTCCCTTCTGCATATGTATATCTTTAAAGCCCCAGAACAAAGTCCACTATTTAAATTTTGCACCTGAACCCTATTTGTTCTATATTTGAAGCCGACGAATTAAGTTTCGCGTGAAGAGAAAATGCTGTAGGCTTGCCTGCTTCTAGTGGTTTTACCATTTTCGTGGGAAATGTTTAGGTGCGTCGAGTTTGCCTTCTCATGCAAATCGGTATCCCCGAATTCGGCCTCGCTAAAGGAATCAAGCTTTCGTACGGAAATATGCATGACTGAAAAATTTACCAAAAAATGATATGTGAAAGAGGGGATTTATTAGCCACCTATGATTAATGTACATGCGCTGTTCTTGAAATCACGAGCCTTTTTATTGAATAAAGTCAATAAATTAAATAGACTACCGGAGAATACTGAAGCAACAGCCCTGGAATCTTATTTTTTGTGCACTAGGTCACCTTCCTCTCTCCCATAAATAGAACAAAAGCAATCAATTATTAAAGAGTTTTTCATAACGCTCGGCACCTCTTCAGATTTCTCCTCTTGTGTATTTAAAAGTAAGAAGTTTAAAAAGAGAGAAGAGAGTAAACAGCCTCTCTTACGGTCAGTTCAAGAGACTTAAAATTTAGTTGCTCTTGAGAGCACGCCATTGCAATGCTAAAATCCTAACAAGAAATTATATTGCCACGATCACGCCGGAAGAACTTTTCTTAAACAAATGTCTATATGGCTAGGTGAAATAAAAATTAGGCGGTTCCGTGTACATAGAAAACTCCGGCACAACCACTGCACATGCACAAAAAAAATGTTGCAGCGAAGTTAGAAGCAAGGGGACAGAGATGGCTGGGTTTGTAGATTATGTAGCTACGCTCTCGTATACCAACACTGGTAGTGGTAAGTGATCGCAGGGTATCGGAGGGGCGAGGGAGGGGCAGGAGTATTTTTCAGCTGATCACGCTCGCAGGAGGCACAGCTCCAGCTCAATGGCAGACACCGGCGTCACGCTCATTCGAAAATGGGTAGGCCAAGCGCCATACGTGAAGCACCGGCCGCACGTCACAGCTTCGCTGGGGAACCATCTGTACGGAGTGCATTCGCGCATATTTTAAGTGCAGAGCATTTTAGCGGCTCGCCTTGTCGTCATAGATCGCTCACTGGACCCCAGTAGAGCCACGCAGCGCTCCGTCGTAGCGGCTGTCGTCACGGCGTAACCCGGATGCTTCGATGTTCAAGAGCTTTATACAGTCATAAGCGTTCGAAATTCGTGAACCGCTGGCGCTTGTCTACACAACCCCCCTTGTTTAGCGCAAAGAAAACTGCAGGTATATTGGAGGCAAAATATACGTAATTAACGGGCACCTCCCGCGTGCATTTAGTTAGGAACGCTCGTTGGCTTGATTTTTACGATAGTAAGCGAAAAAAAGTGTTCGTGCAACGCCGCCACGTGCGGGAGGGAAAGCAAGCACAAAAAGAACAGAACTGCCGCTGGCGCAGTTTCAGGCAGGGGGCGCGCGAGCACTGCGAAGGCGGCAAATCTGAATTGCCTTGGGTGGCAGCAGTGAGCGGACAACTGCGCTAAAGCCCATTATGGCGAATCACTGCTATGCACTTCCGACAGCTTTCTCATACAGCTTTCTCATTATTATTTTTCCGTTTTTCTCCTGCTAGCCCAAGTGGCTGAAGAGGCCGCGAGGACCTATACGATTTTTGCTGTCGTCGGAAAGACACTGAAATCAGCCTGAAAAAGGTCCCACCCATGGAAAAAAACATGCTTCCTTAATCGGTCTCACTTGATGTCTTGAGGCGGAGCTTCGTAAATTCAGGGGAATGATGTCTCCGTTGGCTTACGAAAGAAGAGTACTTAATTTCGTCTATACGGTTAAATGATGTCAGTTAATCTCCTGCTATCATAGAAAAAAAAACCAGCGCCGTTTTGGAAGATAACTTTATGCATTCTCAGCTAAGGGAGACCCGTGGTCAGAGTTGCGATATGAGCAAGCACTTCATTTTATTGGAGCGAAACTTCGGTGGAGGTTACAAGTAGCAAACGATATTCTAGATTTTTCTCCCCTGAAGTAGCTTTTATTATTACTTCCACGTCTTCCATAATTTATAAACAATGGATCAAATACTTTCTTACGATGTTTTTTTAACAAATTACTAAATATAGCAACGACATATTTAAAAACTACTTTGCGCATACTCCGTCTTGTTCGCACATATCATCGTCAAGTCAAGTAATAATGTCATTCTCCGTTTCCTTTTTTTTGCAAATATTAATCAATACCGCATCACGTGATTTTAAAGACCTTGGGTCGATGACGAGGTAACGGCGCAATTAAGCCCACCTAACTGAGCACTGTTACGGGTCCACAACTCGGGATTGTTATCACGCCCTCCTATGTTTTCCGGCCATAATGTACTTTGCGGTTTTTTAGTGACTTACTTGCTCAAAAAAGTAGTCAGTTGAAAGTTGTGTCAATTCTTAAAGCTAATTGTATTTATTTGAGAATTAAACCAGCTAATTAGAAAACAGTTCACGCCATATGAAATAATCAGGAAGTGGCCGTTAATCGGCTTTCTGGACATAAATATATTGCTGAATGTTTGCATATGCACCTCTAACCTCATAATATAGTACAAAGGTCGGCGGACTCACTCATGAGTCCACTTACTCAGACTCATTTGGACTCAAACTTACACGTGAGTTTGTGTTTGAGTGAGCGCGGGGCTAGTGTAGCATGGTGAGTTTGAGCTTGAGTAAGTTTGAGCCCGACTGAGTTTGAGTACGCCTGAAACCGAGTGAGTTCTGAGAGCATTTTGAGTTTTGAGTACATTTTGAGTTTGAGTACATTTTGAGTTTGCAGTACATTTTGCGTTTGAGTACATTTTGAGTAATGAGTACATTTTGAGTTTGAGTACATTTTGAGATTTGAGTACATTTTGAGTACCGTAAACATTTGGGGTTTGAGTACATTTTGAGTTTGAGTGCATTTTGTGTTTTGAGTCCGAGTGAGTTTGAGTTTTGTGCGTGAACTTGAGTTTGAGTGATCGCAGATGTTCTGTTCAGCATTGAGTCTAAGTTTGAGTGATTGGGGATTCGGGAAAAAAATTGTGAGTGAGTTTGAGTGAGCCGCGCCAACTTTGCCGAGGTATGATGTAGTATATCTATACTATGTATAGTGTATAGTATATAGTATAGTACATCCTTGATTGTTAATGGATTATTGTGACAGTATAAATTAGCCACGGCCAAACGCGCCTTACTACCTTACATGCTGAGGGAAACTGTAAACCTGCATCAAATTTTTAGGTTCAATCTTGTTTTTAGCGTGTTTCAGCTGCATAAATACGCCGCCGGATGGTACTTATGACACAGTGGTAGTCGCGTCAGACCGTAACTATACCTGTTATTTTAGCCTGCTATGGTGGCTTAATGTATAGTGTTTTTCCCCAACCATGGTAAACGATTAGTTATGCGTAAAACCTCAACTGCTGTCATTCCATCCTATGTATCCTATTTAGAGCAAAAAATATAAAAACACTGTTTTGCTATGAGCGCTATAAAGTAAGCTACATCCTGTTTTTTTTTTTTTCATTTATATTTGGCACGAAAGCAATCGTATTGCCGAAAAGAAAATGTTGCTCCTTTGGCGAAATGAATGCATCTATATGCGGGCGTAGTCAGCAAAACTGTTTCTGTGATGAAGAAACTTTTCAGAGAGCCCCCCAAAGAAGTAGAAAAAAAAAAAAGAAAACCGGCAAGCAGCAAACTCATTGCTTTGGTGCGGTTTCATATCAGCCTTGATCATTTTGTGTAAAGCAAAACCTTGAAAGCCAAGGAAATGCTGAGCTCACAGAAAACTGAGGAAACTAAAAGTTGATCAAAAATAAATAAAAAAAACATAAGGAAAAAAATGTCGCCTGTTTAAGCCGCGTTTCGCGGGTTTCGTGGGCACGCGGAGAACCGTGGAAAATGAGTCGACCCAAAATCGTATGCTGCTTTTAAGACCATGTCCTATGCTCTTTAGCAATATCTGCGGCGGCCATTTTCTCTCCTCCATGCGGTCTCCATCGAAGCAAGACGGGATCGAAACGCCGGTGTCAGATTTCAACCACTGAGATGATGCTCGTCTTCTTCTCGTCCCTTCAATAAATAAATAAATAAATAAATAATAAATAAATAAATAAATAAATAAATAAATAAATAAATAAATAAATAAATAAATAAATAAATAAATAAATAAATAAATAAATAAATAAATAAAAAGTTTAATAATATCTGAAAATTATAAATTGGGGTTATATACAGAAGGATGTCTCCAGGTCGGAGACTGTAGCCGGACCACCCGTACAGAATAACTTAAATACAGTGAATAATAGCGGTATAATAATTTCGGACTTGTCCGTACCCCACGTTTTTAACGCCGCATTGTCCCCTGTAGGTGTATTGGTATGATTGAGCCTCTTTCATGTGCTCCCGAAGCAAACGTCGTCAGTACAGTGAGGGTCTACTCCTGTCCTAGCGCTGTACGACACGAGGAAGCCCTCGATAGTCCCACCGGAGGCATCCTCTTGCGGACTCATTCCCCGGCAGAAGCATGAAGATGACACATCGTTGGCACTTGTCTGGGAATTCGAGAAATTCAAAGATTACCTTCGCGGTATGTCCTTCGAGCTCCAGACGGACCACAAGGCGCTAGTCGCATTAATTGGCAAAAAAAAAAAAAAAAAAAAAAAATTCTCGGAGCTGACACCCAGACTACAACAGCTTCGCATGCTACTTATGCGGTGCCTGCACAACATGGTATACATCAATGGGAAAGACCTGATTCCGGCTGATTTCCTTCCTCGAATTCCCCGAAGGAAACTTAAAAATAACGTAATAATAAGAAGAAGGGCTTTATGTGAAAAATATTAATTCATTTTCTACAAGTGGGGACCGGTTGATGGCACTTTACATCACGTTTTCCGTTCTAGGAAATGCCGCGATGACTGCTTGGATAGCCTATAGTCATTTACCAAAAATGAACCTTGTTGTTTGAGCTGAACCCGTGTAGATGACAGTATAATTTCGGTTTACGCCGGGAACTCCTTTTTCGGTCCCCTTTTCCGACTCCATCGCAACCTTTAAATGGCGTATGCATCTTTTATTCACGGGGCTTGCCTACGCCTATGTGTAACTGATAATTCACAAGACACTGCAGTTGTCTGCCACTCTTTCAGGGAGCAGTGAAATTGTGTAAGAGCAAATATTCCAGTTGAAATAAAGTAATCAGAGAGTGATTTCCCTCATCATGTACTTGTCCCGCCATGCGTTCTAATGCACGTACCTAGCAACGAAGCTAAAGCTGAGCAAATTGGTCCGGGTAAGTATCCTAAAAAGTTATCCTCTGCTGTTGGTGCGCTATATCGTTGTCGTGACATTTTTCCAGTAAGTGTTAAACTCCAAATTTACAACGCCCTTTTCAGATCTCACTTTAATTATTGCACTTTAGTTTGGGGCACGACCACTAAAAAGAACATTAATACCCTCCTACTACTTGAAAAAAAAGCAATCCGATGCATTAGCAATGTTCCGTATCAGCATCCCACCAAACAGTTATTCCAACAACACAACATAATCAAAATTCAGAATCTGTATAAGTATCGCCTCTTGTATTATCTTCATTTTTCGAGCACTGCCCACCATGCTTTTCTTGTTGAATTATCAGGTTTATCATTGCGAACTGAAACAGGTCGAACTCGTGAACGAGATAAATATGTGGTTCCTCGGCGTCGCACCGATTACTACTTACAGTCACTTAGTCACAACATTCCTGTGATGCTAAACCGCTTCCACCCACATACTGCTGAATGTGATAGGTTTAGTCGCAAAGAATTGCACTCTCTAATTTTTAACGATAAATTGTAGTGATGTTCTTATTAACCATGTTTTTGTTCTTTTTTGTTCTTTTTTTTTGCTCTTCTTAGTAACGTTTTCCGCAATATGTTTTATATTTCCCAAAGATGATTTTGTATGATTGTTCAGTGTATAGTAATGTTGTTTCTATTTAATGTGTTGTTTCCTACCAAAGTTGCCGCAGCTGCACCGCCACTCTGGCCCCGTCAAGCTGTCTCTACAGCTTCTTGCCAGAGTGACTGTAAACATTGTCCACTGTACCAATGTTGAAAAATAAAACTTGATTTGATTTGATTTGATTTGATTTGATTTGAGAACACGTAGTGGACCGGTCACGATGCGAAATTAACCATCCCGTGTTCACTCTCCAAGATCATTTCTAGCACGAAGGCGCTAGCTGCACCCCTTGTGCGAAACCTGCTCTGTGGGCGAAGCCGAGCTGAACAAGAGAACGCCGAGCTAGCAAGAAAGAGGAGTTCATGTCTTTACTGCCATAGGCAACGCGGAAGCTCGAGTATGCCCGTCACTTCGCTGGCTGCTTCTTCAACGCTTGTGTGATTCTTCAAGAACACTGCGGACCGCAAGTTCGCCTCAATCAACGTTGCTATAAGAACATTACGTCATTTTTGGCTGCCTTGCAACGTCACTTTTCGAGAGCAGAGAGAGAAAATGCCGCCAAGATACGACCTTGAACAGAAATTCGGGCTACTGAAGATAGCCGTTGCTGCGAGAAAGTCTCAAGCAGTCTCTAACTGAGGACCCCACCATTCCGTGTTGATAACAATAAACGAGTTTTCTATCTCTCACGTAACGTAATTTGCAGGGAAGCAGACAGGTGAACAACCAACGTTTTTTTGTGGTTTTTTTTTTGCTTTTGTAATACGGCAACTGACCGCACGTATTATGGCTCAACAAATCGGGCGTGTTTCTGAAGCAGTTATCAGAGGCGGCATGCAGAAGTGGCGGCATGCAACGGGTCATTTACACAAAGCCACAATGCCATGAAATGCTATGATGTCTCGTAAACGGCGTGGGAGGAGCTGAGTTGCGGGCTTCTGGAAGCCGGTGCTAACGTATTCTTAAGTGGCCACCAGTAGATCTTCTGCTAACTGATAACGTCACGCTTTAAGAAAGCAATGCGTGGAACCTTTTAGAACAGTTTAATAACAACCCAAAACGCCATCCCTACCCTCTCCTACTTCATAACGTTGAAAATTTTCAACGAGTTCTATTGCTGGATTTCACTCTCGAATAGGAAAAAACCAGTTGCTTTTACTTTTTGTTTCATGTACATCAGCAAAAGGGAATCGACGTAAACCTCCGCGCCATAGTGTGCGCTTTCGAAGACGCGAGAGACCTTAAATGACTACTTTGCTTCATTCCCGGGGTAGGGAATACGGAAATAACCAGACAGGGAGAGAGACGAAAAAGGGCAGAGGATAGAAAATCAAAAGATGTAAGAACAAACGGTGGATTTGAAGAAGTGATTCGACAAATGCTTTTCTTAATAGAGACAGCGCTTCTTGTTTCTGTCCTTCGCTTTCTTCTCTTCATCTTGGTTGTGTACAGATCGATTTTCTCTCGTTTCTACAAAAGCTCGCTTAGGTTCCCTACGCTTCAATAAGAAAAGCCCAAACACAACTTCCCCCTAACACGCCTTTCTCATTTCTTGCGTTCGCCGGCAGCCGGTCGGCGTTAGTGCCACCATTTTCGCAGGGCTGTACGGAGAGAAGGGCCAGAATCTGAAAACCAATAAAGAATATTGGAACGACAACACGCATGTGATTTCCTTCCCCACTCAGGATATAGAGCCTCCAATTCCTTCTGATAGTTGATTCGAGAAACCGAACACACGTTTGAGGTTTGTTTTTCCCCTTATCATCAAAATTGAGCTTGGACTTAGAAGTCTTAACGGATGCTTCAGAGAGTGGCGTAATTCCGGCTGGTGAAGCGGAGAGAAGGAAAAAATTACGCCCACCTCCCCTCGCGGGAACCCTGGTGTGGTGTGACGCTGAGGGGTGGTTCAAGCGCAAGCGGAGAGATACTGTCGACCGAAAGGCCGCCGGAGAGTGGCACACCGGTTATATGCGCAGCGCGCCCGAAGGAGAGGAGACCGCGGAGAGAGAGAGAGAGAGTACTGCACATGCGCAGCACCGTGCGCAGCGCCGCCCACCGGCGGAGTGAGAGCGTGCTGGGCCGCACACCCGCAGATGTTGAGAGAGAGTGTTCGCTCTCACCTGGGCACGTGCCAGCACCAGTGCGTCTGCCACGGCTATGGGTGCGTTCCAATTTACCGTTTAGACAGCTTCGTTGCTGTCTTCGCGGACAGTACGCCATGTTAAGCCCCGTTCCAATTCGAACGAAGCAGTCAACGAAGACTGCTTCGAGGAGACAGCATCGAAGTCAGCAACGATGCAGGCTACCTTCCTGTCTAAAATTAAAAGCGACGCCAGCGCCACCTTTTTGCGTTTTTATGTTGAACCAAAAGCACTTTTTCCTTTATTTAAATATTTAGTAAACTTTACTAGTCATAAAGGTGACTTTGCCTAGTTTTTAAATTACGTAACGTTTGTAATAACAACGGTAATATTAGTTACGAAAATTGCGGCTTGCTCATCTCAACATGTCTGCAACGACGCTGTCGTCTGCTGGTCGTCTGCGCTGGTGTTGCGTTTGCGACTGAGGCACCATTCCAATTTCATTCCTTTAGACGCCTAGTTAGTCTGCTTCGTAGACTGTCTACCAAGCTGTCTGCGAATTGGAACGCAGCATATCACGCAACACAATCCAACACAATTCACTTTAATTCAATCCAATCCAAATCCAATCCAAGCCAAGCCAAGCCAATCCAATCGAATCCAATCCAATGCCCCTCGCGAGAGAGTGTTCGCTATCGGAGAGGAGAGGGGTGAGCGGAGGAGAGTGCGGACGCCGCCGACGACGACAAACGCACGCAGGAAGGACAGGGCTGCCGACAAGCGATGCTCTGAGCGTCGCATGTAAAACTATGCTACGACTAGGCTATATCTCCCGGATTGGAAACTGGTAGGGGGCTGTGTGGGAGTAAAAGGGGAAGCATGGCTTCATAGGTATGGTATTACAGTTCTGGAAGTTTCGTATGACCCTTCACGTGATTTTCAGATGACTGAGAATAGTCGGTTCTACCTGGACAAAATGTTTTAAATGCAGAGCATTTCTTTAACTCACATGTAGCGTCCGCCGTCCGTCCGCAACAGCTCAGCGCGCAGGTGCGCCCTCTCCCCCACTCCTCCTCTCCCGCATCACACTACCCTCCTCGCTCTCAACAACAGGTCCGCACCACTCCCCTACACCATATAAAAAATAATACTTACCGGCGCCTGGTTTCGATCCCACGACCCTGCGGGCGGAACGCAAGGTACGTGGTGCTCTACCCACTGCGCCACAAAGCCGACACAGAATGAAAGGCTACGAACGCGCCTTATATCCTTGACTCATTCGAACTACGTCAAGAAGCTGCTGATACAACGCATTCACTACCACCAACTCCCCAAACACTAAACGTTAACGCCCACCCCCTATGCAACGCATTTACTCGAGTCCCCCTCGCGGGGAGATGGGCCTTTTTTCTTTGTTTTTTTCATTAGGGAATTAAGTGCGGCATTAGCAGCGGGATCTTCCAAAAGACAATAGATACCATTTAGTTCAATTTTTAGATGCAACGCACCTCATGCTCGCCCCTCTGTCCTCCCTGCGTCTGTCCGGCGTTGTCCGCACAGCTGCGCCTCTCCTCCTCTCCTCTCTCCGATAGCGAACACTCTTTCCCAAACAGCTGCGGGTTGGCGCAGCGCGCTCTCACTCCGTTGCTGGGCGCCGGTGGGCGGCGCTGCGCACGCTGCGCATGTGCAGTACTCTCTCTCTCCGCACTCTCCTCTCCTTCGGGCGCTGTGAATATAAAGCGGCATGCCGCGCTCCGACGGTCTCAGTCGACGGTCGTCCGCGTTACTCTTGCACTATCTCTCGGTACTCGACGATTGCTTGATGCAATCGTCGAGCCCATAACTGTGCACTTTACGGACCACAAGGCACTCATTCTCTTCTGCAATAAAGACCGTACCTGAGCATACGTGTACTTCATGTGCATTGCATGGTGAAAATGAAAAATTACGCCCACCTCCCCTTCGCGTGAGAATCCCTGCTATAAGCGTAATCAATACGATGGAAAATGCCAATGGAACCTCCCATGAGATGCGTTGCATCACACCAGGGTTCCCGCGAGGGGAGGTGGGCGTAATTTTTTTTTCAGGTAGCTTTGTTTAACCTACATTCGTGCAATAGAGTGTGTTTATACATTAAAAACTGCGCCAAACATAATGTAAACGTGTCATGTTAAAGCCAACAAAATTTCTTGAATAGCAATATGATTTATATGAACCTGGAATTTTTAAAACTTTTTAATGTAGAAGGCCCCTACAGTATGCCAACATTTAAACCTCGTCTGCGTAACTGCGCAAGCTTGTCTGGTACAATAAAAGAAAGCGCTGTTAATGCGGCCCCAAGACTTCCGTGAGTGTGTCGTGTCGAAAAGAGAACGCAGGTGAAAACAGGAGAGACAAATGAGTTAAAACATTTTCTCGTGTGCATTGCTCCAAACCACGTCCTCGCTGACTCGTTCTGAGCAAACTTTCAACTAGCCGCGAAGTTCAAGTCTCAAGTTTTATGATTTAACCCAGAGCTTTGATGTTTTTTCTTCTCCTGGAAATGAGCTGACACAACGATGTATAAAAACAAGCTATGTCAAAAGCGAACCGCAGAAGTTACTTTGTCTGTAAGGGGCAAAATATTTTCACGTGACACAAATTCCCTTCTTCAGAATTCCAGTTCTGACAGCTGCAGTTCACTCGACGCTAAGGAAATTACCGCTGTCGGTTAAAACGACGCGGGAAGGCACACAAAAACCACAGAAAAATATTCCCGGGAAAGAAGCGCAATTAATGAAGGTGTTCATAGCCTCACTTCCTACGAGAACTGAGTTTAGGTTACATGGAAGAAAAAGACAGCTTTAATTAGCCAGACATCCAGTCGAGGGTGTACAAGCAACTTAAAATTGCGTAGCGCCAGCCAAAATTACGGCGATGGAAGTGAATGCCTTGAGGAGGAGTGAGCTTTGGATGCAGCAATTCAGGGAATGAAAGGGTTTCATAGAAGCCTGTGTGAGGAAGTGCGGGGTCTGCATTCTGTAAACTTTACTGTTTGCTTTCAAATAGCGTGTCCCGCCCTCCCAAATGACGATAACCGCACTTCTAGAATCTGCACTGTTCACGGCCTCATGTTTATACACCTTGTAACGCCAGACCACTGACTCACCAGATCGTCACGCTGTGCATTGATTGGTGTGACCTCTTCCTGCACATCGCTCACGTAAGGACCGCGAACATCAAGCTTCCGGTACACCCGCTTAAGATCCTCATTCGGGGACCACCAAAACCCTGCTTTCTGTAACACGGACGCGGGTTTCTTTAAATACGTCCTTTCTATGGTTCTCTCTTTCTCTTTTACACACATACACATACACACACACACACGCATGCAGGCACGCACGCACGCACGCACACACACGCACACGCACGCACTCATGCACCCCCCCCCACACAGGCACGGACGCCCACACGCACATACGCACACACACACTCGCATGCACCAATACAAACACACACACACACACACACACACATGCGCACACGCACGGACGTACACACACGCGCGCGCCCGCATGCCTGCATTCACGCACACACGCACACACACAAATCCACACGCAGGCACGCACAGACATGTGTACACGTGCACTTACGCTCTCTTTCTTTCTATTGAATATGCTACCTTAAAAAAAATGATCGCATACATCACGCAAGCTTGTGGGTGACGATACCTTGTATCCATTGTATTACTACTCGGAGTTGTGAAAACGCATTAGTCAAATATCAATCGCTACACGGAGAGGCTGTGCAGGCCCGGTATAAAGCTGCGCTTCTGTAAAGAGCAATTTAATAGGCTTCACCTTAAAACAATGCTGAGGTTTTGACAATGAGCGGCTTATTATTTAAAACGACGCACACTAAAAGCAGGCCGCTTCCGTCGCCATTTCATTCCGCTTTCCTGTCAGGCTCAAATGACGACGCACTCAAACTGCCTTCTTGCTATTTATGTAGTCTGAGTCGTAAGGGACGCATATTTTGTTAGTGTCGTTTATTTCCTTTGAGTGCATCTTTGCCAAAGTTAAAAATAACATGCAAATATCTTCTTCCTGTTCCGAGTAAAGTAACCCAAGGGTGCTCACAGCCAGAGTTCTTAAATCTTGAATAAGATGCTGGGAAGCGCCAAGCAGTCTAACACAGAAAATGATGCCGACTAGAGCTTGGAAGAAAGAAGAGAAAGCATTTGCATGTCAAGTTTATGGTGGGATGCTTTATCCCGGTGGAATGGTCGTGTCTTCGAAGTTTCTTAAGCTCCCACTTTAGGGGATAAAAATTCATGCCTAAAAATAAATGAATTGCTTTCATTACATTTAGTTTCTTCCCCCTTTACGCAAGGCAGCAATAAAAGAAACGAACTGTAAAGCAAAACTAGACAATACCGCCATTACATAAATTTCCGGACGCTATTGGCCCGAGTCCACCGACATGCAGAAAACAAGTGTTAAAATGGTGGGATAGCCCCAGAAGCACCTAATAACTTCTACGCTACTAGTGCACATTGCCGCATACTACATTCCACTGTCGGAAACGGGAAGTGACGATTTAAAGATAAAAACAGTTAGCTGCTTTGACTGTCTATACAAAAATCGTCAGAAATTTCATCCTAACAACACTGCATATAAGTGGATATCAATGTTCTGCCCAAAAAACACGTATGCGCTTGGATTCTTCTGACTAACTGTTCATGTTCTCAACGTGCAACTAAAAAAGCAGAAAACACAGGCAGAAATCTGCGAAGACAGGAAAATTTAAATGCTCATTTGTAGAAGTTTGTAAGCAGTGAAACGCCAGAAACTAACTAGCGTGGGGATAGAAAATTGAGGGTCGAAATTCGCCGTACCTGTGTCAACTGCCAACTTATTCTGCCTAAGTGATCACGTGCGTGCGCGCACGTAGACGACAGCTGACGCATGCGTTAATGAGCGCATTCTTTCATCCCATTGTTGTTGTTGTTGGCGAAAACATTCATTGAGAAGAGTGGGAGGGAGTTGGGATGAAAAGTGGAGCAATGGGCAGCCATCCTATTCCGGTAGGGCAAGGGTAGTGCCTGCAGTTTTCGCACAGAGAATCACGGCTTCCTGTTGTTCATGCGGGCTGCAGTGCAGCACGCGCTGCCAATGCTCAGGAGAGCCGGAGAGGGGTGTAGAGACGGGTATAAGACGGATTAAACTGTGAAACAGCGCTTTAAACGAGGACAGCGAGAGAAGAAGACACAGACACCTGTGTCTTGTGTGTCTTCTTCTCTCGCTGTCCTCGTTTGAAGCACCGTTTCACAGTTTAATTATGAACCAACTAGCCCAAACCCAAACTATAGTTATAAGACGGATATGTTCAAACTAGGTACTGGTGGTGTTGGGAGAGCTGCGTTATGGACAGTTGTTTTGGTAGAGGGTCGGGAAGACGTAATGACGGCGAGTGTGATTGTGGCGGCGCCATGTTCGGGCGTCGGTGGTTGTGAGGGAGGTGCGGAGGAGGGGAAAGGGGGTGGGGGGGGGGGGGTAGAGTCGTCGGGAGTTCCGGTAGTGCGCTAAGATGTCGGAGTAGGTTGTGGGCAGTTGGTGAGAGGATTAGGTCATCGTGGGCCCCGTACGCCGCTGGTCTCTTCTGGGAATGCCCTGTAAGTGAGCTTACGGGTGGTAGCGTGTGCCACCTCGTTCTCAGGAAGAGATGTGTGGCCAGGAATCCACACTATACGGATCGCTTGGAGCACTGCTGAGAGCTGGTTAGAGGATCTTAGAATGTTAGAGTCGATGCGAGTAATGCGTTCCGTGGCGTAGCGGTGGTAAGCGGACAGGGAGTCGGACAATACGGTGATGCCCGATGAAATGGCATTGGTGATGGTCAAAGCGATTGTAGCCTCGTCGTTGTTATCAATGAATATCGCTCATACCGGGGCCGAAGCTATGATGGCTTTGTTTGAGTGGATTGCTGCAACAGAATGGGCCGGGTATGTGCGATATGGGGCTGCGTCAGTGTCGCAGACATCGGGATGGGCGCAGTACGTTTTGGGGAGTATGCGAGCGCAATGTTGGTGGAGACTTACGTTGTAGACGGGGTGCATGTGTTTGGGAATACAGAGGACGTGAATGACAGCTCCGCAAGTGCCGAGAGGCTGCAGAAGGTTTCGGGGAATGGAGAAGTAGGGTGGCCCAGGTGATCAAGCAGGTGTCGTTCAGTAGCGGTGATTTGAAGCCGTTGAAGCTGGCTGGTAGTATGGCCTTTATTCCGTTCTGACAGGACAGTGTGGAGCCCGAGCTGGAGGAGGCAATCTGTGGATGTGTATGCTGACGTGTATGCTTTGCGTATGAGGATGTACATCCTTGTTGCTTATTGTGGTTTCAATGCCCGATAGGGTCCTCCGTAAGTGATGCGACTTGTGAGCGTGGCTTGGAGTAAGCGACATGTGTCTGCCTCTCTGAGGCCGTGGCGTCGAGAGCATACCTGTTGTTTTAGGTGTGGGAGTTGAACCACCATTTTCTGCAGGCGTGGGAAGAAAGCTGCCCCCTATACATCGTGCTGTTATTGCACTCCGCGAATAAGCAGTGTCGGTATTGTGGGGACTGGTTAGCCATCGATTGATTGTTCAGGGTGTGGTGTTAGTGGTAGAGGGCGGCCCTGCGTTCTACTTCGAAGTACTAAGAGGTTCGATTGTTCTGGGGCGTACTGAACTCCACATGTGCGGAGATAGGAGGTGGCGGTGTCGGTAGCTTGCTGCACATTTTCTTGTTGGTGGCCCGAAGAGACTATGTTGGTCCAAATTGTAATATCGTCTACGAAGAGTCCGTGAGAGATATTTGGGACGTTTCAGAGCCGTGGCGCGAGTTACGCTTTAGCAATATTAAATAGCAGGGGGGAGATGACTGACCCTAGTGGTGCGCCTTTGACAGGTGTACTAAAGCAATTGTATCGATGGGGGCCAATGCTTATTGTGGCCGTACCATCGGTTAGGAAAGCCCGGACGTAGCTTTAGGCGGACCGGCCGCAGCCTGTAGTCGGTAGTGTATTGAGAAGTGCGGTGTGGACGTGTTGTTCAACACTCCTTTAATGTCCTGTGCCAATATGGTGCTTGAATGCGTCTTGCTGAGCCTATGATATCTACTTTCAATTGTAAATGAATGTCTTCTGCTGATAGATCCACCCGAAAGCCAAACACGGTGTGCGGGAGTTGTTCTGGCAATTAGGAAGCGTGTGACAAGGTGTTATAGTAGATTGCTGGTAATGGTGTTTGCGAAATTGGGCTTAGGTTGTCCAGGTTGACGGGCTTGTTTTGCTTGGGGAGTAGGCCGATGTCGGAATGGCGCCACTGGGGAGGTAGCGTGCCGTTGGCCCAGTGCGGATTATAATATTCAAGGAGGTGTTGCTGTGTTGTTCGTCCAGATTGCGAAGGACTTTATAGGGGATATAGGGGGGGTCGTGGCCAAGGCCGGTGTTTCGAGTGAGGGTGGATAGGGCCCGTAGAAGTTCGGTGTGGGTGTAAGGGGCGTCTAGGGCCTCGTTGGAGGTTCCGCCGTAATCCAGGTGCGACGAAGGGGTTGAAGCCGTAGCGAAAAACCGGTTTCGTTGCGAGGTCTGTAAGCTGATGGGGGGTGGGGAAGGGGGGGGATGTGATGATTGAGTCGAGAAATTGTTTGGTTAGTGGTTGTTTTAGAGGAGGTGGTGTCCATCAGATTTCATAAAACATGACATTTCGCCCCGTGGGTAGGAAATACATGCGTGGTTCGCCGAACTGTTCTGGTTTCTAAGGAGTCTTTACAGGCCGCATATATTAGCGTGAATGCGGGTATTCATAAACGCTGATAGAAACTGAAGTTAATTGCTTTCTGTTTCAAATCAGGCTGCTTTGGGTGCTACAGTGAGCTATTCTGATGATGCACAAGCTCTATTGACTGTACCTTGGTAGGTAGAACTGTGCAGAGAATAGGGTGCACGCAGAGACACAGACAGGCTAGAATATCAATTATAGAACGCGGGAAGCAGACGACGGTGCAGGAAATGAAAACCCAAACTAGAAATGTTGGATGCTGAGGCATATATTTAGCCGTAGACACAGCCGCTGTCTCGTCCCTAAAGGGGCACCTTAAAAGCGTGTGTCCAGCCTCTCCTGAATACCTCACTGTCGCTTGACTAGTTGTTCAGCATACCTGGTTGGTGGCTTGAATACGGTTTGGGTTAATGCGGGCCTAGTGAGCGCTGACTTGCATAAGCCGCCATTAAGTAGTCAGGGCTACGAAGTTTAGTCAGTGACTAGTTAACCATGCCCGTGAATACGGGCCACCCTCTCTGTAATTTGAGGCTCATCGGACGACAGCAGGAAGGTGCAGCAGCAACTCCTTATTCTCTTCTTCTTCCCCTTTCCAGGAGAAAGAGTATAAGGGAGGCGGCGAAGTCTGCAGAAAAGTCACGGCAGTGTACATGAGCGGCGTACATCAAATTACATTTTCATGCGCCACATGCGACTCGACCCAACTGAGCAGAGGCGTTCATAGTACTGGCAGAGTCCTGACCACGACCAACTATACTTCGGACCTGCCCAGCGAGCGCAGCCCCAGCACCGCCGTCGCAGGGAAAAATTTTGCCGCTGCAAGTGGTGTGGCGCTACTTACGCCCTGTCGTTCGTCGCCGCCCGTGCTCCTTGGCCGCGGCCGCGACCGCCGCACGCGCGGGCGCAGCCATGCAGAACGCGCAATTGCAGACGCGGCGTGGAACGCAAGTTGCGTCTGCTGTATGTAAAGCACGAAGTTTCAGGCATGAAAAATACAGCTTATTGAGTCCCCTGAACCGAGTATTTCTTTTGAAGGAGCACGATGGTATACAGTTTCGTACCTTATTGTAGATCTGAAGAAGTTAAGGTGACAAATGTTTCATTTCACGAGTTCCCCGTTACTGAAGTTCGATGCAAATGGATATAGGCAATCTCAAGGAAAGCTGAGAAAACTCTTAGTTTGATTTTTATTTTTTTCCTTTACAATTGTTTTTGATTTATGTAATTATGCGGTTTAATCGCTCGACCGATCGTGACAGATTGAAGCTAGCATGCTTCGCTGCGCAGTTATCGTATTTTAATATGGTCGATTGATGTGAAATAGAAACGAGCAGCGGTGCGCTGTCTTACATCTGAGCCTACCTGTCATGTTTACACAGAATTTATTGGTGCTTTTTTAGGCCATCCAGTTCCAGTTATCAAGGCCAGTACACTGGGCCTCATTGCAGGCGTCCTTGTGAGAACCGTGCAGGGAACACATTAAAGGGGCCCTGAAAGGCATTTTGAGCACACTAAATGAAGTAGCGCAATCGTTAGATTGGGTCGTCAAGGTCATCCTGGGCCAAGTATTACTCTTTTACGCGCAGGCGGAAAGCTCACACTTTTGTTGCAAAGTTTGTCGCTTTTTTCTCACCCTTTCCTTCGTGTTTTTGGACGCCGCCATCTTCACATGTCCTACATCATCGATTCCCCGATGTTCGTCATGAGCTAGACATCCTGCTATTGGGCGGCTTTTTCACGCACTTCCGGCAAAGAGATGAGTCCGTCTGCTCAGCGTCGACTCGCCGGCTGATCTGCCAGCGTAGTGCCGGAGTGCTTGGACATTTTTACGACAAACGAAACAAGTGTAAACAAAACGCTTAACCGTTCGTATTGAATGCAACACGGCCATAACACGATATGGATATTCTCTTACCGGAGTACGTCCATAAAGAAAGCGTTGAAGCCCCGTGGCACTTCTTTCGTGCAATCGCAGAGAACGCCCTGAGCCGAATGCCCAGGTTTGACGGATACATTTTTTTCCACTTCAAACAATCCAGAGATGCGTTTCGAACGAACACAACGTCACAACATGCGTTGCAAGTCTGAACCGCGATTGACAGACGATGGCTGCCTCCTCCTGCCCCTCGTAAATTCGGCACTCACCTCGCGTGCGGTTGCGGGGACGAACAGCAAGTCACTTAACTCTGGCGCGCAAGCCGAGATGGCTTTTAGCCCACGCACACTGCAACATACCCCATGCGAGGTTGAGTCGTACGTCGCTCGAGAAAGATAATCCAGGCCATGGGAAGCACTATCCACCCGGCAGAAGCACAACGTCGCATTTCATCGCGAAACAAAGGCGTCCACAACACACCAACCATCGTCTCCTGTAATGCCCAAACGCATCTCGCACTTCCAAATGAGAGGTGAGTAGTATGCCTGCAGTGCCCATATGCCGCGAGTGGGGCCCCAAGCTGACCGGGATCACGCAACCGTAACTCACCTCTGGGGCGGTTTGTGCCTTGTTTGCCAAGGCAACCGATCTTTGAGATCGTCAAAGAAAGGCGCTCGCTCCAGCGCTAGAAAGCTCAGAGCCGCGCCGGAGCATGTTTAGCCAACGTTGCCGCCTCTCCACACGCGTCGCCCCAAGCTGAACTGGTCACATGATGAAGCGTTTTGTGCACGGGTTCTGTATCGGCTTAAAATGTCTTTTTCATATGGCGCCGGCAGGAATTACCACCACCGCAAAATAAGACCCGGCACCAGCGTGGCCACATCTGATACGGCGCTTTTTGGATAAACAGTAAGCGGTGCATGAAAGGGACCGAGCGCAAGATCCTTCCCAGCGGCTGCGAGTTCGCCGCCGATTAAAAGTCACGTGCTGCACTGCAGCAACGCACACCGCGAAAGGGCAAGGCCAGGCCACCGCACACATGCGGCCAGATTTTTCGTTCGCTTATCCATCCTTGAGCGGAGTGCGGAATTCATGGTGTCAACAAAACTTGCCCGTAGCAGACGGCAGTCGGAGGCGCGTAATGCGGAAGTACGTCACCGCTGACTAGCGCAGCAATCATGGGAGGCAGTGCTCGCGCGCCGTCAACAGTTGAAAGAGGAGGAAACGCGGCGCGACGATAATTGCGCGGTTTTTGATTTACGATTTCTAAGCTAATACTCATCGCTTTAACGAAATTCTTGCGGGAGGAGATTGCTAATACATTGTCTTATTTGGTTACATGTAGATCCATGCATCGGCGGAAGGTATTTCAGGACCCCTTTAAATGCTCACTCGGCGTCGAGCGGCTTAAGGCGCCTAGCTCATCTGGACCTGCCACTGCGGTGATCTTCGGGGTGGGCTATCTTATCCCAGATTTGAGTTCCTGGAATTCGTCTGTGCACTGGAAAGAGCGGCCCAAGCATTCGCAGAACTTGCGATATTCTACAAAAAACCGATGGCGCCGTTCGTTAAAATGATGCTACAAGCTGCACTGGAAAACCAGCTTTTCAGCCACGATGGATCATCGGATAGTCATACGAGGGCAGTGGTTGAGCTCATGCTGTAGAAGTTTAGCCGACCTTTTTTCACAAATTTTGCTGCGGAGAAAACGGCAAAGAGTGCAAGGTAAAAAGGATTGCGAAAAAACCAGACTTCAGAAAAGAGCTGAAAGTGTGACTACTGTGTTTCACTGTTCAAGTGAAGTGTAGGGTTATTGAACGAAAATTAAATCTTGAAAAGAATGCCAAAGTGAAAAAGATCGTGCAATACCAGCGTCCATTATTGTCCTGAAAACTTGACTACAGTGTGGCATTGTGTGCCTAAAGCGCGGCATTGTGTATGTAAAAAATAAGCCTGTAATTAAGCTTAAAATGACATCGTTATTGAATTAGTAGTGTAGCAGGTCATTGTAGCACTTCACATTCACTCCCAATAAAAATTTTCAATTTATTCGTAAAGAAGGGGCCAAACCATCGTCGCTCATTAGTGCGTGAAAGACCGCAACTGGCATCTTCGGAGCTTGTATATGGATCTTGTTTTCTGAGCATATGAAATTTCTCCGCAACCTTATAGCAAGAAAGAACTGTTACTGCTACATTTCATGAGGAATTTCAACAGAAAGCTTCAATTTTGTTGTATTTACTATGACAAAAACAGTTCCTGGGAAGCTTTTATGATCTAAGTTTGCTTTATGCTATGAACTTCCCAATGTACAGCCGGTAAAAGGCTTGTCTATAACACAGCTTTCGTACTCTCAGCCCTACCCTGCCCCGCCGGTGCGGGATTTGAATAAAACTACTGCGGAATTCTGAAGTCTTAGCCCTTCGCTTTTGCCTCTGACATGTTTGGAACGAGTATGTTTCGGCAGTTTTCGGATGTAGCTGGTTGAAGTTGAAGTCGCTGTTATAGACAAGCGTTTTACCGACTGTACATCATATTCGGGAATAAGCTCCCCCCTGCAATTATGAACCTGTACACTTCGGTTGGCTATCCAGTTCCGTTGTCAGTACGTGAGATAATGTTATTTCTTTTCGTCATCACTTCATATGAGACCACGAAACTAAATGCGCCGCGTGCACTGCAACGCATCTCAAAACGGGTAAGCCAATCAAGAGGCCCCGCCTTGTTTTAACACGCTTCATCAGAACAAAAAAAAAACATTCATTCAGAGTTGGTCCCCGTAAACCTGCTACTTTTTCATTCGGATTTACCGAAATCAATTAACTGTAGTGTGATTAAAGACGAATTCCGGCGCCAGACGGCTGCTACTAGCGCTCGAGCACGCCACCCCAGCGTAGCCGCCGCTCGCCGCAACAGTGCGTAAAAGCGCCCCTAGCGGCCGGGCGCGAAACGAGACTCGGCGCAAGCGCTCCCGTAGAGCGCCGCTGGCTGGGCAGGTCCGATGTAAAGTTGGTCATGGTCCTGACTGGCTTTATAGTCATTCGTGACAGCGAGCTGTGTGCGCTAATGGAACAAGGAGTGTTTCCTCGACAAAGCGAAGGTTGGAGTAGGACACAACGACCATGAAATGAAGCAGAGCGGGAGGTACAGACGAAAAAAAAAACACAGTGGAGCTGGATTACGGTTCTGGATTGTTGCTGCGAGCGCAAGAGTGCCGTAATCGCTCTGTAGTAAAGGCATACTTGTGGCGAAATTTTTGCAGAACCGAATAGCATCGTCCATCATGCCGACGTTGCGCACCACAGTGGCGCTAGCGTGCTCCTCCGCTCTGCAACTGCTCAGTTCTCGCACACTGCTGCCCCTTCGGTGAAGCCCCGCCAAATTCTACCTGCTTCTCTCTCTCTCTCTCTCTCTCTCTCTCTCTCTCTCTCTCTCTCTCTCTCTCTCTCTCTCTCTCTCTCTCTCTCTCTCTCTCTCTTTTCAACCGCTCCGACGCTATTTCCAACAGTTCGGTTCTTCAGAGAAAATGCTCACTGTATGGCATGCCAGAAAATGCGACTCCTGGGTACTTGCGGAACTATATACGGAACTGCGTTCCGCTGAGACGCACAATTTAACGCGCGTTCTTTTCGGATACGATGTTCCATTTGGCACTGCACCCCTCGACATCGCCCACTTGTTTGTCTCGCTCGCTCTAGAGGCGATGTTTCTCTCCCTTGGCGGTCGTACTGCTCGAGACATCACCCCAGTCAGCAGTAAAAAGCTGCAACCATTGACCGAAAGAACCGTGAAAACGAATTAACGGCCGTAACCACCCCGCACTATTTCTTTCCTTTTTTCCGGCGCTGAATGGTCGCCGAGGGCTGTTAAGTTCCAGCGGAAAGACACGGCTCGCTTCTTGTATTTACCGGTCAAGATTGCGTTGTTTTATGGTTGCGTGGGCACCCTAGGCCTACAGGGCCCAACATTCGGCGTCCTTGGCACAGCGTTGCGGGCTATAGACGGAAATGACCGGGCCCGCCTGCCGGGGGCGTCGCACCCATCAGCGTGGCTCTGCGGAAAATTTGATACGCTCCACTTGGGATATTGTGCCCGATATACAGTCAGACAACGAGGCAAGTGTGAATCGCTATAGTGAACCACCACATCACAGGTAATTTTGCACAGCCATCAAAAGACTTTTACAGTCAACTAGTCCCATCTGCTTCCCTTTGAGCTCTTGCTTTGTCCGTGCCGGACGAAGTACGTATGGTCTGTGTCACGCGTTGTTCCCTGCAACGTGATTCACTTTTTGCAGGGTGAGCTACACTGGCTGACGTTTAGCAGCTTCGCGTGGCTCCTGAAAAGCCGTGCTGCGCAAGCGCGGCACGTGGCGGCCCGGTGCGCTTGATGATCATGCGACGGGTAGCCGGGCGTGGAACCGATGACTCGTACGTCGCAGCACCACCGTGCTGTGCAAGCGCGACACGTGGCGGCTCGGTCCACTTGACCATGCGAGGGGTGGCCGGGTGTTGAAATGATGGCTCGTGCGTCGCAGCAACACCGTGCTGTGAAAGCGCGGCACGTGGCGGCCCGGTACACTTCATGATCATGCGAGGGGTGACCGGGTACCGATGGCTCGTGCGTAGCAGCAACACCTGTGTGCGCCTGTGGAAACAGCCTAGCTCTGGGGCGATTGGGGACACTGCACCAGAGCCACTTGATAAATATACATGCGTCACATAATGCGTACACCGTGTGTGAGTCATTGAAGCAGATGTAAGCCTGATAATAAAGCTAAGCCTAGACAACCAGGACAGCTAAAAATAACCAGCTGAACCTTAACTCACGCAACGTATATCCTGGCATAGCCTAGATAAGGCACTGCTAGTTTTTTCGCAACCCACTGTCCGCAAATTTGAGACATGTATAAGCGCCTAGCACCCGTAGTGGCAACGTCAGTTAATACTCTTCGTTTACGGCCTGCTAGCGCACATGTAATTAGGGTTCGCAACTTCTACGATGTCCATTTTTGTTTGGTCGTTTATATTGTGGCACAAACCTGTTCGGGTATAATTTATATATTACCAGAATTTTCTAACCTTTTGTCATCTCTGTGGTTGGGAAAATGTTTAGTGTCACTATTACCTTCGCATTAATTCCACCTCATATTTTTTTCTTCAGGCATTACCAAGGGAGACAGACCTGTAGTGCAGTATCTGGGGTTTACTGAAGGAGAGCGATCCCCAGCACTGCCGGGGTATACAAGAGCGGCTTTTGGTAAAGCCTTTTGTACGACTTACGAACAACCTTAAGACCAAACAACTCTCGTCCTCCTCGTATGCATCGGTGATAAAAGAAAACACAAAGGAGGAAAAATCTAGAGGTCAGTGCAAAATTGAGAGCGCGGCCTACATCATTTATTAGGTTCCCGGAACCGCGGCAAATCCGAATTCTCTCGGCCAAGGAAGACCCCGACTTGGTCAAACAAAGCGCGTGATCAATGAGGCAGTCCCGGCTACAAATGCTAAAAGAAAAGGGACTGCAGTGAGATCACACAATGCAACTATGTAAAAGAAATTACTTTCTTGACCGCTCTTGGCGAAAGAAACAAAGGAAATTCTGAAATAAGACGTACATCCCCAAACACGTAGCGCTAACAGGCTAGCTCTGCACGATGTGCCTGTGGTGGGAAGAATAACGGGAAGAGGTGGATTCCAGTTTCATTTTTTTTCTTGTTGTAGTTTTCTACTGAGAAGGGAAGGAACTCGTAAGGGTGAATTGCTCGTGAAGGGGACAACGTTGTGCAAGGCTCAGAATAGCGCGGGGGTGGCATAGTGGCGACGGGATGGTGCGGAACCAAGTTGCTTGAGAGCTGGAATCTTCGGCATGTAGAAACTCGGGGCTGAGTGTTGCGGAGAAGCATGTTGTTCCGTTGTCAGGGCGTCGGCAAACATGGAAACATTTTTCGCAAGCCAGACTTTCTTGCGATGAAACCATTCTGCCAAACTCCGCCGAGACTACTCGGGGAGGAAGACTACAGTGTTCTGTCTCCTCGCGGGGTAAGTGTGCACTTTTCCCGGGGCTCGTACACCACTTAAAGCTGACGAGGAAATACTGACGGCAAGACCACGAAAGCAAGGGAAACTTGCAGGCATAGAAATTGTTTTGCATTCCTATTTCTGTGTCCAAAAAAATTGCGGCGCCTGCGGCTGTACATATATGTCGATCTTGCGTGCACTCGGGTGCGTTGAGTGTGCTTACACGTGCGTGTGCGTGTGCGTGTGCATGTGTGTGTGTTTGTTTGTGTGTGTGTGTGTGTGTGTGTGCGCGTGTGTGTGTGTGTGTGTGCGTGTGCGCGCGCGTGTGCGTGTGCGTGTGCGTGTGCGTGCGCGTGCGCGTGCGCGTGCGTGTGCGTGTACGTGTACGTGTACGTGTACGTGTGTGTGAGAGAGAGAGTGAGAGAGGGACGGAAGGAGAGTGTGTACGTGTGTGTGATTGCGCGTGCGTGCGTGCGTGCGTGCTCCTGCCTGCCTTCAGCACGCCCCTTCAGCACTGATCATACTCGACGTCCTTGAAGGTGACGAAAAGTTTGTTGTAAAGAGGAGTCAGCCGTAAACTTTCTTCTCGAGTCATAATCCTTGCTCGCACTCTATGAATAGGATTAAGATTCCGTCTACACTGACAAAAAAGATACTTTATCAACACAGCTGGTAGCCGTTCTATGAGAAGCATATTTTTTTGAGAGATTGCTCGTGGGCATAAGAAAATGTTTTCACAGGTACAACACTGCCCCACTTTCGCGCAAAAATCCAAGAAGAGACCGATGCTGCGGCCCCCGTATCCAGCGTTTGAGAACTGGGAGTCTTCCAGGACGAAGTCCTGTGCCTCGGAGGTGTGGTGTTCGAACGTCTCTAATACCTGGACAAGTCCACAGCAGCTGCTCAACGTCATTTCCTGGCCCAAGAAGCACACAGAAGGGGCAGGTGTTCGCACACCGGGCGTGATAGCGAGTTGGGCGCGTAGGTACATGCTGCAGATAACGCCACCCCAAGTCGAAGCCTCTGCAGCAGTACCTCCTCCCAGCGAGCGAGCCCACTGGGGAGGTCGATTCCACGCGGTAGAAGTAGAGTACGCGTGGCGCGGCAGGAGGTTTTCTGTTTCACCTGCAGTTGTTCTATGGTGGATATTGAACGAAGTAGTAGTGGCCGTGGGAGGTCTCTGTGGCAGGCGTGATCCGCCGCTGAGTGGGCAGGAAGCATGTCCCGGCGAATCCACAAAACGTGGACAGGGCATGAATGAGTCTCCATAATTCAATGAAGGCATGCAGCTAGGCTTGTACAACGCGCAACGCGACGTCAATCCCGAATAGCTGCCGTTGAGTCAGTATAAAGTCCCAGCTTGTCACTTGGCAACATCGGCAGCGGCGTGAACACGTCGCTAACAACGAAACTTCCCCTGTTGCAGACTCCCGTGTACTGAGTGTCCCACCGGCCGGAAAGCGAAGACCACTGCCGCTACGCCCACCCTGGAACAACCAAACGAACAACCAACATCAAGCAAGGCAAGCGAGTGCTCGACACTCCAGAAGCATCGTCTGAGCAGGCGCGATCCGGGAGTCCATTAAAGATAAACCAGCGCACACCGCAGCAGCTTTCACTTGGCAGCAGCGGAAGCGGCGTGAACACGTCGCTAACAACGAAACTGCCCTGTTGCAGGTACAGCAATCTGCAAATATTCCTCTCACAATGTCACTGCCTCCTGCCGCTGCTGTCTGCTGCCATTGATTTCTTGTAAGAGTGTCGCGCTGGTTTGTCGAATGTGAGTCGCCTGACTGCCTGCGCTCCTAGGAAAAATGTATCTATTGTGAGCTTCTTGCAAGGCAGCCATTCGTGATGACGTGTCAAACGTGAGGTGCACTCAGTGTTAAAAAATTTACCTTTTTGGGAAATGCGCTGTCGCAACCGAGCAATTGTTTAACTCAAAAAGTAAATCCGCAAAAAAAGGAGTGGTGCTGCCTCACGTGCCAAGACATTGAGCCTCCAACGAGCAGTCGGGAAGGTGCTGATTCTGAGCTTGACATAAAGGCAGCTCTCGCCTCTATCCTTAAAAAGCTCGATAGCTTGCCTGATTTGACCAATAAAGTTGAGGAAGTGGAAGAGTCTGTCAAACATATGTGTATGAAATTCGACGAGTTTGAAAAACAGGCTTCGCGTCAAGACAGTGAAATAAAAGCACTAAAGAAGTGAGTAGCTGAACTGGAACACAAGGACGACATGAACCAAGTCGTAAAAGTGCAACTTCAACAGGATGTTAATCAGCTTGAGTACCGGAGTAGAAAATTCAACCTAGAGGTTCATGGCCTACCGGCTGCGCCTGAGGAAAATCTACTTTCCATTGCAAATGAACTCGCCACGAAGCTTCAACTACCGCTCCTCACGGAAGCCGACATTCAGACGATACACAGACTACCGGCCCGCCCCGAGAAGACGCCAGGAATAATCGCTCGTTTTACGAGACAGACAACAAGAGACTCGTGGCTGAAAGCGAAAAACAAATTAAAGGGGTCCTGAAATGCCTTCCGCCGATGCATGGATGTACATGTAACCAAATAAAGCAATGTATTAGCAATCTCCTCCTGCAAGAATTTTGTTAAAGCGATGAGTATTAGCTGAGAAATCGTAAATCAAAAACTGCGAATTATCGTCGCGCCGTATTTCCTCCTCCTTTCAACTGTTTCTTCGCTGTTGGCCTCCCCTCCCATGATGCTCCGCTCCTCAGCGGTGACGTACTTCCGCTATTGCGCTCCCACAGACTGCCGTCTGCTACGGGCCAGCTCTTTCGGCTTTTTCATCTCTGTAGACACCATGGACACAGGCTGGAAAAGCGAACGAATGACCTGGCCGCATGTGTGCGGCCTGGCCTTGCCCTTTCGCGGTGTACGTAGCTGCAGGGCTGCAGTTGGTATCGGCGGCGAACTCGCAGCCGCGTGGGGAGAATCGTGCGCTCGTTCCCTTTGGTGCACCGCGCACTGTTTATCCAAAAAGCGCGGTCTCATATGTGGCCCCCGCTGGTGCCGGGTGTTATTTTTCGGTGGTTGTAATTCCTACTACCGGCGGCATATGAAAAAAGACATTTTCAACCGACACAGAACCCGTGCACAAAACGCGCCGGATCGGACCGCTTTATCAGCGGCGATGAACGCGAAGGCGAAGAGCAAACCAACGCTGCACTCGATCAGCGAGAACCCGTGTTCTGACAAGCTGCACCCATGTGTTGCATTCAACACTGACGGGAAAGCGTTTGTTTGTACTTGTTTGGATAGTCGTAAAATGTCCAAACACTCCGGCACTCCACTAGCAGATCAGCCGGCGAGACATTTCGGAAAACATTTGACAGATGGCGCCGTATGCATTAGTGTGTCGCTACGCAAAACTGATGAGACGCTCTACTAAAACTCCCATCGCGGTGTCACGTAACGGGACGCAAAAATTTAGCGTTTAGCGTATGCAAAGGCCACAAACGCTGTACTAAAACTCTATTAGCAGCAAAATAGCGTGCGTATGTGAAACCGCTTGCGTTTACAAAGCTGCACGCCGAGCGCGTACGTTTCAAACCTAGTGACATCGTTTAAATACACTGGCAAGCACAGTGTAACGTAGTCAGATATCAACCGTATGCTCAGGCGACAAGCAAGAGCTTGTTTTATGTGGGTGCGGAGATTGCGCATAAAGGCTCGTTCGCACTTGCGACGAAAGCGAGTGAGAGCGGCAGGAATTCCGTCGCTTTGTCGCGCGACGATCGTTTTTGTCGAATGGTCGGGACAAATTTTGGTTGCGCGACAGAATTCCCGTCGCTTTCGCTCGCTTTCGTCGCAAGCGGGAATGGAAAGTTCTGCCGCTGCCGTCTGCTACGCAGCTCGGAGGTAACCGCGCGATCTGCTCGGGCCGGATGAACGCGAACACTCCCGCACGGCAGCGCCCCAAGCGGCAGACGGCCGCGTACATCGCTCCCGGCGCCCGCCTGGAGCCCGCCCTCGGCACACTAGCCAGGAAAGATTTTTTGCTTCCGATGAACCTAGTTCTTTGCCCCTGTGTTTTTAAATACGTGAAGTGGTTAGCACGTCGTCCTCACGCAGCTCTGTATCGTCGTAGCATCGCTGATTGTCCGAACGAAGCTTGCAGCTAAGCCAATGCAGCGACCGAAGCTGTGTGTGTGTGTGTGTGCATCGCCTCCTGTGTGTTGTGGACGCGTTCGTTCGCGATGAAATGCGACATTGTACTTCTGCGGGTGGATAGTGCTTCCCATGGTCTGGATTATCTTTCTCGAACGACGTACCACTCAACCTCGCATGCGGTATGTGCAGTGTGCCTGGCTAAAAGCCTTCTCGCTTGCGCGCCAGAGTTGTGACTTGCTGCTCGTCCCCGCAAACCGGGTGTGAGGTGAGTGCCGTATTTACGACGGGCAGGAGGAGGCAACTCATCGTCTGTCAATCGCGGTTCAGACTTGCAACGCATGTTGTGACGTTGCGTTCGTTCGAAACGCATCTCTGGATTGTTTTGAAGTTGAATAAAATGTACGCGTCAAACCCGGCATTCGGCTCAGGGCGTTCTCTGCGATTGCACCAAAGAAGTGCCACGGACTTTCTTTATGGTACGTACTCACGTAAGATAAAATCCACGTCGTGTTATGGCCGTGTTGCATTCAATACAAACGGTTAAGCGTTTGTTTACACTTGTTTCGTTTGTCGTAAAATGTCAAAGCACTCCGGCACTCCGCCGGCAGATCAGCCGGCGAGCCGACGCTGAGCAGACGACTCATCTCTTTGCCGGAAGTGCGTGAAAAAGCCGCCCAATAGCAGGATGTCTAGCTCATGACGAACACCTGGGAATCGATGATGTAGACATGTGAAGATGGCGGCGTCCAAAAACACGAAGGAAAGGGTGAGAAAAAAGCGACAAACTTTGCAACAATAGTGTGAGCTTTCCGCTGCGCGTAAAAGAGTAATACTTGGCACAGGTGACGTTGGCGACCCAATCTAGCGATTGCGCTAGTTCATTTAGTGTGCTCAAAATGCCTTTCAGGGCCCCTTTAAAGAATGAAGAACCGCGTATCTTCATCCAAGAGGACATGGCCCGACAGAATAGGGACTTGGTTCGTACGGTAAAAGAGCGGGCGAAAGATAGCGGCTATCTCTTTGCTTGGCAGACGGGTGGAAAAATTCTGATCCGCAAAGATGAAGGTACGCGTATACTTCGTGTCAAAAGTGCCAATGATTTGGACCGCTTGAAATAAGTAGTGCGCTTTGTAAGGTCTAGAGAAAGAACATATCTAAATAATGCAATGCCCTTATCTCCTCCCAACTAACCTTCGCTGTATCACTTCCTAGTTTTCGGCTACTTTCGTAAAAGCTATACATGTGAACGCGCGATCAGTAAAAAATAAAAGTAGAATCCCTTGATGAATTCTTTAGCGAATTTCAGTTCAAGTTCTGCGCGATTCTGTTAAGTGAAACATGCAGCACAAGCGCCAGTAAAGTCTTCAAATTAGCAAACTATACTACGCATTATCTCAATAGATCTGTAGGCCGTGGTGGAGGAGTAGCACTGTTGCTCGATGTCAGTGCAAATGGTGAAATACTAGCCCCGTACAGTGTAATTACACCTGATTACGAAATATTATCACTATGTGTGGGCAAACTAATTTACTCTGTTTGCTACCGCCCACCCAGTAGGGATGCCACAATATTTCTGTAGTTTTACGAAGAGTTCTTGTCGTTTGTTGCTAATGGAAACTACAGGCTTATTGCCTCTGGAGACTTCAACATTGATATGAGCTGTGATACCTATTATGCAAGATAATTTAACACTGTCTTGCTTTCAAACGATTTTATTAATGTAATTGAAATTCCTACTCGAATAGCAACTGAAATCCAATTCCCTTTTGATCTTTTTATTACGAACATTTCCCACCCAAATCTTCAAGCAGGTGTCTTATCATGCCCAATTAGCGATCACCTTCCAGTATTCGTGTGTATGGATACGCTAGCCCAACCACTCAATCATAAAGTAGGCGTTAGATTTCAGAGTATAAGTGAAGCTTCGCTCAATGCTTTTCGGAATGCACTCATTCAGGTTGACGGGACCCCATTCTCACGCTTAATAATTCAAATCAGGCCTATAATAATTTCCTCCGCATGTTCACACACATGTTCAGGATCGCACCTGAGCTGCGACACGAAATTAAAGTGAAGGACAAGCTGTATAAAACGTTTTTAACATTGAGCACAGTGGATGATTGGACGTTTTTCAAACATTTTAGAAATAGACTGACCAAGAAAATGAGAGTAGCCCGAACGGAATACTATTCCGCATTTTTAGACATAAAGAAGGGTCGTCATGATGTTATATGGAGTCGGTTAACCGCATTACTCCACCGTAATCAGTCACAGAAGCAAGTGTTAAAATTTGAAAATTGATGACAAATAACTAACCGGAACTGAGCTGGTCAGTGCGTTTAACCATTCTTTCATGAATATGAAAGCAGATGGCTCATTGAAGGATGCATGCGAATATATGCGTGTTCAGAACGCACATACAGTATTCTTAAAACCTGTGAGAACAGATGAAGTGATATCGGTTATAGACAACTTAACCAATAGCAAATGCCTAGATATTGACGATATCCAAGTAAGGCCCCTGAAACATATTGCAGATAAAATAGCACCAGTTGTTGCACAGATATTTAACACTTGCTTAATCACATCAGTATTTCCAGAGAAAATGCACATAGCCAAAATAACAGTCCTGTTTAAAAGTGGAGATCGCAACAATTTCAGCTATTATAGACCCGTATCAATACTCCCTATTTTCTCAAAAGCCGTGGAAAAGGTTTTGCAAATCAGACATTAAATTCATGGATAAACACAACGTGATTACACCATGCCAATTTGGATTTCAGAAAAACAAATCCACCCAGCTTGCCCTCCTTGAACAAAAAGAATATATTCTTAACAATTCGAAAATCGAGCCTTTGTAGTGGGAATCTTCATCGATTTTCAAAGGAATTTGATGTGGTGATCTATGACGTACTTCTAAGGAAGCTAGAGTACTGCGGAATTAGGGGCCAAGCTGTATTACTAATAAAGTCCTATTTGTCTAAAAGAAAACAAACCGCCAGTACAAACGATACATATTCCGAAATAAAACCGGTTTCATCTGGCGTCCCACAAGGAAGCGTGCTTGGTCCGTTGCTGTTTACTATTTACCTTAATGACATTATAAATATCAACCGGGATGCAAAATTTATTATTTATGCCGATGATGTGAGCATTATCGTATCTGGTGGAGATGTCCATGGTCTGATACAGGCCTGTAACAGATTGTTGGTCACGCTGGAAAAACGGTCAAAGTCAAATTACATGCGCGTAAATAAAAAAAGCAATAATATTTCTTCCGAAAAATAAACCAATTCCCTCACACGATCCCATTATATTTAGCTGTCGACAAATAGAAGTGGTAGACCATTTGAAGTGCCTTGGTGTAGTATTTTCGTTCACTATGTCATGGGAAAATCATGTGAACCATGTTGTCTCGCGCTAGGGAAGGATAACTGGTACCGTTGGGAGTATCAGATATATTCTCCCAA